>JAZEWU010000056.1:1407912-1418283 GCA_036362915.1 Geotria australis | reverse complement strand
CAATACCAAAAGTATTACCTGACAGGGATCGCGACGTGAACGCTTCTACCTTGACCCCCTGTGCAGCGGTAACATCCGCGCCTCCTCACGGAGAGAAGGTCCTGCCCGAGGCGCCTTTCTGTGTGGAGTTTGTGTTTGAGGCCTCTGGGTAAAAGGCGCTATACGCGTGTAATACGTTGCTCTTATAACTATTTACACCTCAAACATGTAGTTATTTTAACTCGAAGGCTTTCATGACCAATGTTATTCATAGTGAGGTTCTGTTTGTGAGTTTAGGTCATGTGAAAAAGGTGTGTAAGTGAAGTGCACCCGTCGATATGCTGGAGCAAACGAAAGAGCACAAATCTCACTTACCTCAAAAGATGGTACCGACGTTTCGCTGGCATTACAGCCAGCATCATCAGGGAGAATCCCTGATGACGGGTGCACTTCACTAACACACCTTCACATGACCTAAACTCACAAACAGAACCTCACTATGTAGTTATTTTATCTACCCACACATGATGATCGCAAGGCGCCGTACATAGCGAAAATAAGAACAAGGTACCATATGTGGATAGAGTTGAGAGAAAAAAAACTCAAATGAAATCCCAGATGGAAATAATCCATGTACAGTACTCCATAAACAAATTACTGTGGTAATGCGCCGTCGGCCCCTGATTAGCCGAGTGTGTGAGTATGCGTGTGAGTGGGTGGGCGAGCGGGTGGGTGAATGAGTGGGTCAGTGAGTGAGCGGTCAATGAGCTTGCGGACTAACTTGCCCCCCCCGGTGCCTTGTGATGGACAGGCGTTCCATCCTGCCTCGCGCCCTGTGTCTGCCGGGATAGGCTCCTGGCTCAGCGGTGTCTGACAATTAATGAATGGATGGACCCCCCTTGTTTGCGAATGGCGTCATGCAGCTGCGTTTACAAACACAGCCAACAGCCAAAACCACGCGTTCTCTCTCTCTCTCTCCCAGAACCACGCAGCCAGCCCCTTTTAGGGGAGTATTCTGTTCCGCAGACTTGGGGCCCATTGTGGGGGGAGGGAAGAGGCGGAGGAGGGGGATGAGATGGAGGGATCGCATGTGGCCAACACATGTCATGATGTTTTGGGTGCCTCGGCGGTGTCGTGCGACCTGAGTTTGGGGTTGTGCCTCTTAGAGGGACAAAGTTCCGCTTGTCGGACCTCGTAGCCACGAGTTCACCGACAACGATGTCCAGAAGCTGACCATCGTGCTTCGAAGAATCGCGAAGAAGAAGACCCTCGCTGTTTTGCTTCAAAATAACGGCTACGTTCTCGGCTGGGTTGAGCGCGAGCCTTCAATTCGCGTGTTTTTTTTACCCCATCGCAATGTATGTCTGTCCATCCATTTTCTGAAACCGCTTAATCCCGTACAGGGTCGCGGTAAGCCGGAGCCTATCCCGGCAGACACAGGGCGCAAGGCAAGGGGATACCGAGAATGGGACGCCAGTCCATCGCAGGGTCGTTTTGGTATGGTGAATTTGATACTTTTTATATTTTACTTTGTTTCAATTTCTTTTTTTCAATTCGCATGTTTGTTGTGTCGCAGTGAACCCGTCTTTGTAAAGCCCTGCAAGCGCCAGCTGTGCGCAATTCCACATTCCTCTGACAGGCGATCACGTCTGTTCTCAACGTACACAACTACCGTCCACGTCTCACAAAGTAGTCCTCCGCGTTTTATCCACCCCGCGGAGATGATGGGCCGAGTCGAGCCCAGTTGTCCACGCAACAGCAGTGTACATCGGTAGTCAGCGACTTGGCAGGTCGCGGGTGCTGGTGGGTTAAAGTGTGGGTAACCCCCGGCTGTTGCGAGACCTCTGGCTGTTGTGGAAGAGTAGGCCAAATACGATCTAGAGGCTCTGTCTCTCTCTGGAGCTTCATCTGGTGGGGAGGTCTCTTCTGCCGGCAGTGACATGAACCCGGGAACTGCACTGCTGCGCCTTTATTCAAAGTTTCATAACTTTAGTCGCCGCTAGTTGTTTGTACGTATTTATTAAGGAATAATATATTATTATTATTATTACAGCAAGAGTCCTTAGCTCCGAAGACACGCTTCCAAAAATCAACAGACTCGAGGAAATAAATACAAATATGCCGCGCGCATATTTGGGAAATGAGCGACCGCGCAGTAATAATGTGATGCGGTCAGGTTGTGTAGTTCTTTACGACAGTTGTCCAGCGGGGAGGGGTGACAGATGGGCAGTCACAGTGGTAGAGATGGGTGTCACGGTTCTAGAGATGGGTGTCATTGTTACAGATGGGAGTCACGGTGTTAGAGATGGGAGTCACAGTGGTAGAGATGGGAGTCGGTCAGCTTTTTTTAAATCTAAGCTGAAACGAACTGTTGAGCTGTGCAGCTCTTTACAACAGTTGTCCAGCGGGGAGGGGTAAGCAGGTTATTAGATAACTTGGGCTTAAACTGGGATGGGACGCCAGTCCATCAACAGCACCTGGGGCAATTTAGCCAGCAGGCCCATTAACCTCGACAGCAGCGTGTATTCGGACTGTGGGAGGAAACCGGAGTTCCCGGAAAAATAACCCACGCGGACACGGGGTCGAGAGAGAGAGAGAGAACACGCAAACTCCACAACAGAAAGGCGGCACCCGAGTCGGGATTCGAACCGGGGACTTCTTGCTGTGAGGCTGCAGCGATTACTCACCGCTAAATCACCATGGAGCCTCAACACTGTTTTGGCAACCGACAACAAGGCACAGCAAGTCAACTTACATCGCGCCACACATATGCCTGATACAAAGACACAGCTCCCCCGTGTAGCATCCAGCGCGCTACTGGGGGCCAAGTGCGATTAGCGAGTGGCACGTTTGAAGGCTGGCGCGGGGCACACGAGGAGGTGGGTGGCCAACACCGCACGGCCGCCTTTGTCTCCTCCCCACCAACCACCCCCCCCCGATGTCGCCGATGTTTTACACTCCGCGCCAGGTGCTCATTTAAGGCCGAGTCGATCTAGGGGAGACCCAGGACCGGTTCAAATATTCCCCGGCAAGTGGCATGCAAACATTTGGGAACATAGGTGTCCATTTGGTGTTTTTTTTAAGATCTTAACAAGAAGGCTTTCATGACCAATGTTATTCATAGTGAGGTTCTGTTTGTGAGTTTAGGTCAAGCGAAACGTCGGTGCCATCGCTTGAGGTAAGTGCTGCATGTGCTCATTCGTTTGCTCCGGTATATCGACGGGTGCACTTCACTTACACACCTTTTCACATGACCTAAACTCACAAACAGAACCTCACTATGAAGATCTTAACAGTTTGTCTCATTGCCAGAAAAGGCTCATTCCTGCTCAGCTTTCAAGATGCGATTAAATCAGGCACGTTCTGGGTGATTGGGCCTTCTCAACACAAATCTGGACACGTTATACGTGAAGCAACGGCTGCCTAACTTCCTAACCCCACTACAAGCCGCATTCCAACATCTTCTCGTGGCCAAAAACCACAAGACACGAGATTCTACGCAAGGCCTGGTGGAGTTTTGAACTTTTAGAAATCCGCGGCAACTTCTCTGGGATGCTACAGCTCACGGCTGGCTCTGGCTTCAAGGGGCGAGTGTCCCCGGGTATGCTCTGGCCTCCGCAGATTTCTCCTGTTTCAAATTAAGTTGTGGAGAAATATTAGAAATCTGCGGCAGCTTCCATGGGATGCTACAGCTCACGGCTGGCTCTGGCCGCAAGGGGCGAGTGTCCCCGGGTACGCTCTGGCTTCCGCAGATTTCACCTGTTTCAAATTAAGTTGTGTAAAAATATTAGAAATATGCGGCGGCTCAATCAGGATAACTCATGCCACTAACACAGCCATTATATGCAGCAAAAAAATACAATACAGATGTTTATAGAAATATATATTAATACTCTATTAAATGACGTGCTTATAAAAAAAAAGTAAGAGTTTCGTGATTATACAAACGGAATGTCTCTCCGCTGCTTAACAAATAACACGAGGCATACACAGCACCGGCCTGCTGTACGGATAGAGGGTCGCCGTGAGCCGGAGCCTGTCCCGGCAGACACAGGGCGTGAGGGTTAGGGTGGGACGTCAGTTCATCGCAGGGCACCGAGAATGATTTAGTCCGAAGGGCGATTAAGCTAGGCAGCAGTAACAGCAGTGCGTGTTTGGACCGGAGTGAGTGAGTGAATGCATGGGTGAATGGGTGCATGGGTAGGTGGGTGAGTGGGTGGGTGGATGGATGGATGGTTGAGTGGCAGCAACAGCGTGTCTTTGGACTGCGGGAGGAAACCGGAGTGAGTGGGTTAGTGCATGGGTGAGTGAATGCGTGGGTGGGTGGATGAGTAAGTGGCTGTATGGGTGGCGTGAGTGGCTGAGTGGCTGTCTGGTTTGGTGAGTGAGTGAGTGGCTGTGCGGGTGGGCGAGTCAGCGAGTAGGTGAGCAACAGCAGCACTATCTCTGCCCCACACGAGCAAACCGGCGCACCCGGCTAAACCCCACGCGGACACGGTGAGAGAGAGAGCGAGACCTCGAAAGCGCGACGGCCCGATCGAACGCCGCGCAAACTCCGCGCAGGCGCGCGACACCCCCACCCCGGCCTGGAATCGAACCGCGGCAACCCATGGCCACCGCGAACCTTCGCTCAGGCCGCTCGCCCACCGACCTCAGCTGCCCCACCACTGCACCTGCGGCGGCACGAGCGTCGGTGGGTACTGGGCCCCGTCAGCGGGGCCCTCGGCGCCCGCGGGCCCCACCGTGAAGAGGCAGTAGAGCGCGTGGCACAGCATGGCGAGGCCCGGCGCGAAGCTCAGGCAGAAGCCGAAGCCGGCGTAGCAGCTCCGGATCGTCGCCCAGAACGCGAGGCTGCGGGGGACGGGATGGCGCGCGGGTTAAACGTTAAAAGGTCACCCTGTGTAGCCGGGCAGCAGGGTGTGTACCAGCCGACCGCCTTTGTCTCCCCGGCGGCGGTGGTTACACATCACGCCGGATACTCGCTTTGAGACCCAGGGCCCGTTCAAAGATTCGCCAGCGGTGTTGGTCACGGGCGCGAGCTAGGGTTGCTGGGTTCGTAGCGTGGCGCGCTCACTGCTATGCTTCTGCTTCCCGTGGCCGAGGTGGCACACGTCCGCCACTGCTGCGTCTCGGGGTGGCACAGTGGGTAAGATCTGCGCCCCGCGGAGAGAAGGTCCTGACCGAGAGGCGGAGGAGGCAGCCGGGCGGTTTGCCGGCGCCAACATATTTCCACACACCGCGTCCCATATATCATGATGTTATCGGCCAATTAATTAAAGAGTGTTTCTTGTTTTAGTTGTGGGAAGAAGCCGCAGAACCCGGAGGAAACCCACACGGTACAGGTGGAGAGAATAACACACAAACTCCACGCGGAAAGGTGCCCAAGGCGGGAATCGAACCGCCTCGGGCAAGACCATTCTCTCCGTGAGGTTGCAGATGTTACCAATGCGCCCACCCTGACGCTATTCTGTCCAGTATTATCACGTGTCGTTTCATCGTCTCCCACCTCCGTCGTGCCCTCACCGTGCGATCACGAACAGGGCGGCCATGACCAGAACCAGCGGCAGGAATTGCGGCTCCAGGTTGAGCGCCAGCGCCATCGCCGCCAGCTGGTGCAGCAGCAGCTGCTGCGCCGTGTCGCTCACGAAGGCCCGCTGCGCCCGCACGGCGCCCGCCATGCCGCCGCCGCGCACCTGCCGCAGCAGGAGCGACACCCCCACCGCCAGCACGCCTGGGAGTGGGTGGCGAGGCGGGCACGCGGGTTGGCGGCGAGAGTCGGCGGGGCGACAGCGTGGGCGGCACGGTGTATTCCCTCTCAGCGTCGGACACGCTGCCTGTGCTGTGTTCTAGTTTCTCCCATCGCGATGCATAACTGTGTTATAATAATAATAATAGCATTTTATATAACGCTTTCCACCCGAGGGTCACAAAGCTTTGTTATTGTTAACTTTGTTATTGTTAAGCTTTGTTATTGTCACAAAGCTTTGCATTGTCACTTGTTGTCCAATGCTGTGTGTGGTAAACGTGTTTTTTTTGTCGGTTGATTTGTTATTATTATACTTGTATTTTTCTTTACTTTCTATTATTTTACGTCAATTCTCATGCGCGTCGGCGTAACAACGCGGCGCGCCCCCGCGCGCGTCACCCACCCAGGACGAGCGGCAGCAGCGCCAGCGCTCCGCACCGCATGGCGTACGCGAGCCGGTCTGCCGGCGTCGGCTGCCCGGCCCCGGGCCTCCCCGCCACGACCGCCCGCCACGGCAGCACCGCGAACGCCGCGTACACCAGGCACGGCGCCAGCAGCAGCGCCAGCAAGCACGAGCCGAGCGAGCGCCGGCATCGCCGCCCCCCGTCTCCCGTCCCGTCTCCGCCGCAGCAGCAGAGTCGGCGGCCGGAGCCCGGTTTGCGTTGGCCGGCGCCGGCGCCCGGTTGTTTGGCGGCGGCGTCGGCGGCGTCCTTCTTCTTGAGCGGAGTCTTTGCCGCCTCGGCGCCGTCCGCCTCCCGCAGGATCAGCTCGAAGCTGTCGTCGCCCTCGAGCGACGAGGTGGAGAAGGGCTCCAGCAAGCGCCAGCCGCGAGGCGCGCCGCGCTGGTGCCAGCGGTGGAGGTCGGCGCCGCCGCCGCCGCAGCCGTGATCGCCGCGGCCGCCGCCTCCTACGACGACAATAACGACGATCATCATGATAGCGATTCATTCATTGTCGGAAAACTACTTAATCCGGTCCAGGATTGCGGTGAGCCGGAACCTTTCCCGGCAGACATAAGTAACCAAAATTTAAATCAACCAACGGGAAAAAACATGTACACGTAGCATTGCACACATTGTTCAAATGATGATGATGATAATCTCGTCATTATCGTCCATCCATCCGCCCATTTTCAGAAACCCGGCAGACACAGGGTGCAAGGCAGGGCTATGCCCGGGATAGGACGACAGTCCATCACAGGCCACCGGGGACAATTTAGTCCGCAGGCCAATTAACCTGTGCAGCAGCAGCGTGTCTTTGGGCTGTGGGAGGAAACCGGAGCGCTCGACGTAAACCCACGCGGACACGGGGAGAGAGAACATGCAAACTCCACACAGAAAGGCAACACCCGAGCCGGTATTCGAACCCGGTGACCTTCTTGCTGTGAGGCGGCAGCGCTACTCACCGCTACGCCACCGTGCCGCCCCTCGTATCATCATCATTATTATCATTCACAAGCAGTACTGTCAATCAGGTCGTCAGTACGACCGTGTGCGGCGGAAAGGAAGAAGCCACAACGAGGCCCGGTCCGGCGTCACCTGCATCGCGGTGTCTCCGGCTTCGGCCCGCGTCCTCCTCCTCCTCGTGCCGCTGCCGCCGCCGCTGGTGATGATGGTGGTTCCCGCGCTCGGCGTCCGTCCCGGGCCTCCCCTGGTCGCGGACGCGGGCCCTGGGCGCCGCGTAGCTGCCGTAAGCGCTGGCGGGCCAGCTGCCGTCGTACGAGACGTCTCCCGGCAAGCCGCCGCCGCCGCCGACGCCGGCGCCGAGGCCGCCAGCGGCGTCGTAATCGTCGTCGCAGCGGTCCGGGCTGGAGGAGGCCGTGTCGGTGGCGCAGTAGTGGCACGGCGTCGGGAAGCCCAGCTCGGCCGCTTTCGCGCAACACGACGCCTCCTGCTCCTCCTCCACCAACTCTTCCTCCTCCTCCGGCCGCCGCTGCTGCTGCACATGATGATGATAATAGCATTTATAGGGCGCCTTTCACCCGTGGGTCACAAAGCGCTGCACAAGGGCCGCGGAGAGAACGGCATGTCAACGACGACAGGGAACGGAAAATCGGCAACATTATTTTTTGGGGTTTTTTTTTTTTTAATCCGAGCTGTGGAGAGAACGGCATGTCAATAACGTCAAGACAGAATAACTGAGAGTCAAGCAATAGCGATGTGGGTCAAGGTAGAAGCGTTCACGTCGCGATCCCTGTCAGGTAATACTTGGTGTTGCCTGCGAATTCTACCAAACACTTCGAAGCCGAGCTGAAAGACAACGATGTCCAGCGTTAGCGACAGGAGCCAGCGTTCGGGACAGGAGCCAGCTTTAGAGGCGGGAATCAAACTGCCTCGGGCGAGGAGCTTCTCCGTGCGAGGCGTTGTTGGGCGTTAGCGCCGTGCGGCCTCCGTGCTGCACCTGCGGCTCGGGCTGCTGGTGAAGGTAGTAGTTGTCGGGAGCGAAGGTGAGGCTGCGCTTGCACCGGGCCTGCACTGGCGGCGTCGGATGCTGCTGGCTCCACTGGCGGGGAAGGGTGCTGTACGGGCTACATACACAGACGATAGACGTTTATTAATTAGTATTACTACACCACAAATTATCCCGCGAGCTTGCAAGCGCTTGGCGGGATTTCCCGCGACGCGGCAGACACGCGAACTGACGCAAGATAAATGAAAATGTAAAAGTAGCAAATTAAGCAAACAAATTTTTTTTATAATTTACACCAGTGGTTCCCAAACTTTCTCGGTTCGCGGCGCCCTTAGTGGATCAGGATTTTTTTCCACGGCTCCCAAAGTCAGAAAATATAATATGGCCTATCGGAAATTTGGAATATCTGGCTGTGGGTTAGCTGCGGCGCCCCGGAGCTGCGCGGCTCACACTTTGGGAACCACTGATTTACACCAAACATTGCACATAATGGACCAAATGAAAATACATTGTACAAATAATAATAAAAAAAAACATAAAAGGTAGTTCAAACTGTTAAACATTGCGATGGGGGGTAAAAATATATAATAATAATAATATAATTTTATATATCGCCTTTCACTCGAGGGTCACAAAGCGCTGAACAAGGTAGCATATTGCACATTAAGAGCGCGAACAAGTACAACATTCGCAACATTTCAACATCCCTGCGCGGGCTAGGAGGAAGGACAGGGTAAAGCAGCTTTGGAAATCGAGGCGGAGGTATCGCATGAGTTGGACACCCGTGCAGGGTGAGCGAGTGGGGTGGCAGCACCTGGGAGGGATCGCGTTTTCGATGAAGAGCTCCGGAGCTTCCGCCGCGCTCTGTCCCAGATTGCGAAGCTGGTTGATGATGACGCTCAGCGAGTCGTCCATCTTCTTCTCTCCTCCGACTCCGACTCCATCTTGCGCCTCCACCTCCTGCAGGGGCCACGTTCCTGACATGGCGGCGGCCCTGACAGGCGGGAGACGGGCAGGCGTCACCGAACACGGCAAACTGTCTCCACGCTCGTTTGAACAGTTGTCCAGCGGGCAGGGGGTTAGAGATAGGAGTCGGTGTTCGAGATGGGAGTCGGTGTTTATAGTGAGGCTCTGTTTATGAGTTTAGGTCATGTGAAAAAGGTGTGTAAGTGAAGTGCACCCGTCGATATGCCGGAGCAAACGAGCGAGCACATGCATCACTTACCTCAAGAGATGGCACCGACGTTTCGCTGACCTTCCAGTCAGCATCATCAGGGACTCATAAACAGAGCCTCACTATGAATAACATTGGTCATGAAAGCCTACGAATTAATTTTGCGGGAGACGGAGTGTTAGAGATGGGACTCATAATTCTAGAGATGGGAATCCCGGTGTTAGAGATGCGAGTCAATGTTAGAGATGGGAGTTCCAGTGCTAAGAGACGGAGTCAGTGTTAGAGATGGGAGTCGGTGTTAGGGAAGGGAGGCAGTGATACAGATCGGAGTCAGTCAGTTTGTATTCAAGATGGAAGGAACCGTTGAGCTGTGTAGCTCGTTTGAACAGTTGTCCAGATAGGAGTCGGTGTTAAAGATGGGAGTCACAGTGTTAAGAGATGGGAGTCAATGTTAGAGACGGGATTTACAGTGTTAGGGATTTACACTGTTAAATTAAACCTTCGAAGCTCAACCTACGTTCTGCTAAATATTCCTATGTGCACAGGAACCTCGCTTACAGAGCTCACAAGATATTTTTTCTGCTGTAATAATAAACATCAGCATCTGCCTGAACGGAGACACTGCTATCCCGAATGAGCAGTTCTCAGCTATGACATGTGTTTTACGTGTGTAGTGAAAGGGAAACGTTTACAGCAGATGGTTTGACTCTGGACAACTTCAAAGAAGCCGGAAAAGCCAGATTTAAGATCGACACAAGGAGAATTAGGGCGGCACGGTGATGCGGTGAGTAGCGCTGCCGCCTCACAGCAAGAAGGTCCCGGGTTCGAATCCACGCTCGGGAGCCTTTCTGCGTGGAGTTTGCATGTTCTCCCCCGTGTCTGCGTGGGTTTTCGCCGGGCACTCCGGTTTTCTCCCACAGTCCAAAGACACGCTGCTGTGTAGGTTAATTGGCCCGCGGTGCCCTGTGATGGACTGGCGGACCAATTAACTAATTCTTCTTTGCGATTCTTCGAAGCACGATGGCCAGCTTCTGGACATGGTCGTCTTTCAGCTTGGCTTCGA
>JAZEWU010000056.1:1388146-1398689 GCA_036362915.1 Geotria australis | reverse complement strand
TCATTGTTAGTGGTAGAGATGGGAGTCAGTTAGTTTTGTATGTAAGCTGGAAGGAACCGTTGAGCCGTGTAGCTCTGTTTAACAGTTGGCCAGCGGTGATGGGTAATAGATAGGGGTCAGTGTTAGAGACGAGTCACAGTGAAAGAGGTGGGAGTCACAGTGTTAAGAGATGGGAGTCACAGCTTTAGAGATGGGAGTCACAGCGTTAGAGATGGGAGTCAGTGTTAGTGATGGGAGTCACAGTGTTAGAGATGCGAGTGTCTGGCAAACGTTGGCGCCAGCTAACTGTGTGGCTGCCTCGCCCCCCCACCCCGCCACCTCGCTACGTTTTCCTCGCTCCTCCGAGTCATCCTCTTTCCGAGCCAGCGGACCTTCGGCGTCGAACGCATACCGTGCCGCGCGTTACAAACCGTAACGTCGTCACTGGCGGCGGACGGTGAAACGCTTTACGAAACGCGCGAGCGAACCGACGACTCGCGCATCATCGCCGTCGTGTTTCCCGCCTTTTACAGTGTCGGAGCAGAGCTGCACCATCTGCTGCAGCGAGTTCGTGCGTGCGGACCGAGCCACCACGTTGCCCTGCCGCCACCTCTTCCACACGGCCTGCATCAGGCAGTGGCTCGAAAAGGTACGTCCGGTTGCCTTCGCTCGGCGTGCTCCGAACTTTGCAAACGCGATCACTTTCAGAATCTAAATGTAAGATCTGGAATCTGTTGCTGAGGAAAGGGATGGCTGGTCCACCTTCCTTGGACCGCTGCCGCCACGAGACTCACCGCGACGGGCGGATTAGAAAATGGATGGACGGATGGATTTTTTTTTACTCGACGAGAAACCGACCGAAACGCTTGGGCTCGGCATCAGAACGTTTCAAGTAGAAACGCTCGGCGGCGGTAAATCTCGGCGCGTCGTATGTCGCTGTCGTGGGGATCGTCGGCAAGACCGGCCGCTGCCACACGGAATTTCTACCACCGGCATCGGGGTTGAAGTTGAATGTTCGGCTCCCTTTTGCTCGTGCGAGAGCGGAACGTGGGTTCGCTGCTTGCGAGTCGGCCGGGATGAGTTGACCGCTGTGTTTTAATTCCCCTCCCCCGTGCCCCCTTCCCCCCTGCTCCGGCAGTCTGCCACGTGTCCCATATGCCGGTACCACCTGGTGGAGGAGGATGGCGCGGCAGCACCGTCCCGGCCGCCGCCACACTACAGGGGATCGGGTCAAAGGTTGTGAACCCCTCCCGCGACCCCCGTGGCTGCTCTCCGTTTCCGTTGACGACGCGGCCGCGCGCTCGCGCCGACGCCCGATCGCGCGCGCGTGCTGGCTCACTGGCTCGCTCGCCCACTCTCACACTCGTGTACTAGGTTAATCACTCAATCACCCACTCACTCCCACACTTGCGTACTCGCTCGCTCACTCACCCAATCACCCACCCACTCGCACACTCGCGTGCTCACCCACTCACTCGCATACTCGCGTACTCGCTCAATCACTCAATCACCCACCCACTCGAACACTCGCGTACTCACTCACCACTCACTCATGCCCCTCGTGGTCACGTACAACCACATGTTCACTCGCTCAAGCCTCGTACTCGTGCTATAGCGCTCTCACAGGCGTACCTCGTATAGCGCTGCCTCATATAACGCCGTTTCGTTATGACGCTCTGTATATACAGGTGTACCTCATACAGCGCTGCCTCTTATAGCGCCGTTTCGCTATAGCGCCGTTTCGCTATAACACGCGGCAGTGCGGTTTATCCGAACTACGGTTTTAACTTCGGCTATACGTGCAATTCATACACCGCATTAGTAGCCTCTTAAAACGGCCCGCTGTGGTGGTTTCCTACAGCGCTCCGTCTACCAGGTACTGGTCTCCAGCTCCATCCGAGATGGGCCCATACTTACAACCACTCGCATGCTGCTCATAAGACAAAGATCCCCCGTATAGCCTTAACAGACTGCAGGGTCAAGTGCTGTTAGCGAGTAGCACCTATGAAGGTCGACACGGCACACGAGGGGGTGGGTGACCAGCAGCTCACACACACCCGCACACGCGCGCATTACCACACTGACTCGCACACTAACCGGGGTGTCGACGCCCGCTCGCTTATCAGCCAGGCTGATAAACCATAGGTTAATTGTCCAGCGAACTACATTACACCACTGTACCCTGTGATGGACCGGCGTACCATCCTGGGCATAGCCCTGCCTTGCGCCCCGTGTCTGCCGGGATAGGCTCCGGCTCACCGCGACCCTGTGGAGGATTAAGCGGTTTCTGACGTCGGATGGATTCTCACCCGCGTACACGCATTCGATGGCGCTGGGTTTCGGTTGAACGAGCACAGCCTCCCGGCACACCAACCCTTTCTCGTCTAAAGGCACGCACAATTTCCGGCGCGAGTTGACGGTACCGTTTTTCCAACGCAGGCGCCGATCGTCGCCGCATGGAAATTCTTTGTTTTTCGACGCCGCACTGTTATCCGTGTAAGGTGTATTTACTCCCTTGCCAATTATAAGACCCTTGGAATATAAAATATTAAATAGTTACTCGTTTATGAATGTCTTGTATATAATGAACACGCGTGTACAGTTTGCGTTTATACCTCTGCCAAATTGCCAAAACGGCGGGTTGTATCCGACTGAACGGATTACCGGTGGCAGACGGCGTTTCGAACTGGAGTTGCCAGTTTTTCCGCGAGCCTTCAAAATTAACGCAGTGCAAATCGCGTATTTGCTGTTTTCAAATTGACGTTGTTTTACGTCCCGGTTAACCTTAGCGATCGCTTTATTCGAGTTGATAAACGTTCCTTCGACCCGGCGGAGCGTCGCCGGTCAGCGCGCGCCCCCCGGCTCGCAATCTCGCGTCGGGGCCGTTAACCGCCAATCATCTCCGTCGCGGTGTGACGAAACGCGTGGTAGTTTCGCGACAGGTCGTCGACGGCGGCCGGACAACCGCTGTGGATTTGAGCGACCGCGGCAAAAACGACGTGGAGTTTCCGCCGCTGGGCTCGCGACATCCCGACGATAGACAGAAAGGTAGATGTCTATCATTACAACAGGTGGAATACCCAGTGAGCTCGAAAGCTCTTTACGGCAGTGGTTCCCAAAGTGTGCGCCGCGGCGCTCCGTGGCGTCGCAGCTAACTCACAGCGGGCACCGCGGGATAGTAAACATTTTCGATTTATGCCATATATTTACTGACTTTGGGCGGCGTGGAAAGAATCCTGATACACGAAGGGTGCCGTGAACCGAGAAAGTTTGGGAACCACTGTTTTTACGGAATCCCTCCATCGACGCGCAAATCGATTTCCGTTCTCGATCGACTGGCGGCCGATGCTTGCGGCGCGATTGTCGACACGGGAACGCGACGTGTTGCTTGAGACGCGGTTTGTTTTGCGTCGGTGCTGCGTTGCGTTTTCCCGTGCTGCTGCGGGGTACGCTACGTCCGACGTTTCGCTGCGATCGCCGGGACCTTCTTCAGGAACTAACGACGCGTTTTTTTGGTTTTCGGGGGGTCTCCGTCGGCAAAAACGCTGGCAGAATCTCCCAGCATCCCCGTGCGGCAAATGTCAAGCAGGGTGACGTAGTAATAAAATTTTTATCAAAGGGACTTTCCATCCAAAGGTCCCAGGCTGTCGTACGAGAGAAAAATGTTGTGGAAATAAATAAACAAATAAAACCACATTGTGCCGTTGTAGTTTTTGGCGGCTCGCCATCTCTCCCTCGCGACGTTTCGACTCCCACGTTTGAGGGGGGCTTCAGTGGACTCAAGAAACGGAACGAGGACATGCAGTCCACAGACTGAGCTTCGGGTAATACGTCAACGATCATCTTAGACCAGACTTAAGATGGATAGATGTTTATTATCACAGCAGAAAATACCCAGTGAGCTTGCAAGCTCTGGGTGCGGGATTCCTGCGATACAACAAACATTCGAACGAACGAGCGCAAACCATATTATAGAACCACAAGGTGATGATCCTGAGTGTAAACCTCAGCAAAACGTCGGTACCATCTTGTAAGGTAATAAGAATAAATAATAATAATAATAGCGTTTTATATAGCGCCTTTCACCCGAGGGTTACAAAAGCGCTGCACAAGGGCCGCGAAGAGAACGGCATGTGAACAATCAAAGACAAAAACAACCAATAAAAACCAAAGGAACAAAAAATAAAAAAACGCATGTGCTCGCTCGTTTGCTCCAACATATCGACGGGTGCACTTCACTTACACACCTTTTTTTTCACATGACCTAAACTCATAAACAGAGCTTCACCCATGAATAACATTGGTCACGAAAGCCTACGAGTTAGCGATTCAACATAATTTACAGCGTTGTCCAAGCATGGAACCCTAACCATGCGACAAAGTAAACCGCTTCGAATACACTGAAAGGTCGTGAATGTTACCGCTGCGGCACCCTGCCGCCTGCCTCATAACGCCGCTCCTCTGTGGGGCCACCCTACGCTCGGAGAGACCCGCGGCTTGTCAGGGGCCACGATACGCCGACTGCGCCCGCCACCATAAGCATATGTTTGATATATAGTTGCATGTGTATGAAACAACCTAATATATCAAACATATCAGACGGGGACGTGCAATTGGTCCGTTGTTTCTCCTCCCTTCTTCTTCTTTGCGATTCTTCGAAGCGCGATGGTTAAATCACAGTTTCCCGTTTTCTTACACAGCCCCTTGCATTTTCATTGAACTCCGCAAGGTCTTTTGAGCTGCAGAGGTTCGGGAGTAGAGCACAGACAAGGCAGTGTTCCATAGTAGGGTCTGCTTCTCCACATTCGCAGGTGGTTGGGCCGGTCTTGTAGCCCCATGTCCTCCCTGTCTTCCTCGGTTGCCATTGGCTCGTTCCCTCCACAGGTTTCCCCCCCACACAACCAGAAACTGGTCCTGGGAGAAATCATCACACACACACATACACGTGCCGTTACATCACACACAAAGACAAAGATCCCCCGGTCTCGAGTTAACAGAATGTTGGGTCAAGTGCCATTAGCGAGTAGCGCCTACGCAGGATTACAGAAATCCGGGACAAGCTCAGAGTCGAGTCGCTGCTTCTTCGGATTGAGAGGAGCCAGTTTAGGTGGTTTGGGCATCTGGTGAGGATGCCCCCCGGAAGGCTCCCTCGGGAGGTATTCCAGGCGCGGCCCACTGGGCGGAGACCTAGAGGCCGACCCAGGACACGCTGGAGGGATTATATCCTTCCGCTGCCCTGAGAACGCTTGGGAATCCCCCGGGAAGAGCAGGAATCTGTTGCTGAGGAAAGGGATGTCTGGTCCACTGTCCTTGGACTGCTGCCACCGCGACCCTCCTCACCAGGACAAGCGTTTAAGAAAATTGATGGATGGATGGACCTATGCAGGCATGTCTTTGGACTGTGGGAGGAAACCGCTGCGTAGGTTAATTGGCCTGCGGACTAAATTGCCCCTGGTGCCCTGTGATGGACTGGCGTCCCATCCTGGGTATAGCTCTGCCTTGCGCCCTGTGTAGCCTTTAGCCGGCTGTTGGAGCAAGTGTTGCACTATCAGCTGACGCACTTACCGGCTACGACCTCATTGAGGCCCGAGGCACCTTGTCAAGGAGGGTCCCGCTCGAATTCTGCGGCCGTTTTACAATTTCGATATCCGTTTCTGCTGGCAGGACAGTGGAGTGCCTAGAGAATAGCCACACACGCAAGGGGATAGCACTGTAAGTCCACAACAGAGCCCCTTAGAATAAACATTATAAATAAATGCTACAACGCATGGCACATATTCATTCAATGTCGGAAGGTACTCATTTGACGAGAGAACGACTCGGAGGCTTAGCGAGGAAACCGCAGAGGCGGAGGAGGCAGCCAGGCGGTTTGCCGGCGCCAACATATTGCCACACACTGCGTCTTATATATTATGTTGTAAACGGCTATCCCGAAAGAACAGCTCTGAAGAGCAACCATCAGATAACGGTTATCCATCCATCCATCCATTGTCAGAAACCGCTTAATCCTGTACAGTGTACAGGGTCGCGGTGAGCCGTAGCATATCCCAGCAGACACAGGGCACAGGGCAGGGCTATAACCATAATGGGACGCCAGTCCCTCACAGGACACCAGGGATCAAGGTAGAAGCGTTCACGTCGCGATCCCTGTCAAGTAATACTTTGCATTACCTGCACATTCTACCAAACACTTCGAAGCCGAGGAGCTGAAAGACAACGATGTCCAGAATAATAATAATAATAGCATTTATATAGCGCCTTTCACCCGAGGGTCACGAAGCTCAACAGATGCCAGAAGCCCCTCAGTCTGGAGCAAGAAGAGAGGCCAATGCCCGCCTTTAAGGCCAGCACTGACTATTATATCTCTAAATGTTGAAGGGCTGTCTGCAACTAAAGAAGAACTTGTTGCAATGGGAAACTATCATATAACCATCACGCTTCGAAGAATCGAATTCGAAAAAACATCGCCCGGCCAAACGCCCCCCCGCCCTCCAACCATGGAGGGAGTGCCCCTCACAACTGCCCGGGTTGTCTATGAGTCTATGAGCACTTTTAAGCCAGTGTACAAAAAAAACCACTCATTAATTATTTGGCCGATAACATAATATATAGGAAGCAGTGTGTGGCAATATGGCGCCGGCAAAAAACCGCCTGGCTGCCTCCTCCGCCTCTCTGCGCTTTCCTCGCTACGCCTCTGAGTCGTTCTCTCGTCGAATAAGTACCTTCGACAGTGAATGAATATGTGCGCGTTATAAATGTAAAATTATTATTATTAGTAGTAGTAGTACAGATAACGTTAACAAAGATACAAGGTTTTACCATTTCTGGCAATGAGACAAGTGTCAAGAGCTTAAAAAACACCAAAGGGACGCATTTTTTTTTTACAAAGCTTGCCGCGTGGCTAACACCGCTAAGTGACCGCGTGGCATCACGGGCAGGAGTCGCGTGTGGAAAAACCCCAGGCTCACAGAAGGTTAATAGTTCTCACCCGGGCGACGTTTTGTTTTATCCACCCTCGCGGGTGACGATTGTGGGCGACACCGGCCGCGCGGGGGTGGTGTTCGCGAGGGGAGCTAACCGTGGCAAATCGTCTCTTTACGGCCTTCGTATTTCGAGGCTCGCCCCGAGGGGGGGCATGAGGTTCTGCGGGCTGGCTCGTCCGTCACGAGGGGGAGTCACATGCCTACTCCGCGGCTGTGTGATTTCCACACAAAAAAGCCCCTCTTTGTGACGAAAATGAAATGTGGCCGCGGTGGGGATATATGGGGCGCCTGGTTCTGCGAAACGCCGCTCGTCATATGAGGAGGGGGTGCGCTGGGTCGGTTTGAACCACAGGGAAAACAATATCACGCTCTATTCTATACCTAGCCCCCCACACACACACACACCCCACATACCACCCCCCATCTCCTCCTCCTGACCTCGTGCCTCGCTCAGCCCCGAATTTCGGCTTCGGTTCCCGAGAGTTCCCTGCCTGGTCGCTTCGATCGGAACATGTGGCGGAATATTGTAATTATGATACAGGTAGATGTTTATTATTACGGCAGAAAAATACCCAGTGAGCTTGCAAGCTCTTTGCGGGATTCCTGTGAAGCTGTTCTTTCGGGACAGCCGTGTCACTCAGCGGCAGGGTGGTTCAGTGATGGCTGGGTGAACGAGCGAGCGAGTGAATAGCAGTCAGCGTGTCATTGGCCTGTGTGAGTAAACCGGAGTACCGGGAGAAACCGAGAGAGAGGCATAATAATAATAATAAAATAGCATTTATAGAGCGCCTTTCACCCAAGGGTCACAAAGCGCTGCACAGGGCTGTGGGGAGAACGGCATGTCAACAACATCAAGACCGATTACCTGAGAGTCAAGCAATGGCGATAAATTATAGGACATATGACATAAAGACAGCAGAAAAAATAATAATTCTACAACAAACAAGGATGGAACAGATGCTCCCGAGCAGACGCAGATCGGAAGAGAGAGAGAGCCAACATCTCGGCACGGCACCACTGACACACACCAACAGTCCAAGCCAGAGGAAGGAATACATGTTCCGGTGAAGGCGCAGGTAGGAAGAGAGCCAACATTCTGGCACGGCAGCATTGAGCCGCATCAGTAGACCTCTGGCTTGGACTGTTGGTGCGAACTCCGCACAGATTGACGGCACGAGCGGACCAGGTGTTTCCGTAATGTGGTAGCATTGTTGGGGGCGGCACGGTGGCGTAGCGGTGAGTAGCGCTGCCGCCTCCACAGCAAGAAGCCCCCCGGGTTCGAATCCCGGCTCGGGTGTCGCCTTTCTGTGTGGAGTTTGCATGTTCTCTCTCCCCGTGTCCGCGTGGGTTTTCGCCGGGCACTCCGGTTTCCAACCCACAATCCAAAAACATGCTGCTGTAAAGCTTAATTGGCCTGCTGGCTTAAATGCCCCCCTGTGCCCTGTGATGGACTTGCGCCCTGTTTTGCGCCCTGTGTCTGCCGGGATAGGCTTCGGCTCACCGCGACCCTGTTACAGGATTTAAGCGGTTTCTGGCAATGGATGGATGGGTGAGTCGTATTGTTGAGTAGGTTCGTCCACTCACCTCGCTGGGTCACTGTCACCCGGAGCTCCAGAGGAACGCCACCATCACACGAACCCTGCAACATAGACGGATAGATGTTTATAATCACGGCAGAAAAAATACCCAGTGAGCTTGCAAGCTCTTTACCAGGATTCCTGGCTTGACACCAGCAAACACGCGAATCGACACGACGGGTGGACGCCGTGAGACGCACACGAGGTGAACGACTGAAGGATGACCTCCACGTCCTTCAATGAAGGAAATTAAACAACGACGAAAGTGTCACTCCTTGTTAACTTTGGGAGAGACACGAGAACCTCCAAATCTCCAGTCGTTCGAGACACCAAATTAAATAAACAGTATAGATGTACTGACATGGACTAGTGTCCTATCAGGGGTATAGCCCTGCCTTGCGCCCTGTGTCTGCCGGGATAGGCTCCGGCTCACCGCAACCCTGTACAGGATTAAGCGGTTTCTGATAATGGATGAATGAATGAAAGGAGGTAGGGTTGTCACGGTGGCTCGATGTGTGATGAGAATCGCTCTCGACGGCTGCTCTTTCGGGATAGCCGTGTCACTGAGCGTTCCTCCTCCACCTCTCTCCATCGCGACGTTTCGCCTCCCACAAGTCGGGGGCATCGTCAGGCGTTTGTGAAAAATGCCTCCGATGTGTGGGAGGCGATGCGTCGCGAAGGCGGGAGTGAAAGGGACAGTCGGTGACACGAATTCTGGATGTAATTAACGGCCTAAAGAGTTAGCCATATCTGACCGAAGTGATAGTGAGTGAGTGTGGTGATGAGACGACAGATGATGATAGATGATAGATGTTTATTATTTCAGTAAATATATGCACGTAGAAGAAAGAAAACAACTCACCGCATTGTCAGAATCGCTCTCGGCAGCTTCTCTTTCCGGATAGCCGTGCCAGTCAAACGCTCAGCGACACGGCTATCCCGAAAGGGCAGCTACGCCGGAGCAATTCTCATCACACATCGAGCCACTGTGACAAACCCCACATCGTTAGTGCTTAGAACCCACTGCACAGTTAAAGCGTACGGTGAAATAGCGGTGGTGAACTGGACGGACGGATGGACGTGGTGGTGAATGGGAGCCCATTGGAAGGAGTGGAACAAGCACCTCGCGTCTTCTGAAGGAGGCAGATGGTCGCGGTGAGAGAAGCCACGCGTGGGTGTTTAACCCCCAAACTTCCGTCTCTCCCTCTCACTCACTCCGCCCGTCAGGCGCGCTTTTATACAAAATCACGAGCACCGTCACCACCCACCCGTCCACCCACTCACCCACCCACCTCCTACCCACCCACCCACCCGTGCCTCGATTCCACACTCCGGTCAGCACACACATACACCACGAATACAAAGGTCCTCCGTGTAGCTTTAACGGATTGCAGGGTCGAGTGCCGTTAGCGAGTAGTACCTATGAAGGTCGACACGCCACGTGTTGCCACACGCGATCTGAAGTTTTCATGTTTTCATCACCAAACACTTCGAAGCCGAGCTTCTTCTTCTTTGCGATTCTTCGAAGCGCGATGGTTAGCTTCGTTGTCTTTCTGGACAACGATGTCCAGAAAGACGTTGTCCAGAAAGACAACGATGTCCAGAAGCTGACCATCGCGCTTCGAAGAATCGCAAAGAAGAAGAAGATCGTTATTAGTTTATCTGTCAGGTCACAGTTGACTACGTTTCCTTATCAAAACACGAGTTAATGCAAACGTTTTATCCCAACAATTATATCAGTCACAAGACAATATTAACCGTCCCCAAAACTATTCGGAGCAGTTACAATTGCAGGCTTTTAGTTGGGTTAGAACTACGCTGAAGTTCACCCAGCCAGGAGTTGCTACAAAGATCCCCCGTATAGCCTTAACAGACTGTAGGGTCAAGTGCTAACACCACGCCCGGGCGCCTTTGTCTCCCCAGTGGCGATGGTCACACACCGTACTAGGTACTCATTTGAGGCTGAGTCGACCTAGGGGAGGCCCATGACCGGTTCAGAAAATC
>JAZEWU010000056.1:1357564-1387719 GCA_036362915.1 Geotria australis | reverse complement strand
ACCCCAGCCACTCACACAGCCACCCCCATCAGACCCAAGCCAGAGAGCCCCTGGGGGCCAGTGATGCCAACTCACCGATGCGCTGCTAAATTGCTCTAATTAATTTTCACGTATTGATCCTCCGTGACGCTGTGCTGAGCATTTAGCCTGACCCCCGGGGGGGTGGGGGGGCCTGGGGTGCGACGGGAGGTGAGGGGCATTGAGCATGGAGGAAGGGCAATGTTCGGCCAGCGGTAAAGGCAGCCGCTCGCAATCAGAAAGTTCCCAGTTGAATCCCTGGCGCGGCGGCAGTCTCACGAAGACCGTTGTCACCACGGCGTCAAGTCAGTAAAAAAGTCCACAGTGCTTTTCCTCTGGACAGACTCGTCCCTGTCGTGGGAATGTGGAATCTACACCGCAGTGCAAGACGTGACCTTTCATCTATATCTGTACTATCCATCCATCCATCCATTTTCAGAAACCGCCTAATCCAATACAGGGTCGCGGTGAGCCGGAGCCTATCCCGGCAGACACAGGGCGCAAGGCAGGGGAACACCAAGGATGGGACGCCAGTTATCTGTACTATATCAGTTTTATTTTCATTATATTTGCACTGTATTCGAAGCGGCCTTATTCTTTTGCTGTTTGGGGCACACAAACCTCGGTCTGTGTTGCTCATTAATGAATTCATTGTCAGAAACCGCTTAATCCTGTACAGGGTTGTGGTGAGCCGGAGCCTATCCCTACAGACACAGGGCTATAGCCGGGATGGGACGCCAGTCCATCACAGGGCACCGGGGGGCAATTTTAGTCAGCAAACCAATTAACCTATGCAGCAGCAGCGTGTCTTTGAACTGTGGGAGGAAACCGGAGTACCCGGTGAAAACCCACGCGGACACGGTGAGAGAGAACATGCAAAGTCCACACGGAAAAGCACCCGAGCCGAGATTCGAACTCGGGGCTCCCTTCTTGCTTTGAAGCGGCAGCGCTACTCACCCACGCAACTGTGCCGCCCGAGCCACATTTAGACATCTATAATTCCCCCCCCCTCACTTGGGCACATGGTATGGTGCATCGTGACATAAAACCGATACGTTTTTTTTTGTTGTTGGCTAAAACCGAGAGATTAAGTCAATAAGAAGCGTGGCGGAATATGTGACACGGACCATGTGGCTTTTTCTGCCGCGTAAAGTTTTTAATTTTTATTTTTATTTCAGCGAAACCGACCGACTTTAACCACACACACGTAATAGAGTGAATGTATTTAGTGAGTCGGTGGACACGTGTGAGAATACGCGATTAAAGTGCCGCTTGTGAGTCTAGCCGGTTTGCGACTGAGTCGCTGGTCTCAGCCCGTTCAGCAATGGCTCACACATAGACCCATAGACTCATACAGAGAACCACAGACTGGTAATATAGACCCATACACAGATAGAGACCCATAGACTCATATAGAGAACCATAGACTTGTAACATAGACCCATACTCATATAGACACATATACCCACATAGATACCCATAGACTCACATAGAGACGCATAGACTCCCTCGCGACGTTTCGCCTCCCACGTTGGAAGCATCAACAGGCGGTCTGTCACACTCGGAACTCCTGGTGATGCCTCCAACGTGGGAGGCGAAACGTCTCGACGGAGAGCGCTCAGGCTACACGACCATCCCGAATGAACAGCTTCGAAGAGCAACCATCAATCCAAAAAATGTTTTTAAATCAAAAGAAAAAGTGACGAAAACGACCTCTGTCGCGTTCCTAACAAATCAACAATCGCCTCCACGAAACAGCGAGCGAGCGTTCCACGAGCCCATCAGCCCCTAATGTCTTGTGAAGGTTGTCAATAGCAGCCTTGCAGGCCCTCCGTCCTTCACTGGGATTCTCGCCGGGGGCAATGACGGTGTCCCGGATAGACAAGGTCAACCGGCGTACAAATACAATACCGAGCTCCCGTGGCAAGGTCACACCCCTTGTTTGTCAAGGGAGACGGGCGCGGCCGATGGATCGAACTTTCAACTCCTAATTCGTCGATGGGAGCGGCGGTGAAGCGCCTCGTCGTGTGGTTTAGCCCGCCGGGCGACGTTGCAAATGGAATCGGGGGTGGTGTGGTTGTGTGAGTCTGTCGCGGGGCAACACACCCGGGCACCGTGGTGGTGTGCTTGCAACACGTGGCCAGGCGGCGTCGAAGCCGCGGGTGTTGCAGGAAAAAGTGGGGGGGATGGAATCGTGTTTCTGTGAAAGTGCGGGTGTCGCAACATATGGATATGAGACTACCGCAGGAAAAGTGTGAGGGGGGGTGGAATCATGTTTCTGTGAAAGTGCGGGTGTCGGAACACCCGCAACACTGGCGGCTGCGACGCGCCTGCACGTGGCCCGCGCTCCGTTGTGTCACGACGTCATCCGGGTACGACTTCGACCAACCATGATTTTTATTTTTTCACATTTATTTCTGTCAATTCGCGTGCTTGCTGCGGCAGTGCAGGAATCCTGTAAAGAGCTTGCAAGCTCACCGGGTATTTTTCTGCTGTAATGATAAACGTCTATCTATCTGTGCAGCGGGCTCTATAGCTGCCTCTAGTGGAGGCCCTTTCCGCCAGTGAGTGGTGTGAGTGAGGAATTGCAGCACCTGCGCCTTTGCCTTCATAAGAACACAGCAGTGCAGTGCATAGGAGACATCTGAGTTTGTAATTGTATATGAGGGCTGCACGTTGGCGTCGCGGTGAGGAGTGCTGCCGCCTCACAGCAATAAGAACCTGGGTTCGATCCCCGGCTCGGGTGCCGCCTTTTTGTGCGGAGCTTGCATGTGATTCTCCCCGTGTCCGCGTGGGTTTTCGCCGAGTACTCCGGTTTCCTCCCACAGTCCAAAGACATGCTGCCTTGGTTAGTTGTCCCGACTACATTTCCCCCGGTGCCCTGAGATGTTGGAACTTGCTTACTCACCCCCCCCCCACCCCTGCGCTGGACAACTGTTAAAAAGAGCTACACAGCTCAACGGTTCCTTCCGGCTTCAATACAAACTAACACCTCGGTTTCTTCCGCAGTTTATAGCCACGCTGCTGCCTAGGCTAATCGGCCTGCTGACTAAATAACCCCCGGTGCCCTGCGATGGATTGGCGTCCCGTCCAGGGTACAACCCTGCCTTGCGCTCTGTGTCTGCCGGTATAGGCTCCGGCTCACCACGGGACTAAGCGGGGACTGACGACCGATGCATTGGAGACGTGTGCCCAGGGGTGTCGTGTTGTAATCGGGGTTCCCTGGTGACGATGTGAAGGAGGGGGAAGTTCCATCAAGCAGCGGATTGATCATGGCTGACAACGTGCAACGTGCCCACAGGATATGCCTTACATTTACCATCGCGTATAGGCGACGGCGTTTACATTTTGCAGTGCGCATAGGAATAGGCGTTCATAAATCCCAGCGCATATAAACGGGCGCGTTTACATTTGCTACCGTGGACAAAACGCGAAGCAAGTGACGCGTTTGTATTTCGCACCACGCATGCGAATAGGCGGTTATTTATCCTACACCATATAAGCGCGCGTTTGAAATTCCTACCACACAAGTGTACGGCGGTTCACATATCCCCCTGTATTATAATGCATAGGCGTATTATATATACATGGTCGTGCTGGTCTCGTATCCCGCGTTAGGATGCAGCTTGTACCACATGTCGAGGCGTGCAAACGTAACGATTGTAATCTCTGCCACACATAAGCACACGGGGTGGTCCGGACACACATAAACGATTAGGCGTAACGAGTTCACATTTCATACCGTCGATCGGCGTCCGCGAGCTCCCGTTGGCCAAACGCGGCACACTCCGCCAACAAGCTCTGCTCCCATTGAGCGGAGGCGTGAGCCAGGACCAATGGGCGCGGGTGTGGGCGCGCCGCTATGCGCGTACGCGCTAGGGATTATGAAAGGCTCGCCTGGGCCGTGGTGAGGCGCCCGTGGGTCACTGACAGATCGTCGAGCTTTTTAGGAGAATGTTGTGAAGCAGATTTTTTGTACGAATACAAACTCGCGCTTTCGTACGCGAGCTTAAACCCGCGGTGCGACACTGAGAGGATCGTTATCGAGCCGCGGGTCACTTTGAAGACAGGCTTGTGAGGGCTGACAGTCAAACGGGCCAGGCCCCAGCTCGGGCCTAGAGGCGAGCGGCGGGGCAAAGGAGCCGATTGCGGATAACATTCGGATAATATTTAGCCCGAGTCGGGCACCGCACACTCAAACCTCACTCCCGGTGCTTTCATAACGATGCCAGCGGTGCTAACGGCGTGAGGCGCGAACGCTTTAGGAGAGCGGAGGAGCCTGCCCGTGGGATTGCTGTCCGAGAGCGCAGCGGTAAAAAAAAACGTGAGTTAAGATTAATTGTAGACTGTAGAGGGAACGAGAGAGAAATACACGTTTTAAATGTGGTTCTCGTTTCAGACAGTGGATTATGGACACGTAGTATACATGCTGCGTTGTTGTTGTTATTCTTAGGGGATGTTATAATGGACAGATTGTGTCGTCGTTAATAGTGTGGTGATTTTGTTTACGCAGCGAGACGTTGTGTTCGTGATGTGGCCTTTTGAGACGCGAGGTCACGACACCACGTTCTTGTCGTTATCAACGTGTTATAATCGCTCATTTACTCCTGACTGTCCAGTATGCAATGTGATTTGGTTTTTTACCGGGATGTTAGCAATAATGCGGATTCTGACGACGTTACATTGTGTCATTGTACAGTAATGACTTACAGTTCTGCGTTATAACCACACATTGCGATATAATGACTCGTTTCAGCATTAATAATGTATGAATTTAGTTTCAACATTAACACACGCCCGTTGCAATCACTGCATTTATTGTAATTACTGGTGTATAATTACATTTCCTAATGACAGGTGTTACAATGTACTGAATTATTATTAACAATTGTAATCTTACCTTTACTGTAGTACGAACAGCATTAGTGATACTTCTGTTTTGTAGATTGCACCAAAGCGTAGGGTGTTCCGCTTTAACTACAAAATTGTCTTAGTCATAATTTTGTTATTAAAATTTTGTTGCGTTATTGCAATTACAAACCAATATTACGACATAATTCTAAGTGTAGTTTTTAAATAGTTGTTTTCCTATTTATTGTGCCTATATTGCACATTCGAAAGTACATAAATCATTGGGAATTGCTCTCCAAAGCTGTTCTTTCGGGTTAGCCCTGTCGAGGGCTCCCCCTCTCTCTTTCGCGACGTTTCGCCTCCCACCTTGGAGGCATCCTCAGGCGTTCCAAAAGAACAGCTATGGAAAAGCAATTCTCATGCAACGCGTCGTGAACACCTACATGAATTAAATTTCCCCCCCTTTTTCAAAAAATTAACTGCATCATATAGCACGTTTATTCAAAGCGAACACTGGATATATTGTAATGCACGAATTATATGTATTTAACGTATTAATAATTTGTTTCTGTAACCTGTTTTCTCCTTTTTTTGTTGGTTTGAGTTCAAGAATGTGCTTTGTATCTTATGCACAGCGTGTGCTGTACATTCCTTACAAATTATGTCATCCGGACCTCTCGTGCTGACGATCATGTTCAGTTTGTGAGAGCACTAACCTCACCTTGTCACAAACAAGCTCTGGCCACGTAACGAAAACTTGACACTTGCCCGAAACCGAAAACATACACACGGTGTCCCGTGTAAATGGAACCGTAGGAAGAACCGAGCGTCATCATGAAGTATGCTTTCCCCATGTTGCCATTTATATGGTACACCCTCTTCTTCTTCTTTGCGATACTTCGAAGCAACGATGGTCAGCTTCTGGACATCGTTGTCTTTCAGCTCAGCTTCGAAGTGTTTGGTAGAATTCGCAAGCAACACCAAGTATGACCTGACAGGGATTGCGACGTGACCGCTTCTGTAATACATGGGACATTTCGAGAAGTGGCTGTGTTTCAGACCGTGCTCGCGTTATGAAATGGCACTTTTATTTATGCCTGTGCTCCGCTGCCAAACGCAGTGTCACAAAATCCGTTTAATAATAAAGTCCATGTATATACAAGTTGAGAGCCAACTGTGCTCTGTCATGTGTTCAAGGTTGAGTGCCTCTGTAAAGTACAGTACAGTACTTTATTTGCCAATGATCATATCGAATAATAATACAGTTTATAGCGCCCCGTGCAAATTCCATGCCTGGTCATGGACGAGGTATTAATACGAGGAAGCCACAGAGAGACAGGGGTGGGGTGGGAGTCAGCTAGGCAGTCAGCTGGCGCCAACCCACCAGACACTGCTTCCTATATATTATGATGTTATTGGCCGATTAATTAACGAGTGTTTTTTTTAGTTGTGGGAGGAAACTGGAGATACTGGAGGAAACCCATGCAGAACAAGGGGAGAACACAGAAACTCCATGCAGAAAGGCACCCGAGGCAGGAATCTAACTGCCTTGGGCAGGGCATTCTTTCTGTTAGGCGCAGATGTTACCACTGCGCCACCCTGATTATGATAATGATAACGACCTGAACACAAACCTATGTTATCGGGACAAACCCACTTGCTGTGCTCGCATATTGCCTCCGTGCGGATTAGTGGGTTTCTAAGTGTAACGGCATGCAATTATATCGTTGAGTTGTCCTCCACTCCTGCCTCTCAAGAGATCGATGAGCGGTGCAGTTCATAACGGCCACCGCGTTGTCTTTCGGTCGCTTGCGTCGCAGATACGAGCTGTCCGCATTGCATAAACGAGTTTGTTGTTTTCATCTCGTTCTCCCGTTCCAGCCGTGGGTGATCGGTTAAAAGAAGATGGAGTGATGTGGTCGTGATGAACACTTCTCTAATGTCCGTGCCTCTCTTCCAGCAAGCATTCAACCGGTGGGGGCAATCGCATTGCAAATCTATGTATAATGGAGCAAGTGTTTTGTATGTGTATACTACGTCTCCACTGAGGGTACCGGGTTGGGATCCTTCAAAAGTGTAAATGTTATCAGCACAACAGCAAAGGCTTTTGTGTCTTATGTCATCTTTACTTCCCAGTTATTTGTTACACTTTTGAAACTTTAACACCGTTTCGGCTTTCAGTTGCCACGTTTGCACTACCATTAACCCTCTAGCCTGTAGCCTGATGTCAGAATAATGTGTTGCATGCTTGGAACAAGATCGTCTGTAGTTGCGGGTACTCTGCTAGTAACAATAATAATATGGCAGTACGTGTTTGTGTAGAACAGATTTTGGGTTGTACCTCCTTGAATGTGGGACCTGTATCGTCATGCCACCCAGTCAAGGGCCAAGATATCTCCCTGCTCAAATGAGCACGTGGGCTGTGATCATCTCTATAACTTGCTCCAAACCATTGGTTATAATTTCACTATCCCATGGTGGCGCCACTCAAAGCGGGAGGGCCACCGTTGGTTTCCCACAAAGTCGGGCTCATTTTATTGGCCTCAAGGGGGATCAAGGTAGAAGCGTTGACGTCGCGATCCCTGTCAAGGAATACTTCGTATTACCTGCAAATTCTACCAAACACTTCGAAGCCAAGGAGCTGAAAGACAACGATGTCCGGAAGCTTGACAGATGCCAGAAGAGAGGCCGATGCCCGCCGCCTTTAAGGCCAGTGCTGACTATTATATCTCTAAATGTTGAAGGGCTGTCTGCAACTAAAGAAGAACTTGTTGCAATGG
This sequence comes from Geotria australis, assembly GCA_036362915.1. NCBI lineage: Eukaryota > Metazoa > Chordata > Hyperoartia > Petromyzontiformes > Geotriidae > Geotria > Geotria australis. The sequence goes on along the minus strand of JAZEWU010000056.1, from coordinate 1,380,070 downwards.
GGAACTGTCATATAACCATCAGGCCTCGAAGAATCGAATCGAATTCGAATTGGCCTCTGAGGAATAATGCTGATGATGGGCTGAGTTGACGTCTGTCTGACGAAGTGCTCTTGGCACAAATTGGGCAGTGAATTTGAAAATTTCCTTTTGCCTGTCATTTTAACAGCCGACTCATTGCTGATGAGACTCGATGTATATCTATATATGTGAAGCAGTCCAACGGTTTTGCTGCGTTTAATTCACAAACGCTGCCAGGGATCTCCGGTCCAGAAAGCCCATTTAGTGGATGAAGTACACGTTATGCAATTTTGGTGATTAAGCAAAACCTTTCTGACTTCCTACGTGGCGTGCTGTGGCTTCATAGGGTAGGGAGGGCTGCAGGGATTTTGTCGTTGTTGAGTAAAGAGCACCGACGCAAGGATCTAAAGACACCCTGCTGCCTAGGTTAATTGGGCCTGACGAAATTGCCCCCCCGATGTGCTGAGATGTTGTAACTTGCTTACCCCTCCACGCCGGACAACTGTTAAAATGAGCTGCATAGCTCAACAGTTCTTTTCAGCTTACATAAAAAATGCCTGACTGCCTGGTCTACCACTTTTCATGCGTTAGGTCACGTAAACAATAAGTGTCATAAACCTGCCTCTACCTGACACATGCCAACTAGTAAGGTTTATCACGTGAACAAACGATTCAATTGTGACCCTAAGGGGGTTGCAAAGCGTTGGTTTGCATCTACGTAACCGAAACGTTAAACTCTCGGGTTGCATCATTAAACTTGCTGTGTTTTGTTGCGTTTTGTCTTCACAGTGATGGCCTCCAGGAGTTGCCGGCTGGTAAAATGGAGCATGTGGAAAGCCACCAACCTCCGGAAACCCAGTCCTTGCCAGGTAATAAATAAAACTTTGTTGAGTACTGCTGCCGCGTAAGGCTTTTTGTCGTGGTTGTGCTGCAACAGCTCTCTGGCAGTGTGTTCCCGGGCTGCGCCACATGTCCTGGGTTCTGTCCGGCGTTTCAAACTGCTCGCGGGGAGCTCCTTCAGCAACTGACGATGAATGTTGTCCGGCACGGCGGCCGACGTTTAACGTGACTCGTTGGGAGCTTAGTTCGTTTGCGTGCGCGGTGCGTCCCGAAAACACGTCGGTGACCTATGAGTGACAGTTGAATTTCACATATAATTGCGCCGCTATTCAAATAAGCACTCAAAAGGAACTTTGCAATAGACATTTATTCCACACGTGGCTCAACAGTCAGACAGATTTACATAATAACATGAGCTGTGAGTCAGTGTTGAGGCTGTGTGTAAGTGTTGAGGCTGTGAGTTAGTGTTGACCATGTGGGTGAGTGTTGAGGCTGTGTCAGTGTTGGCGCTGTGTTAGTGTTAACGCTGCGGGTGCTTTTTGAGGTTCTGGGTTGTTGAGATGGCGTGTTGAGGCTGTGGCTTTATGTTGAGACAGGTTTTCGTGTTGAGGCAGCGGGTCGGCGTTGAGAGGCCGCGCGTTTGTGTTGAAGCTGTGGCTTTGCGTCCGTCTCGGGCGCCCTTCGCTTGACACCCCTGTTGCTCTTCTCACGCCACGCAGGCAAAAAGTTCTACTGTTCGATGGAAGGGTGCGAGGAGGTGCTGGACAGCATGCACGTTCTCGTGAAACACATGCGCATCCACCACAAGCCACTCCGCTACTACAAGTAAGTGCGCGCCTAGCTGCAGCCTGGAGCTTAGCGGCGAGGCTGTGCGCTAGTGATTGAGTCTGTGCGTCCATGTTACGCATGTCGGTCGTCGATGAGGCTGTAGGTTAGTGTTGAGGCTGTGCGGTAGTCTAGAGTGTCCGTTCGTGTTAAGCTTTTAGGTCGTCGTTAAGGCCACGTGTCATCGCTCACGCCGCGGGTTGGTTTTTTTGAGGCTGCGCATTAGTGCTGGCATTTGTGACTGCGTAAACTTACGCCAACCGTGCGGCCGTGATTTTCGTTAATCGCGTGCACATTCCAAATCTCAAATCTAAACTTAATCGTCAATAACCGTTCCCTGCGCGTAGTAATCGCGCGCGGACGTCAAATCGCGGACGCTTTTGCGACATCGTCAAACGCGAGGCCTCTACCGTCCGCCGGTCGGGGCGCGCGGGGAGCCGGTTGGCCCACGTTCGCGGCCACACGACAACCGCACCGTCGCTCACCACCGCTCCGAACCCCCACCTCCCCGCCCGCGCAGATGCGACAACTGCGGCGCCCGCTTCCGCACGCACCGCGTCGTGTGCAAGCACCTGCAGCTGTGCCTCGCCGACAGCGCCCTCAAGCTGGCGCTCAACCCCCGGCCGGGCAAGCACCAGCAACAGCACCAGCAGCAGCAGCAGTCGAGCGACGTCGGCTACGCGGCGCTGCCGGGCGGCGAGACGGTCGGAGGCGGCTGGCAGCAACACAACGCGCTGAAGGAGCTCCTGTCTTCGTCGCCGTACGCCGGCGCCCACCATCATCACCACCATCAGCACCATCATCATTCATCGTCGGCGTCATCGTCTTCGAGTCTGTCGTCGCCGGCGACGGCGGCGGCTGCCGCCTTCCGGCAGAATTTCGGCGGGAGCGGCTCGGCGCGACACTCGCAGTCGTTCGCCGGAGCCAGGGCTGCCGGCGCCGGCGGCCACGTGAGTAGCGGCGGAGTGGTCCGGCAGCAGCAGCAGCAGCAGCAGCAGATGTCGTTCAGTAACAACCGACGACAGCAACAGCAGCAGCAGTCTGTGAACACCTCTGCTCATCAGGTAATCAAGGTAGCAGCGTTCACGTCGCGATCCCTGTCGAGTAATACTAGGTATTATTACCTGCAAATTCTACCAAACACTTCGAAGCCGACGAGCTGAAAGACAACGGTGTCCAGAAGCTCAACAGACGCCAGTCTGGAGCAGGAAGAGAGGCCAATGCCCGCCGCCTTTAAGGCCAGCACTGACTATTAATATCTCTAAATGTTGAAGGGCTGTCTGCAACTAAAGAAGAACTTGTTGCAATGGGGAAACTGTCATATAACCACTACGCTTCGAAGAATGGAATCGAATTCGAAAGCAGCCCTAATGGGTTCTCATTAACAGCACTCGTCCAGACACTCGTAGGGTAAAATAGTGGCTAATTTTGACGGCATCCCCTCTCCCTTCTCTCCTCCTCTCTCCGCCGTTGTCGCCCCAGGTCCAACCGCACCCGGCCGCCTCGGCGGTGTCCGTGCTGCAGCGCGCCCCGACGGCGTCGCGATCGCGCACGTCGCCGGCGCCGGCCCCGCCGCCGACCCCGCCCGCGGCCTACCCTCCCGCGACCTTCGCCTACGCCCAGCCGGCAGGCGGCGGCACCATCGTGTCCAACCCGCAGGCGTACGCCGTGCCCCAGCAGCAGCAGCAGCATCATCAGCAGCAGCAGCAGCATCACCAACAACAACACCATCATCAACAGCATCATCAGCAGCAGCAGCAGCATCATCAGCAGCAGCAGCATCATCAGCAGCATCACGCGATGGTGCCGGACGGCACCGCGGCCTACCAGCACGTGTCCACGCCGTCGTCGTCGGCGTCGTCGTCGTCGGCGGCGACCCTCTCGGCGGCCACCGCCTCGTGCATCGTTCCCAACGCGCACGCGGCCTTCGCTGAGACCGACGGGGCCTACGGCAAGGCCTACGCGAAGGCCTACGCCGCCGTCGGTTCCGCCTCAGCCCGCGAGGCGGCCGCCGCGGCCGCGGCCGCGGCGGCCGCCGCCGCGGCAGCTGCCGCGACCCAGCAGTACACCTACTCGAAGCCGATCCCGCAGCTCATCTCGGACGCGGCTCAAAGCGGCCGCGACGCCGCCGCCGCAGCCGGCTACGCCAAGCACGCGCAGGCGTACGGCGCGGCCGCCGCCGTCTCCCCGCTGTCGCACGCCGCCGCTCAGCAGCAGCAACAGAGCTACGGCAACGACAGCAGCAATGGCGGCGGGGGTGGAGGGGGCGGCAACAACGGCGACCCGAACTCGCCGCGCTCCGCCGAAGCGTTCGGCTCGCCGGGCCCCATGCCGCGGCTGGTGCCGGTGGGGCCCAACGGGCGCAGCAACGGCAGCCAGGTGTCGGCGGGCAACGCGTCGCAGGCGGCGGTTAACTACGGTGGCGGAGGCGGAAGCGGCTCGCGCAGCAAGGCGGCGGCGGCGGCGTACCGGCAGGAGGTCGGCGGCGCGGAGCCGCCCCGCGACTCGCCGGCGCTCTTCTCGTACGTGCAGAGCGTGGCCGAGCAGGTCTACGCGTACGGCGCGCAAGCCGGCAACGGCACCCACCACCAGCAGCAACAGCAGCAGCAGCAACAACAGCAACAGCAGCAGCAGCACAGGCGATCGGGACACCACCACCACCAGCAACAACAACAACAACAACAGCAGCAAAGGAGATCCGGGCATCACCAGCAGCAGCAGCAGCAGCAAGAGCTGAGCCCCACCACCTCCCAGAGCGACAGCTCGCCCGAGGCGGTGCTCGCGGCCCAGCACGGCGACCGCTCCGGCTTCCAGTCGTCGTCGTCGTCGACGTCCTCGGCGGCGGCCGCGGGCACGGCCGCCCGCGCCAAGCCCTACTCGTCGGCGGCGGGGGCGAGCGCCGGCGTGATCGTGCCGCAGCGTTCGTACGCGGCGCAGCCCGCGCCGGCGCCACCCTCCTCCTCCTCGTCGTCGTCCTCCTCCTGCTCGTCGTCGTCGCTGGCGACGATGGCGGCGTCGGCCGAGCCGCAGACGTTCGGCGCGCTGGCGCAGGCCCTGCCGCCGCTGCTCAACATGGCGGCGCAGTTTTCGGCGGCGGCGCACCTGTCGTTCGGCACGGCGGTGGCGCCGCAGCAGCAGCACCAGCAGCAGCACCAGCAGCAGCACCAGCAGCACCAGCAGCACCAGCAGTCGGTGCAGTTCCCGTACGGCGGCGCCTACACGCTGCCGCCCTTCCAGCCCGTGTTCCGGCCGCAGGCGAACCTGTTCGCCCACCCGCACTGCCTCCCGTCGTACGCCAGCACGCACTGGCTGGTCAACGCGGGTACGAGCGGAGCCGCGCCGCCGGTGGCCGGGGTATCGAGCCGTGCGGTTGGGCGGTTGCTGCGGCGGTTTGGCCGAGGAGTCGTTCTGTGGAGCGTGGAGGTTTGACGATGGCGGTACACGTGCGTCGAACACTGTCGACGTCTTAACAAACGTGCGCGTTCGTGTGTGCGCGCGCGCGTGCGTGTTTCAGGCCAGTCGAGCAGCGGCATCCCAGTGTGGCAGCAGCCAAGCCACCCGTACAGCTTTCCTCAGGCGCCCTACCCCAGCATGCCGCGGGAGGAGCCCAGTCTCCAGCGCCACCTGAAGCTGCCCGACTCGGCGGTCCGGCACGACGCAGGTTTGGAGCGCCACCCTCCCTCCCCCGTCCGTCCACGCTCCTTAAGGACGGATTCGCCACGGGGGTGTTTTGGCGCCGGCTCACCGCGTGGCTGTCTTCCCCCCATCCCAGCCTCCTATGCGGTTTCCTCGCGCCGCTAAGTCGTTCTTTCTTCGGATGAATGTCTTTGACGTAGAACGAATACTGTGCCAAGCGTTATAAATTATAACGTACATTTTTGTCACTTAAAAAAGCGTCCCCAAACTACAATAAAACGGCATAATAGGGGGAAAACCCTGTCAGAAAGTCCATTAAATCTGGATGTTTATATGACGATGTTATATACAGATTAATCTTCTTCTTTGCGATTCTTCGAAGCGCGATGTTAAATTACAGTTTCCCATTTTCTTACACAGCCCCTTGCATTTTCATTGAACTCCGCAAGGTCTTTTGAGCTGCAGAGGTTGGGTAGTAGAGCACAGACAAGGCAGTGTTCCATAGTATGGTCTGCTTCTCCACATTCACAGGTGGTTGGGCCGGTCTTGTAGCCCCATCTGACCAAAGCATCTTTTGATCGTCCCGTTTTAGTTCTCAGGCGGTTGAGTGTCTTCCACTGAATCCATGGTGCATCTGAGCCAGGAGGGAAGTCTTCAGCAGGTGGGATTCCCATGCCAGTTGCAGGAGGGTCACTCTCAAGCTTTTCCGTCCAGAGCTGGAGTCTGGTTTCCCCTCGAGATGTTGTTAGGGGCTGCACATGGCTGAGGAAGCTTCTTCTTGACTTCAGTCGTTGGGCCGGGGGTTGACGTCCATGAAGGAGGTGGCGTTCATCGCTAGTAGCCTTTGTCATCTCGACTCGACTGGCCACTTCCCGTCGGATATCAGCAGGGGCAATGCCAGCGAGGAGGTACAGGTTGTTTGTGTGTGTGGGTTTCAAGCAGCCAGTGATCAGGCGGCAGGTGTTGTTCAATGCCGGGTCAAGTTTCTTGGCATGGGTTGACCTCTCCCAGACAGGACATGCATACTCCGCAGAGGAATAGCACAAGGCCAGAGCAGTAGATCTTAATGTGTGTGCTGTGGCTCCCCATTTGGAGTTGACCAGTTTTCGTAGGATGTTGTTTCGGGAACCCACTTTCAATTTGGTGTTTTTGACGTGCTCCTTAAAGGAGAGAGTGCGGTCCAGGGTTACTCCACATCTTATAACGGCCTATATATTACGAACATCACTAAATAGTGTAATACGTGTATCTAAGCAACAATAAAAACACTAAGATAAAACAAATATTACTTTCAAAGCAGACCGTTGTCTTCTGAAGTCCGCTGAACGGAGGTCCGTTTTTTGGAGGTTTTACTGTAAATCCTTTCAAACGTTTGCACCCGTCTCGTCTGTCTCTCCCGCAGATTTTGCCGCCGGCGTCATCGGTTACCACACGGGCGCCAACCTGGTGCCTACTCCCTACACTCAGCACAGGGACTTCCCCCCGCAGTAACTCCCGGCGCCCCCCACAATACCCCCTCGGCCCCCCTTTTCCCGACCGTCGGCTTCCGTCGTTTTGCCCGCCCCGCTTAAGTTGCCGCTCGCTCGCCCACCCACCGCCCGGCCGTTCTCCGCAATTCGGGGGGAAATGTCGCGGTCGTCGGTAGGAAGGCGCCGCTCTCTCATCGGTGCCCTGCGTCCGGGTCCACGCGACCCGCCGTGTTGCGCACGCGATGCTCCCCCACTCGACCTTGCCAACTCAAAAGGGAACTGAAAGTGGCTGCGTTATCGTCAAGAAGTTGGGACGTGCGCCGCTAGCCCTTGCGGTCAGTTCGCCCGTCGGCCCCTGCAATGCACCTCCCACGGCTCCACAGAGCCGGTAACGGTGCAGACGTAAGGAACGGATTAATGGGTTCTCGCGAATTCGACAGTAACCCACGGATCGTCGAAATCGCCCGCCGTTTGCTAACCGGCGGAGCGTGCTTTCCGGACGATGTCGCGGGATTGCTCCTGAAGTCGATCGACGGGACTCTCTCACCCAGTGCAGCCGGGCTACTCTGCACAACTTCTTCACGTGACGCCGGCTGTTTGTAACGTGACGCGGCAAACCGTGTCAAGTTCAGTTTGTATGCAGTCGTTGGCCTAGTGGGCTCGAGGCACCACCGGGCCAACACCAGGCCATCACCGGGCCACGCTTGAGAAACCCGGTTTAATTACAGCGGATTGGAGACCTTATTCAAACCCAAGGTCTTGGTGCTTTTGACTCTTTGTTTGGTGAGCTACTAGGGCCATGCTGTAAGCGAGCTGGTTTTAAAACCCCAGGTTATTCTAGAGAGCCAGCCCCAGGCACTATGACCTTGATTATTTTTTTTTACGTACAGATGACAGCAGGTATTTAAACGTAAGACGCACTGCCAGTGTTAGGGAGTTAAGTTACTTTAATCAGATTACAAAGTTAATTTGGGCGGCAGGGTGTCTATGCAGTGGTAACATCTGTGACTTGCAAAAACAAGGTCCTGCCCGAGGCGGTTCGATTCCTGCCTTGGGCGCCTTTCTGCGCGGTTTCCTCTCTTCACCGACATATCCGTGTCTCGTCCATGACCAGGCATGGAATTTGTGCGCATTATAAACCGTATGATTATTATTATTTTTACTGTTAATCCCATATTACCCTTGGCTTTAGTGTGTAATTCAGCCAGGTAGCAATGTCATAGAGAGTGTCGTTCTCAATCGGAAGGGTTGCAAGTTCAAACTTTTGTTTCGGCTTGACCGAGTCCATCATGATATAATTAGTACCATTTTGCGGTTGTCCCATAGGTTTATCCCGTCATAGTAACAAGGAATTTCCACCACTGGCTCACGGCTATAATCGGGCGATGTGAACCGTTTCAAAGCTCATTCGGGCAAGAAATCACTTATGACTTGACTTTGAGCATCCAGTGAGATTGTTGCTGGTTTGGTTATAGAATTTTATTTTAATAATCTATTCAAATTTTGAAAATGAGAGCGGTGTTCTGATGGCGCAGTGGGTAGCTTGTGTTGGAGGAGCGTCGCAGGAACAGTGCGCCGATTACCATCTACATTCTACACCATGGGTCGTCGCCCAGTACTACTGTAGCGTAAAGCCGCCGTTTTCAACCGGTGGGTCGCGACCCATCGGTGGGCTGTGAGCGTCACCAAGGTCCATCGAGACCAGACCCTTGTGGTGCAAAGTGGTTGAGAACCCCTGCGTTCAAATTTCCGATGATAATGATAATAATCGTACTACTTACTACTGGTCGTGGATGAGAAGCGGATACAGAGGGGTGTTCGGGGGGTACCCGAGGTGCGGTCGCTACGTTACGGGCGCAATTTGCATGCAATTTTGATGATTTGGTTAAAGGTTAGCGTGAAAGTATTAGGTGAAGTCACTTGGAGAACAGCACGTGGGATTAAACTCGGTTACTTCACAAACACGGTAATGAGCAACTTGTGACGGATTATTACAGCCACCCTCATTGACACTGTGCAGTGCCGTACATACGTTTTAGTGCCGTTTGCGGCAAGCTTGAACAGTTAATTCAAACTCTGTTAAACGGAGTTAACTTGAGACCCGAAACGACTCGTCTTCGTTCGTACCGCGTCCTAAACGAAAACCCGAACGCGTAGCGGGCTTACGTTTTGTACCATGGCCCTTCAAGGCGTTACTTCACAACGTTATCCCGTTGCATTTTTACAGCGACTCAAGCGGTTTACGAACTAATCGAAATAATTTAATTTGCCTCGAAGGCTTTCATGACGAATGTTATTCATAGTGAGGTTCTGTTTGTGAGTTTAGGTCATGTGAATGTGTGTAAGTGAAGTGCACCCGTCGATATACCGGAGCAAACGAAAGAGCACAAATCTCACTTACCTCAAAAGATGGTACCGACGTTTCGCTGGCATTACAGCTAGCATCTAGCACCATCTTTTGAGGTATGTGAGATTTGTGCTCTTTCGTTTGCTCCGGTATATCGACGGGTGCACTTCACTTACACACCTTCACATGACCTAAACTCACAAACAGAACCTCACTACTTTTAATTTGACTCGCTCGGCCACGCCTGGCCGTACGCAACGAGACTGTTAGTTCCCCCCGTTACGCGTCGTAACGTCCATAGCGATGAGCACGGTGCTGTGTGTATATATCTACTGGGCAGTTAAGGAATAATGGGAATAAAGCAGACATTGGGTACTTGAGGTTATATTTATCTCTTTACGGTGGTTTGTGATGGGGGAGCAAGCTGTGGGATGTAATATTTGGTTTTGATGCTGCAGCGTTAAGAGGAGGGGGGTGAACCCTGAAGAGCATTGTACTTGGGGTGGAAGCGATAGGGAGAAAACGCATCTCAAACCTGCTGCTCCGGGACTGTTTTTGAGGTATGCGCGTTGTTAACCGTCGGTAAGAGGCCAGTAAGACTTGGATCCGTACCGTGATTTCCGTCGGGTCCGTCGACCGAGAACGTTACGCTTGTGCGGTGGCTCAAAACGGGGAGATGCAACCCAAAAACAACCCGACGACGTTTCTCGTCGATTAATAATAATTCTACGACAAGCAAGGAGGGAACAGATGTACCCGAGCAGACGCAGATCGGAAGAGAGAGAGACAGAGACAACATCTCGGCACGGCACCACTGACCCGCACCAACAGTCCAAGCCACCGCGTCCCGGTCTGTCCCACTTGAGTTTAAATCTTCGCCGGTGAAATGACGATTGAAACCGGCATCCGTATGGCTTTCAGAGTCACCGTATAGCGCCCAGTCTTGACAGTCAAGCCATGGTGTTTAATTTGGTACCACAATTATTTGTGTTTTTTTTTTTAAGTGGCTTTTACAATAATGTTGGTTAATGATGACTTGAGTGGACACAAATCGCGACTACACTTGCTGCCCTCCCAAAGAACAATTCGCAACTGACTGCGATGAAATCAAATAACTGAGTTTGAATGAAGTCTCGCGTTTAGATAATTTATAGGACAGTGTCTGGCAGATGTTGGCGCCGGCTCGCTGTGCGGCCGCCTCCCCCCCACCTCCCCGCCTGCGGAGAGGCGAGCGGCTGGAAGCGCTCACGCCTCCCTATCCACGTGTCATCCATGACCAGGCGTGGAATTTGTGCGGCGTGGTATAATAATAATAATAATAGCATTTATATAGCGCCTTTCACCCGAGGGTCACAAAGCGCTGCACAAAGCTATTACGCACTGCAGTGCAATGAGAGACCAAAAATGGTCATTGGCTCTAAGTGTCTGCGGTATATAAGAAAGAATCACTGAGTTCACCGATTGACTGACAGGAAAATATTGCGAGGGTCGAATCGTGCTGCCCCTCACATTTAAAAAAAACCTGTTTTAAATGTTTGACTGCTCAACGTTCTACTGCCAGAAACAATTGCTAATGTTTTTATTTATTTTTAAATGCCGATTAAATCAACGCTGCTCGTTAAGGTGCAGCCACGCGAGCCACCGCTACGCCTCGGAGCACAGTGCATGCTGGGAGACATCATCAGCCAATGGGAGCCCGGCATGCAGAAGGGGGATTAGAATCCCGTGAAGTCGACAGACTTCCACAGTAGCCGGGATTTGGCACGTCAGTCGGCACCGTTTCATATAAACACCGAGATTTCTGCTGCCGTGTTCCAACGCGTGAACGTTACTACTACGATGAATTAGTAAAAATCCACAATGAATAGTTTTTGGGTTGCATCTCTGAATGGGTGACCGTTTTACCCGCTGGCAGGTCATCTTTACACGTCGCCGATTCACCGGTGGTTTTTTGGTTTAGGGCGACGTGTGACGATCGGGGCAGAATTTCTGCGCGACGACCCTCGAACCACCCAACGCAGCCAGACGCATCGTGACGCGCGCGCGAGTGTTTAACGCGCCGTGTGTCGTTGTTTCGCCTCGGTCACCAGTAAGCTAAAAGGAAAATTCTCACGATCAGAGTTGGCAATTAGTTGCGACATTTATCTTGAGGCGACGCACGCTGAAGCTTTTCACGACAGAAACGTGGCCGGATCGTTGCGACCTATCCCAAACAGATCTAACAGGATCGTAACATTGGCTGCGAAAAGCTTCGCGTTAATTTCACTGGTCCTTGCTTCCTGCTCCGTATCGACACAGCCAGACGGGGTCCGTTTTCGTTTTGGCCGAGTCTCTTCGGTAAAAGTTGTAGCCGCTCGCGTGGATATTGCCAAAGTAAATACGATGCCGTACTTTGAAACCATTGCCATGCTTGACGCAAACGCTAAATGTTTGCTCATTACTCAATACCAAACACCCGCTTCATCCAGCTTAAGCGGCATTAGTTAACAATTTTTTTTTTTTTACCGGGCGGTGACCGATGAATCGAGATTCAAGTCGATTGTGATTCGTGTTTCAGTATTGGCCGTCCTTGGATGTCATTGGTAGTGAACCATTAATCTTGGGTTATCGATAAAAACAACAGTTGGTAGCACGCAAGCAATTACATTTCAAAACGATTCTCTTTTGGACAAATTCCCAAATCGTCACTCTGGGCGGGAAGGAATGGCATCTTGCTCGAGTCCGCACGAGAATCCGGCACTTTGACAAATCTGAACGTTTGCAAAGTTGCGATCGGTGACATGGTATCAAAATTTCAAACGTTTTTGCTGACCGTCTGTCAAGCGTGTCGCGTTCAAGTTCGCTTTTTTACCCTCGTCGTTACGTACCGTGGATCTCTGCCGAAGAGCTCAATGTTTACTACACTGCCTGCCACACGGAGGGGATTCTCAATGCTATTATCCGATTTTAAACAAGGACCGTAATTTAGCCGATCGCGAAAATTAATCACCGCCTCGAGGTGTCCTTTGGTCATGCAACTCTAACGTGATCCGCGTAATGATATTTGCGTCGAAAAACCTCTCTCTAGTCTCAAGACTTTTTTTTTTAAAAGGAGGGTCCCTGCTTGGGAACGATTCTCGAGTATTTTTTTTACGATTAATTACAAACCGATTCTTCACGGTAGGCAAAAGTCAATGTCTCCGCCACGTGGTAGCGTTGGGGCAATGCTTCCCGAAGGCCATGTTGGAATTATCTACCGCAGGGCAGAGTCTCAACCCGGTGATCACCGATTTCACGAAGCCCTGAAGAATCAAGGTGGTGACGACAACGATAGATGGTCCAGTTCACCCGAGAACGCGACTTTACCTTGTGACATTGCGAGTCGAGCCCATGACTACGGTGACACCTGGCCAGATCCATGATCCATACGGGAGCTGTTAGGCTTTTCTAAAAAAAACAGTAGCGCCTAATCGGCTTGTGTTTTTTTTTTTTTAAACCGTGTAATATATGGCGCCGTCGCGTCGGTGCAGTTTATATTTAGCGTCATGATGACAAGCATGCGCTTGAGAAGACCGCTTGCTGTAATGCGTTTCGGGGGGTCAGGCGTAACGCTCGGACCACGTCACGCGCTCCTGACAAGGTGCCGACGAATGGTTCTCGTCGCGGATGCCAATTCACAGATGGATTCCGAGGAAAAGGTTTTGTTGCGTTGTTGAAAGTCGGTCGGAGACATTGCCACGGTCAGATTCGAGAAGCCAACAAGGCACTTTATATATTAAAAAAAAAAAAGGAAAGTCTGATATAAATATGTACGAGACTTTTTTTTTTAAAGGAGAAACAAATTACTTGTTTTGGTGACTGTTGATAGCTTTGGTGAGAAGTGTATATACTTGTGAAATTAATGTACAAATACACACGTACTGTCGTCTAGATTTGTATGTTGCTCTGTGTTTCACACCGAAATATACTTTTCTTTGAAGATAAAATAGGAAACTAAATGTACATTCGTTGCACAGGCATTTTTGGTTTAAAATGTTTAAAGCCTTAATTATAATATTCCTGATAATGTAATTATAAGACAAAAAAAATAACTGAAAAAGGTTTAACACGTATGAAATAATTGCTTTCAGATTTAATTGGTATATTGGCAGGCTTAAGGGGTGTTTTTTAAGACTTATTTAAGACAAACCGGTGAACGTTTGTGTACATTTGCTGGCGTTAAGGATTGTGTTGTGGTTTTTGTTCAGCTGGTAAAGGGAGACGCATCGTAAATGTAAATACCACTCGACCAAAACTATTTTTAAGAAAGAAAACCGCTGTCGCATTGTAAAACGAAGTCCTTTTTTGAAAAAATATCAGGGGTGGGAAAAACATTGACAAAACACAAGTCATGCGTTCATCGTTCATTGTTTCGTTTCCAATGTAAAATATTCTTTACGTACACAAATAATATATGAGTCGTATACGAAATAAGGAACAGAATCTTTTTTTTAAGTGACCACTAATGGTTAATTGTGGTAATTTAATTTTAATTCAAGCATAGGATTTTCCACGAGGGGTTAATAAAATAGCGAAAAATAAACCTTTAAATATCACATGCATTTTGTTGCTTATTGTTTTTGTCACCAATTGCCACGAGAAGATATAGCACACTTTGTACAGGTTAATTGCACCTTAAACTTTGCATCACGTTAATCAATTTAAATTCCGGCTTTCGCTTGGTACATATTAAACAAGATCAGCAGTACGCACGTTAAACGGGAGGCGTACTTGAAACGTTGTAATTTAAGAATAAAATAAACGCTTTATAATTTTCTGGCATTCATGCAGCTGTTAGGACGTTCAGACACCCAAGTACACACCTATTACAAAGCATCACGTCTGCAGCGCTTTGTGACCCTCGGGTGAAAGGCGCTATATAAATGCTATTATTATTATTATCACAAGCATTTGTGATCTGCATTAACCAACACATGCTTGTGGTCTTCTTCTTTGCGATTCTTCGAAGCGCGATGGTCAGCTTCTGGACATCGTTGTCTTTCAGCTCGGCTTATGGTAAAACGTGCAAACTATGCTTTGGATATGTATGCGTTGTCCTTGAAACTGGCCAACACCAGAGAATCGCCAGTGCTATAAACCCACCCTATTCTCAGTAGACCGAGAGCGCCACCTATTGATCCATGGAGACCAGACCCAAGTGGGCCTTGAGGTGCAACAAGGTTGAGAACCCCTTGCTATAATAGGCCAAAGGCTGCCAAAAATACAAACAGTACAAGGACAATGCAAACTCCAAAGTGTTCATAGCACTGGTCCCATAGGTACAACAATCTTTTTAGTTGTTGTTGGCAGATTATGGGCTTGGCATAATAGATGGGTCTGTTTCATAAACCCAGAGTTAAAGTAACATTGGTGTCCATCAAATACTAGGCCTTATGAGCCAACGTTTATCAGTCAGAAATGTTTGAGCGAGGTTTGTACTGATGACGGTTTGTCTCGGCTGTTCTTTCGGGATAGACGTGTCGAGTCTCAGCGCCTGACGATGCCACCAACGTGGGAGGCGAAACGTCACGAAGGACAGAGGTGGAAGAGCAGCTTTGAAAAGCAATTCCCCAAGTGCGGTCTGCATCCTGCTTGATAACCCTGGTCCAGAAGGCAGACTTAAAACCCAAATGTTACCTGGCGTCTTTTTTCGTTCGGCGATGAAACAGAGACGTCTCCCTCGAAGGCTTTCATGACCAATGTTATCCATAGTGAAGCTCTGTTTATGAGTTTAGGTCATGTGAAAAAGTGTGAAGGTAAGTGCCGTGTGTGCTCGCTCGTTTTCTCCAACATATCGACGGGTGCGCCACACCTTGCACACTTTTTCACATGACCTGAACTCATAAACAGAGCTTCACTGGTGTTGTCTCCCTGCTTCGATTTACCCAACCGCGCGCGCGCGTTCCTCGAGATGACAGTGGCTGTGTCAAAATGTGCGACGTAGGATGAATTTGGGACGAACGGATAAAATCGTGGCAGCGTCAACGGTGGGCAGCTGCAAGCATTTGTAAGTCTGGAATCACAATGCGCCTGATGTATAGGTTTTTGTTATATTTATAACATGTAAAAGTGTTTGCAATATAAAAGGCAGTTAATTTTTTTAAATTGACACTTTTTTTTCCGTAGTGTCTGTCGTGTCTTGTGTTCGCCGGTGCGCGGTAATGGGTGATCCAATATCGAACGGCTGTTAGATTTTAATTTTTTGTTTAACCAGTCACCGGGGTTTCCCCAGTTAGGAAGCGGAGTGATTGCTGTGTATGATCAACAGTTACGATCCTTCTCAGCCAGCGATTCCTGGTTTAATTTCAAATAAAGGCGCAGCCCCTGCAATGGCTTTCTCACGCGGAAGCTGACGGAAGGCCTTCCTTCACCAGTGGGACCGTTAGAGTCCCCCCCCCTCTATAGGGAGTATTTGGCCTACTCTTCCACGATGGCCAGATATATTTGAGGGAGTACCTATGACTTACCCCGTCACAGGCAAACTGACGATTAAATAAACGTTGTGTTCCCCATTTACTGTACTGTATATTGCTTTAAAATATAAGCACAGCTAAACGTTTATAGTTGGGTATATTTAAAGTATGAATAATTTTCCTATCCCACAATTTTTCCCCCCAAAAGAACATTTTAATAATAAATGACAATTATTTGACTTTGAAAGCCCAGTTGAAGCGCGTGTGTGTGTGTGCAATCAGTGCTTGTCTATATTGTAAATAGTGATCGTATTAAATAATGTACAGCTCTTTATATTGATGTAGGGTTGTCACGGCTCGATGCATGATAATTGCTGTTAATAATAATAGCATTTATAGAGCGCCTTTCACCCGAGGGTCACAAAGCGCTGCACAGGGCTGTGGAGATTAACAGCTGCTCTACGTTTCTAGTACAGGGGGAGCGGTAGTTTAGTGGTTAGCGTGCTGCACTACTAACCCGGCGGCCCAAGTTCGATTCCGGCTCACAACCAAGAGTGGCCGAGATTTGAACCGGTCCTCTGCCTCCCCTAGGTCGACTCAAGTGATAAATATCCTGATGTGCTGTGTAAACATCGCCACTAGGCAGACCAAGGCGGCTGGGCATGGTGCTGGCCACCCAATCCCCTCGCGTTCCGTGCTAGGCTTCATAGGTTCTTGCTAACAGCACTTGACCGGACACGGGGAGAACATTGTAAACTGCACACAGAAAGGGCCCCGCGAGCCGGGATAACATATTGCTAAATGTGTGTCCCTGCATATTTGTATGAATGTGTGTATCTGATGATCACAAGAGGTGGTGAATGTCTTAATATTGTGGTGCTATCCACATGCGGCCTAAGCAGCTTCTGTTTGGCCGGATAGAGGGGGCTAAACGGGCGCGGCACGGGTTAGAGAAGAGATGGATTGATGTCGCACAGGAAGACCTGGAGCTGAGTGGACTTGCTGAATATTGGTACCAGCGGGGTCGACCGCAGTTGGAGGCGGTCGCCCTCCAACAACAACGGAGGAGCGACGCTCACAACAACGAGCAGAGCGCCGGGCGGCGAAAACAGCGAGTTGGCACGGTAGGGAGCACAGGTGCATTTTTGGCCTGGCACAAGCGCTGTGATAACATCACCGCCACTTAGTGGCGAATGGCGGTTGTTGTTACGTGAGTGGGTAGGTGGGTCACACCGTGACTCCCATCAACAACACCGTGACTCCCATCAACAACACCGCGATTCCCATCTCCAACACCGTGATTCCCATCTCCAACACCGCGACTCCCATCAACAACACCGTGACTCCCCATCTCTAACACCGTGACCCCCGATCTCGAACACACAGCTCAACGGTTCCTTGCAGCTTCAATACAAACTGACGTTAACAATCGCCCCCCTTCGGTGGAAGAGAGCGACAGAGGGACGAGACACCATCAATCTTTAGACATCTTGGGCCGAGTGCTCCCCCTGCTGCCTGGGCCGCGTCTCAACAAGACAAACACCTTAAAATAGGGCGGACATCATTAGCTCGTGAATCTCCCAATCCTTCCTCCGTCCGCTTCCAGTAACAGGCAACAGCCAGGCAGCAGACACACACACAGAGACAGGCAGCGAGCCAGCCAGCCAGACAAGCCAGACATAGACAAGGGACATCCCTAGGCGATGTATCTTACCAGGGCTGCCCTGCGCCTCCATCTCTTGGTCGTGGCGTCTCTCGGCTTTACAAGCGGGAATAACCGAGGTGAGGTTGATGGGCGGGGGTGTGTGTGTGTGAACAGCAAGCCCTTGTGGTGCCGTGTCTCTGTGTGTCTCTGTGTGTTGTGTTGTGTGTCTCTCTCTGTGTTGTGTGTGTGTCTCTGTGTGTTGACTAGTTACCCACCGGTCTTTGTCTTGTGTAGGGAGCCGGTGGTGGTTGAGTGGTTAGCTCTCACCCATCCACCCGAGTTCGAATCCCGCTCGCGGCCACCAACGCCAGGGATGTTTTTTATTGAACCGGTCCTGGGGTTTCCTCCCAATTCCGACTCAGCCTTAAATGACTTCCCCGGTTGTGTAAACATCGCCGCTAGGGAGACAAAGGCGGCCGGGCGCGGTGGATAGCCACCCACCTCCTCGCGTGCCGTGCCGGCCTTCAGAGGTGCCGCTCGCTAACCGCACATGACTCCTACAGTCTGTCGAAGCTATACGGGGGATCTTTGTCTCTATGTTGCAAAATCATCAGCGAACCGGTTCTGGGCCCTCCCCTAAGTCGGCTCAGCCTTAAATGAGCAACCCGTGCTGTGAGGAGAGAGACAAAGGCGGCCGGGCCTTCATTGGTCTGTCTGTGCCCTGTAAAGACAATTGCCGCTTACAGACTGTTAAGCCTACACAGGGTCTGTTGTGTCTCATTGTCTTTGTGTCTGTGTGTGCTCGCTAACGCCACTTGCCCCTACAGTCCGTTAAGGCTATACGGGGATCTTTGTTTTTTTGTTGTTGTATACAGTATGTGGGGGTGTGTTAACACCCGCCACTCGGGAGACAAAGGCGGCCGGGCGTGTTGCTGGTCACCCGTGTCCTTAGTGTGCCGTGCCGGCCTTCATAGGTGCTAGCTAACGGCACTTGACCCTACAGTCTGTTAAGGCTATACGGGGGATCTTTGTCTTGGTGCTGTGTGTGTATGGCGTTGTTTACCGCCTGTGTGTTGTGGTGGTTGTTGTTGTGTGCTAAGTGACAACGTGTAGTGTGTGATGTGGGAGGGAGCGGTGGCGCAGCGGTTAGCGCACGGAACTGCGTGACCCGGCGACCAGAGTTCGATTACAGTCATCAGTGACGAATATCTGAACCTCCCCTAGGTCGACTCGGCCTCAAATGGGTGCGCGGTGCGGTGTGTGTACAACGTGCCTCAGTTAATTGTCATGACTAAATTACCACCGGTACCCCCAGATGTTGTAACTTGCTTACCCCTCCCCGCTGGACTCACATCTCTAACACCGTCACTCCCATCTCTAACACTGTGACTCCCATCTGTCACAGAAAGCCACACAGCTCAACGGCTTATTGCAGCTTAAATACAAACCGACTGTAATCGCCACGGGGGAAACAAAGGCGGCCGGGAATGATGCTGGCCACCCACCCCCCGTCGTGCGCCGTGCCGACCTTAATATGTGCTCGCTAACAGCACTTGCCCCTACAGTCCGTTAGGGGCTACACGGGGAATCTTTGTCTCTAGTGTCCGCGTGGCGAGACATGCATCCACACACAGACTTTCAGCACGTGTGGTATATTGGACCGGGGATCGGAGTCCAATTGGCGTTACGCGAACCACCTATGTTTACCCTCTTTACAACGTGACACACTCTGAGTGGCAGGTGTGGCGGTGCTGTGTGGGTGCTCAGCCCACGGCACCTGGGTCTGTCCCGTGACCTCCTGTCAGCAAGCCCTTGATATTTTACGTGATGGCCTCAAGCTACACCTGGCCTGGTACAAGTACATTGGGCGACATCACCGGCGCTTAGTGGCGAACGGCGGTTGTTGTCTGTGAGGAGCGGCGGTGCAGCGGTTGGCGCGTTGCGCTAAAAACCCGGCTGTGACCTGGGTTTGATTGCCGTTGACGGCCACCGACAACGGTGACGATTTTCTGAACAGGGCCTGAGCCTCCCCGAGGTCGATTCAGCCTCGAGTGAGTAACCTGGTGCGGTGTGTAAACATTGCAACCTGGGAGGAAAAGGTGGCCGGCCGTGGTGCTGCTAGGGTCTCCCTTGGTAAACAGGTCTGGAGTTCAGCACTCCTGCTAGGTTCTCCCTTGGTAAACAGGTCTGGAGTCCAGCACTCCTGCTAGGGTCTCCCCCGTTTCTAACACCGTGACTCCCATCTCTAACACCGTGACTGCCATCTCTAACACCGGCTCCCATCTCTAACTGACCCATCGATGTACGACGCTCGACACAGCTGCCCCAAATCAACACCTGGCGGCGACCCGTGTTCACCGCACGTCGTGCCGTGACGAACCCCCGGCGTATCCCCGTGTGTCTGTATATCCGTCTGTCCGTGCGTCCGCGTGGCCGCGCGCCCGCTCGCCGGCCCAGGATCCGCCGGCGGCCTGGGCGGCTTCATCCGGCGCTACGAGCGCCTGGCCTACGACACGGAGGAGCTGCACGCGCAGCACGAGCGCGTGCGGCGCGCCGCTCGCAACCGCCACTCCGCGCCGCTCGCCCTGCGCTTCTCGGCGTACGGACGGTAACGCCCGCACCGCGGTAACGCACCGGGGTAACGCACGGCGGTAACGCCCGCACCGCGGTAACGCACCGGGGTAACGCGCCGCCGGCAACGCACCGCTAACCGGACGGGCCAAGGAAACCATCGGTGACGCACGGCACGGCCGCGAACAACTTACTGCGGCACGCTGGCGCAAAGTGCCACTCTCTAAGGCGGTCCGCGTAGGTTGATAAGATACAGCAGGTAATGCCCGGTGAGCCTGCGAGGTCTCTGTGTGGGATTTCCTGCGATACGACACTGGCGCCTGTCTTGAACGCTGGCTCCTGTCCTCTAATGCTGGCTGCTGTCTCTAACGATGGCTCCTGTCTCGAACGTACAGGACGCGGTGGCTGGCAAATGTTGGCGCCGGCTAACTGCTGCGCTGCCTTACCCCTCCCCGCGGTTTCCTGACCACGCCTCCGAGTGGTTCGGTCTTTGAACCATGCACTGTTCCGCGCATTGTAAATCGTAAACGTAACTTGTCTCAATTTCCACATGTACCAACGCCTGAGTATGCTTCCAACGTGGGAGGCGAAACGTCGCGAGGGAGAGACGGAGAGCGCTCAGTGACACGGCTACCACGAAAGAAATGCCCTGAAGAGCAACCGTCATTGAACTTCGATTTATATTTTTACAATTTTTTAATGGTCTCGCTGTCAGACGGACTTTGTGCCCGAGGGAGAGGGGAAATTATCCTGGGTTTGAGGTCATGCTGACGATTTGTCGACTCAAGCCATAAACACCGAACCCGCGATATCTCTAACACTCTGACTCCTGTCTCTAACACTGACTCCTATCTCGTACACTGTGACTCATACAGCTAATGGTCTGGCTCCTTTCTCTAACGCTGGTTCCTGTCTCCAACACTGCCTCTTGTCTCTAACTCTGGCTCCTGTCTCTACAACTGGTTCCTGTCTCTAACAGACGTCAGTGCCGAGGTGAATACCTAAACCGGTCCTGGGCCACTGCTAGCTTGACTTGGCCCTTAAATGAGAACCTGGTGCGGTTTGTAAAAACATTGGCACAGTGGAAAGAACGTGTGCAACGCTCACAGATTAGTTTGCAGCACTCACAGACAGCGTGCAGCAAGCACAGGTGTCACACTCAGAACATGTGAGCGTTACGCACACCGTACATTATCCGGTGGGGAGGGGGAATCAAGGTAGAAGCGTTCACGTCGCGATCCGTGTCAGGTAAATACTTGGTGTTGGCTGCGAATTCTACCAAACACTTCGAAGCCGAGGAGCTGAAAGACAACGATGTCCAGAAGCTGACCATCGTGCTGCTTCGAAGAATCGCAAAGAAGAAGAAGATCCGGTGGGGCAGACGGACCTCGTGTCGCGTTGAGATTTCTCGCCGCGACGCCGCGCTCGCGCAAACGTCGGACAGCGCCGCGGGAGGCGACGAAGCGGAGTACCCCGCCGGAGCGACGGAATCGGGGGCGCGGGTCCGTGCCGCCCCTAGGGATTTCCACCTGCGGCTGCGTCGCGACGCCTCGGTGTTCGCGGAGGGGCTGCGCGTCGAGCTGAACGGCGTCGACGAGGAATACAGCCCGGACCACCTCTACACGGGCACGCTGCACGGTGAGGAGGCTGCGCCGGCGCGGCACAGATTCGTTCAGTGTCGAAGTGCAGAGAGGCGGAGGAGGCAGCCAGGCGGGTTTGCTGGCGAACTTGCTTAGCCCGTTAATTACATCAAAAATCCGTGGTCGCTGAGCGTCCCTTCTGTCTGTCTACTTCGCGACGTTTCGCCTCCCACGTCGGAGGCATCTGCAGAAAAGCCTCCGACGTGGGAGGCGAAAGATCGCGAAAAAGAGAGGAGGAGGAGGAACGCTCGGTGACACGGCTATCCCGAATGAGCAGCTCTCTCTCGATAGAGAGAGCGATCATCGTCGCACGTCTAGCCACTGTAACAAACCCAGATCGTCTCACTTATCGAGCTCCCTCTGTGTGTGCGTGCGCGCGCGTTGCCGCTGTGTCTGCCGCCGCACCGTGTTGACGCTGGCGCCGGTTGGTGGCGGCGCCAGGCGACGCGGGCTCGCTGTGCCACGGCTCGGTGCTGGGCGGCCGCTTCGAGGGCATCGTCAGGACGGGCGGGCACGGCGCCTACTACGTGGAGCCGGCGGAGCGCTACCCGGAGACCGGCGGCACCGGCAATGCGACTGGCACGGCGAGCTTCCACTCCGTCATCTACCACGAGGATGACGTCGGTGAGATGGCGGTGGTGACGGCGATGACAGCTGTGATGACGGTGACGGTGATGGTGACAATGATAGTGATGTAAAAACTTAAAACGCTAAAAAGCGCTGCTATTGGCTGAGAAGCTACCCAAGCGGCGTGCGTTTGCATCGCCGATTTGCTGATGCGCCACCCGCGCTCCCGCGCAGCCAGATAGTAACGTAATTTGATACCAATGTTGTTGTTGGGCGTATATCGTAAAGTGATTTCGTCGTATAGCGAGGGACCACTGGATATCTGTGTGTGTGTATCTGTATGTAGCGCTGCATGTATGTGCATAATGTGATACTAATGTTTTTATGGAGTTTATATCGTAAAGTGATTTAATCGTATTGCGAGGCCATTGTAAAGCGAGGGGCCACTGCTAATCATCTACTATATACAGATTATACATCGCGCGTTCCAATGTAACAAATCGGAAACGACTAAGCA
>JAZEWU010000056.1:1232811-1243877 GCA_036362915.1 Geotria australis | reverse complement strand
AGCCATGCCTTGCGCCCTATGTCTGCCGGGATAGGCTCCGGCTCACCGCGACCCTGTACAGGATTAAGCGGTTTCTGAAAATGAATGAATAATAATAATCTACTTTTGTAACGCGCGCATTTTCTCCGGGCGCGTTGTACCCGTTGATTCGAAGGCGCTGAGCTCTGCTTAGTCGGTTTGTTGTGAGTCGGAGAAAAGGTGACTTTTTAAGAGTTTTTTTAAGGCTGTAGGGGACTGTGTTTGACGCGATAGGTGTGGCAGGCTGTTCCAGGTTGTGGGTTTCGCGAAGGTTGTGCGTGAACGCGGTGTGTGGAGTAGGTGCCGTGATGAGCTGCGCAGAGTAACGGGATTGTGTTGATGCGAGGTATTTAGGGTGTCCTGTGTGGATAGCGCGGTGGCAAATTATTGCAGTTTTGTAAGCGACGCGTTTGTGGATGGGTAGCCAGTGTAGAGTCTCCATGCATTTTGCGGCTGGTTGGTCGCTCGCTTTGATGTTGAGGACTGCACCTGCTAGCTTGTTCTGAAGACGTTGCAGTTCGGCGCTCTGTTGTGATAATAATAATAATCGCATTTATAGAGCGCCTTTCACCCGAGGGTCACAAAGTGAGTTGAGAGAGTAGACGCGGACCCCTCTCGTGAACCCCCGGGGGAATCGCCCTGCCGCCTCGCGTTTAAAGTCTTCAACGACTATGATGATCGCGGCTTTAGAAATCGTAACTCCCAGCGCTAGCGTGAGCGCCGTTATTACGCTCTGCCATCTGGCTCCCTGTATGGCCTCGCATGTATTAGAGTCTCGCTTGATTTATGTACTGAGAGCGCAAGGCTCGCGTCAGCATTACGAGCAGCTTGCGTTTTTAGCCTGAAGGCAGCGTATTTGAAAAACGTGAAGAAATAAAAAAGAAGAGAGAAAAAGGTCTTTCTTTATTTCGACGATCCGCTTTGACGAGTTGTGTGCGTGCGTGCGTACGTACGCTGATTGCCGGACGCGATGGCTCATGCAGGGGTGCCGCGGTGACGCCGGTAAGTCTCACTGCCGCCTCACAGCAAGAACAATAATAATAATAATTTCAATTTATATAGCGCCTTTCACCCGAGGGTCACAAAGCGCTGCACAAGGGCCGCGAAGAGGACGGCATGTCAACAACGAAAGAAAACAAATCCAATAAAAACCAAAGCAACAGAAAATAAATGATTAAGGCTACTTCGAATATACTGAAAGGTCGTGAAACTGGCAATCACCGAGTTCGTAATACACCGAGTTCGCATCCCGGCTCGGGTGCCTTTCTCTGTGGAGTTTGCATGTTCTCCCCGTGTACGCGTGGGTTTTCGCCGGGCACTCCGGTTTCCTTCCAGAGTCCAAAGATATGCTGCTGCATTGGTTAATTGGCCTGCTGACTCAAATTGCGCCCCCCTGGGTATAGCCCTACCTTGCGACCTGTGTCTACCGGGATAGGCTCTGGCTCACCGCAACCCTGTACAGGATCAAGCGGTTTCGGACAATGATGACGATAACCGTGTGGTTAGCATCTCACCACGAACCCCATGAACCAACTCCGATTCCGGCTCGCGACCAGCGGGAGATGTATGAACCGGTCCTGGACCTCCCGTAAGTCCACTCGGCCGCAAACGAGTACATCATTCGACGTGTGAACATCGCCACTAGGGAGACTAAAGTTCCCGGGCGATGTGCTGGCCACCCACTCTGCCGTGCGCCGTTCCGGCCTTCACAAGTACTCGATAACAGCGCTTGCCCCTCCAACCCGTCAAAGGGGGGGTCAAGGTAGAAGCGTTCACGTCGCGATCCCTGTCAGGTAGTACTTGGTATTCGAAGCCGAGCTGAAAGACACCGATGTCCAGAAGCTGACCATCGTGCTTCGAAGAATCGCAAAGAATACGAGGACCCGTCAAAGACTATTCGGGGGATCTTTGTCTTTGGGGAGGCCTTCATCCAGCAGTGGAGTGGCAAAGCGCCGAACGTTATTGCTCTCGTAACAAGTGACCTTGTAGGTGAGCCAGAAAACCTGTGTGGTATGGGTTTACAAACGCGCGTGTATTTTTGTGTGTTTTTCTTTCCAACAGAAAGCGGCGATTTCGGCAGCAGGGGCTGTTTAACCGCCGTCATAACGACGCTTCGGGCCAGATGGAGAGTCTACGAGCGCCGGTTAATGTCTGCACCACCTACCGATGTATCCGCGGTTAGCAAAACGGCCTGTTTTCTCTGGCCATATGTTTAAAAAAAGCAAATTCTGGAAGATTCTCGGCCGAAATCACCAACAATCACCAAAGTGGAACCTTTTAGACGGCGTAAGAAATGGTGTAAAAAAAAAAAACACAAATACGAGGTTTAACCCTTTTCTGGCAATGAAACAAGTCTTCTTCTTTTGCGATTCTTCGAAGCACGATGGTCAGCCTCTGGACATCGTTGTCTTTCAGCTCGGCCTCGAAGTGTTTGGTAGAATGAAACAAGTGTTGAGATCTTACAAACAGTAAATGGATACTTCTCACGAAGTGTCCGGTTTGGAAGCAGTCACACATGCATGTGGCGAAAATATGCAAACAGAATACTTTGATAAAATTAACTCGTAGGCTTTCATGACCAATGGTTATTCATAGTGAGGCTCTGTTAATGAGTTTAGGTCATGTGAAAAAAGGTGTGTAAGTGAAGTGCACCCGTCGATATGTTGTCGCAAACGAGCGAGCACATGCATCACTTACCTTACAAGATGGTACCGACGTTTCGCTGAGGTTACACTCAGCATCACCAGCGAAACGTCGGTACCAGAAATGGCTTTTCTTATAGCCCGGTCTCAACGTTAGCCAAGACAATGCAAATATCAATGCATTAGTAGCTCGGGTCGAGCTGTTAAGTCTATGGGTATACTGAAAAAAGGTTCCCATAGACAAGTAAGAAATGTTCCCAGAGGTGGCCGCGTCTTCACCAGCTGTGGCTTCAGTGTGGGCGGCAGGTTCTTAATTTCAGAACAGGCCGGTTGTAAGACTCTCAGAATCTTGTTTGTATTACAAAACAAATATCCTCCTTAATTTAATTCCTAATAATTTCTAACATCTCTAGATTACGTTACCGATGGCTCAGGTTGAGATTGTTCAAGCGTCTTTTAAGTGACCTACTCGGAAAAGAATGAAAAAAAACCTCAATCGCGCAAATTAATTTCATTTACAACGTCGGCGTGGGTGGCGGGAATTATTGTCAAATTAAATTTTTCTCGACGTGCGTAATATTCCGCGAATCGCCCGCGTTAAAAACAAACAACAAAAAAACCCTCCACGTCTCGTGGAAAATAATCGGAAAGAGGTTGTTGAGTGTCTCGACAGAGGGGGGGGGGGCCCGATGGTTATTGTGTATGCCGAGAGAGGGGAGCAATGGTATACAGGGGAGGCCAGGGTTGGGGAGTGTGCACGGAAAGCCGCTCTAAGCCAATTCGGCAAAGTCCCCGCCGAATTACATTAAGGATTGCTCTTCACGGCTGTGCTTTCGGGATAGCCGTGTCACTGAGCGATCTCCATAGCTCCCCCAGGGATGTTTCACCTCCAACGTGGGAGGCAGAACGTCGCCTCCCGTGTGAATCTAGCCGTGAAAACCCACATCAATACAGAATTACATTAAAATTTAAATTCAGTTTTCGAAATGCAAATAATCAAACGGGGGACTAATGATCATAATAGCTATTTACAACGCGTGGTACATATTAAATTTCGACGGGATTAATTGGAAGACAGAACGACTCAGAGGCGTAGCGAGCAGACCGCGAAGAGGCAGAGCAGGCAGCCAGACGGTTACCCGGCGCCAATATTTTGCCACACACTGCGTCCCATATATTATGATGTTATCGGCCAATTAATTAACGCGTGTTTGCTTAGTTGTGGGAGAAAAGCGGACAAGCCGGCGGAAACCCACGCAGAACAGGGGGAGAGACCAACTAAACTCCACACAGAAAGGTTCCCGAGGCGGAAATCTATGAGTTACGTGAGTCTATGGGTCGTCTGAGTCTATGGGTTGTGTGAGTCTATGGGTTACGTGAGTCTGTGTGCAATGTTAGTCTATGGGTAATGTCAGTCTATCTGTATATGAGCCTGTTGTCCGGTCAACGATAGCTAATCAATAAGTTTAACTTTCTGGCTATTTCTGTAACTGGAAGAGCGGTTGTGGCAAAAGTGTAATTCCCATCCTCGTTTGCTCGACACTTTACGTAATAGCGACAATAATAATAGTAATGACGATAGTGGTAAAAACTAGAGCGTCTTTGAAGTTTCAAATAATCTCTGTAACCGCGCGTACGATAAGAGGTATTTCTGCCACGGGCAAAAGCTTGAAAATGGAATTACGTTCTTTTTTGTGCGCTCCCAGTTTTTTTTCCCCCATTGCTTAAAAAAAAAGTGCTTCAAAAATGTATATGTAAGCAGGATGTAATCTCGCCGCCCTAGGCAGACAAAAAACTGTTGACACTCGAAATGTAAACAAAAATATCGTAATTCAAAATCAGTTTGCAAGCGTATAACCGATTTAATATTTCATTGCTTTGAAGGGGTTTGGTCGTGCGGCCTGTGACTGTGGTGACTACGAGTACAAATTCTGTTTGTGGTGGATCAGCACGGCCCAAAGCCTCGGTGATAATCCATCCATCCATTACCAGCAAGCGCTTAACCCCGTAGAGGGTCGCTGTGAGCCGGAGCCTATCCCGGTCAGACACAGGGCGCGAGGCAGGGCTATAACCCTGATGGGACGCCAGTCCATCATAGGGCAGCGGGGGCGATTTAGTCCGCAGCGCAATTAACCTATGCGGTAGAATGTATTTGGACTGCGAGAAGAAACCGGAGTGCCCGGCGAAAACCTATGCGGACAACGGGGAGAGAACACCACACACACACTCCACACAGAAAGGCGCCCGATGCGGCCGCGCCACACGTGTGCAACAACGTTGCTAATTCCAACCTCGCCCTCAGTTCCGAACAACAACGACGACGAACATTAACAGCGAACAACGCGCCCGCGGGGCAAATTGAGCGAGCCTGTCAATCACCGGTCCCGGCGGCCAGAGACGCGGGCGCCAAGCCCTGCCCGGATTAACGCGCCGTAACAGCATTACGGAACGCCGCCAAACCGGCTTAACGCGCCTCCGACGGGGTTAATATTCACGCAACAAATCGCCGCCCGCTCGTTCGTTCGCTCGCTCGCGACAACTCCGAGCGAGTCGTGTCCTCTCCCCCCCCCGCCCGCCATCCTTTCCCCGTCACACCCGCCCGTCTTAATGTAGTCTCTTCGTAGCGTGTAATTGCGACGGCCCGCATCAAAGCGTCTGTTTAAGGAGCTCGTTGCGATCCGGCGCGGTGCGTTGTTTCGAAAGCCGCCGCATTTCCACCCCACCCACACATCCACCTCCTCCTCCTCCTCGTCTCTCTATCTCTCTCTCCCTTCGCCGGTGCGCGTTACGCACCAGGGAATGAAACACAAAAAAAAACTAGTTACAACACAGCGTTGCAGCGTAAGTGCGGTGGTGAGCCGGAACCTATCCCGCCAGACACAGGGCGCAATGGAAGGGGTTATAATAATAATAGTAGTAGCATTTATAGAGCGCCTTTCAGCCGAGGGTTCACAAAGCGCTGCAAGGGTTGTACCCAGGATGCGACGCCTGTCCATCACAGGGCACCGATTTTACTCAACAGGCAAATTAACCTATGGCAGCAGCATATCTTTTGACTGTGGGAGGAAACCGGCGCGCCCGGTGGAAACCAACGCGAACAAGGTGGGGGGGGGTGGTTAGGTTAGGCAGCGCCGGTGCCAGACACGGTGACCGGACTCGACCACCGTGAACCTCCCTGAGGGGTGGCTGGCTGGTGAAGGGAGGTTGTAGGCGTCGGTGAAGCCTGCGGAGCGACGGTGGAATTTATGACACCATCCGCACGATCAGGAGGAAACCCATTACCAGTAATTTTAACGGAGATTCATTACCGGCGCGCTAATGAAGACAATTATGCAAATGTGGTGTTTTGTCAGCGTGCGGCAATTAGCGCGCTGTAACAAATATAATCCGACCACAAACCCGGCTCGCTAATCCCGTTACGACTCGCCGTTAAGAGACTCGGCGCGCAGCGTTGCCTCCGAGCGTTGGTCCTGTCATGGCCGCCGTCGTCGCCAGGCTGTGACTCTTCGGAAAGGTCGGATAGATAGATGGGATAGTGAGGTTGTGTTTATGAGTTTAGGTCATGTGAAAAAAAGGTGCGTAAGTGAAAGTGCACCCGTCGATATGTTGGAGCAAACGGGCGAGCACATGCGGCACTTGCCTCAAAAGATGGCACCGACGTTCCGCTGAGATTCCTACTCGGCATCATCAGGGGACACATGACCTAAACTCATAAACAGAGCCTCACTATGAATAACATTGGTCATGAAAGCCTACGAGAAAGATAGACGTTTATTATATAGCTGAAAAATACCCAGTGAGCTTGCAAGCTCTTTACGGGATTCTTGCGACACAACAAACACGCGAATTGACAAACAAATAACGATGGTTTCACCAGATTTTTGCGCCATGATTTAATAATACGGTTTGTCATCTCGCGCGATTAAATTGCCACCGGTGACCTGTGGTGGTCTGGCGTCCCATCCTGTCAGGACTTCTGATGCGGCTCGGCGCTGTCGTGCCAGGTTGTTGGCTCTCTTCATACCTACACCTTTTTGGGAGCATTCGTTCCTTCCTCTGGCACCTTTTGGGAAGCATTCGTTCCTTCCTCTGGCTTGGATTGTTGGAGTGGGTTATCGGTGCCGTGCCGAGATGTTGGCTCTCTCTCTCTCTTCCGATCGGTGTCTGCTAAGGGACATTTGTTCCCTCCTTGCTTGTTGTAGAATTATTATTAGTTTCCCTGTTGCATTTTCTTTTGTCCTTTGTCTTATAATTCGTTGCTATCGCTTGACTCTCAGTTTTCTGTCTCCCCGTTGTTGTTGTGCCGTTCTCTCCACAGCTCGGATAAAAAAAAACCCAAAAAAAATTGTTGCTGATTTTCCGTGCTCTGTCGTTGTTGACATGTCGTTCTCTCTGCAGCTTTGTGCAGCGCTTTGTGACCCTCGGGTGAAAGGCGCTATATAAATGCTATTATTATTATTATTATCATGGGTAAAAGCCATGCCTTGCGCCCTGTGTCTGCCGGGAGAGGCTACGGCTCACCACAACCCTGTACAGGATTAAGCGGTTTGAGGCAATGGATGGATGGGTCATCCCACGAATGTCCGTTCAGTCTCCGCCGCACCCTCTATATATTATGACACACGGCTATCCCGAAAGAGCAGTTACAGACTGTATTTCTAGACTGTAGAGCGAGGGAACGCTCAGCGACACGGCTATCCCGAAAGGGCAGCTTCGAAAAGCAACCCATCAGGTATCGTTATTATTCGTACCGTGGTGACCTAACCGCTGCGCCACCGCTCCCCCCCCACAGGCCCCCCCAAATTAACGAAGGGCGCTGATGACGGTCCGTTAATGTAACTGAGGGAGGGTGTGTGGCTTGATCCCTGGTCGGGCCCACGAGCGTCAGGCCATATGGACGCGCGGTGCCACGTGGAGGTGATTTCCCAAAGGCAAAGAACAGCTATGGCGGAGAGGAGTGATTACAGAGAAGGGGGGAAGTGGGAAACACTTTGACCGAATGTATCAAAGCTTAAACCGAGACTTTGAGAGACGAAGCAAGGGCTAAAAGGACTATTTGTGAATATGCAAATATGCTTGGTTGAGTGCTGACAGCTGCCACCCGCCGGCGGTGCCATCCGCTAGTGGAAAAAGCTTCCAAGCACAAAAGCGTGATACAAAGGCGTCCGGGACAAGACCCGCCCGTCCATGCATATGCATGGTTTTTCTTTTGTGGCACCCTTTATCTTTCGTTTGTCAGATAGGTAGATGATAGGTAGCTTGCAAGCCCTGGCGAGTCGGGATTCCTGCGCTGCAGCAAACGTGCGAATTAACCAGCCCTAGAGATGGGAGCCAGTGTAAGGAGACAGGAGCCAGTGTTAGAGACAGGACTTTCCGTTCTCTGTCGTTGCTGACACGTCGTTCTCTCCGCAGCCCTGTGCAGCGCTTTGTGACCCTTGGGTGAAAAGCGCTCTATAAATGCTATTATTATTATTATTACAGCAGAAAATACCCAGTGAGGTTGCAAGCTCTCCAAGCTGGGATTCCTGCGACACAACAAACTTGCGAATTAACCAACGCAAACAATATAATAATATTAATAGCGTTTTATATAGCGCATTTCACCCGAGGGTCACAAAGCGCTGCGCAAGGTGCCGCGAAGAGAACGGCATGTCAACAACGAAAAGTAACTAAGAAGGTAACGCAACGAAATCAACACATTTACAACATGAATGTTTAGTTGGTGTTTTTTTCCCGACCTGAGCGAGTCTTGTTACGCTCGTTGTGTCGCTAGAACGGCTTCGTAAAATTCCCTACGGCGGTTATGTAAGGCTGTGTCTTGCGTAGGCGCTCGGTGGCGGTTATCAGATTAACACACTTGCAAAGCTCAAAGTTACTTTCATTTTTTAATGCCAACATCGGTTTTAAGTCCTTCAAGGGGTGACTGGTCGCAGGTTCGGGAGATTAGCAGCGTGGCTCAAGAAAGCAAGAAAGATAATCGATCCAGCAGAGGTGCGAAGATGAGCTTGAATCCTGAGCCTGGGAGTCTTTGTTGATGTTCTGGTTGTGCGGCTCCCGTCTCTAACGCTGGCTCCTGTCTCTAACATTGGCTCCTATCACTACTCCTACCAGGGTGGCTGTGCAGCGGTAACGTCCGCGCATCCTCACAGAAAGAAGGTTCCTGCCCGAGGCGGTTCGATTCCCGCTTCTAACACTGGCTTCAATCTCGAACACTGGCTCCTGCTAGAGACAGGAGCCAGTGTGAGAGACAAGACCTAGCGTTACAGACTATGACAGCCTTAGAGACAGGAGCCAGCGTTAGAGACAATACCCAGCCTTAGAGACAGGAGCCAGCGTTAGAGACATGACGCAGCGTTAAAGACAGAAACCTACGTTAGAAACAGGAGCCAGCGTTAGAGACAGGTGCCAGCATGAGAGACATGACCCAGCGTTAGAGAAGAGAGCCAGCGTTAGAGACACGTCCCTGCGTTAGCTACAACGGTAGAGACGCAAACCAGGCCAAAACGTAGCAAGAAAACACTTACGCGGCGTAATAATAAGAATAAAAAAAATTCTACAAATTTGCCAAATCGGCAGCGGCGCGTCCCTCGGCTGCAGATTTGTTTTTCCCGGTCCCTAATCGCGCCCGAGGGGATGGGGGGGGGTGATGTTCTCCTACGTCCCCAGTAATGGCCGTGTCACAGACACTTGCGGGTCACCTATCGATGGAACCGCTGCGGTTTGAATTGAGTTTCAGGAGCGGCCGTGATTAAATTGGATTCTTGACCGGAGCGGGCTGTGATGGTGTCAGCGTGGTCAATAGCGACGGCGGAAGACAACGCGTGGAAAGCAACAGATTCGGTTTTTTTTTTTTTACTCCTCCACCGGCGGTTGGTGCCGGACGGTCGTACGTCGGGTTGGCAGTCGGATGTCGAACGCGGGACCCGCCAGCAGTGGAGTAGCGGGGCCACCGGGGCAATTGCCCCGGGCGCAAAAAAATCTCCCAATGTTCGAACATTCTACACAGTTTTTCAACATGACGGGGCAAATAAACGTTGCCACGTGTAACAATTTTGCTGTGATTTTTTTTTGCTGACGCGGTAGTCATTTCTAATTCGATACTGGATTGGTGGAAGGGACTCAGGGAGTGATACCGGTCCACGGGATAGGGGACGCAATACTTGCATTGCCCCCGGACGCTGGCAACCCACACTACGCCACTGCCCGCCAGCGGAGGGTGGTTCGGTTGTGAGTACCTGCGGCCTCGACGAGAGAAGCACCCGGTCCGATTCCCGCCTCGGGCTAGAGATAGAAGCCAGTGGTAGAGATCGGAGCCAGTGTTAGAGCTGGGGCCAGTGTTATAGGTAGGAGCCAGTGTTAGAAATAGCAGCCAGTGGTAAAGACAGGAGCCGGCGTAAGAGACAGTAGCCAGCATTAGAGACAGGAGCGAGAGTTAGAGACCGACGTCACCGTTAGAGACAGGAGCCAGCGTTCGAGGCCGGAATCGAACCGCCTCGGACAGGAGCCTCTCTCTCCGCGAGGCGCGGACGCTCGATACGGCTATCCCTAAAGAGCCCGTCACATCCACTCCGCGTCTCGCTTGCCCTCTCTGCGTGGCCCGAATTAGACCCGTTGGCCGAAACGTCACCTACAAGTTATTTATTTCATTTCAAAACGCCCCACAGAGTTACTGTCAAACGTGTGACCGCGTTGGTTGGTTGGTTGGGTGGGTTTTTTTTTTCCCATCGGTTTATTTTGAGCGTGGCGCAAACGGGCGGCGGCAGGCGTCCCCCCCCCCCGAATGGAGATTTTAATAAAATAGATTGCTATTGACTTTCAATGAAGCCAATTATGCAAATGAGGTCCGTATCGCTCGCATTTCAATTAATCCGTCGTGACACGTCGCCGGGCGAAGCGGGGGGCACGTGCCCACGCGCGCGCGGGGCTGATGGACGGGGCCGGCCGCGTTAGAAACAGAAGCCAGCGTTAGCGATGTTTTTAGCCCGGCACCAGAGATATATATATATCTGTGTGTGTCTAGAGCTGAATGTATGGGCGGCAGGTTGGCTGCGCAGGGGTAAACATCGCAAACGCTGGCTTCTGTCTCTAACGCTGGTTCCTGTCGCGAACGCTGGCTCCTGTCTCTAGCGCTGGGTCCTGTCTGTAGCACTGGGTCGTGTCTCGAACGCTGGCTCCTGTCTCTAGCGCTGGGTCCTGTCTCTAGCGCTGGGTCGTGTCTCGAACGCTGGCTCCTGTCTCTAACGCTGGCTCCTGTCTCTAACGCTGGCTTCTGTCTATAACTCTGGTTCCTGTCTCTAGCGCTGGGTCCTGTCTCTAACGCTGGCTGTTGTCTCTAATACTGTGATGAGAATCGCTCTCAACAGCTGCTCTTTCGGGATAGCCGTTCCTCCTCTGTGTTGATAAACA
>JAZEWU010000056.1:1196191-1207736 GCA_036362915.1 Geotria australis | reverse complement strand
CGGCGGCGGTTGTTGTCGTCGTATCGCGCTATCGGCAAGGGCGGTCACTCGGCCACTCACGCCCGCCCCGCGCAACCTCACCGAGGCCAGCAAGCTACCCGGCCAGCTTGCTGGCCATGGCGTTGGTCTTGCGCTGCGGCAGGTCCTGTGGCGTCGGGATGTGGTCGCCGGTCACCTCGCCGCTCAGCTGCGGCAGCTGCTTGTTCTTCATCTTGGCCTTGGCCATGTTGTAGTCTCCGGAGTCGAAGTATTTTTGCTGCGACAGAGAGATCCGCCGCGTGAGAGCTGCTCCCGCGAGCCCGTTGCCAGCAGCCCCTCGCGTTACGATTTTAATCCGTTCCAGAGCACGCATCGTAATGTGAAACCGTTGTAAAGTCGAACGACGGCGCGGCGAGGCCTGGCGCGGCGGGTTCCACTCACCCCTTTCTGGAGTCGCTTGCGGAGGAAGTGCGAGCCTCCAGGTTGATGCGACACGATGTTGGGGTACTTGGCCCGCAGCTTCGCCTCCTCCACTTCCTCCACCGACTGAGCCGCGGCGCGCAGAGAGACGGAAGGGGACGTTACTCGGCGCGCAACCTCACCGCGACAGTCGCTCGCCGTTTCGGTACGGTTACGGGCAGGGCATCGATTCCCAAAGCTGTCCGTTCGTAGCCTTGTCACCGAGCGCTCCCCCTCTCTCTCCAGTCTACAGCTGTGTCACCGAGCGTTCCTCCTTCGAGACGCCCCGCAGCCTGGCGTCGTGAAGCAGAGGAACGCTCGACGCGGCTATCCCGACAGAGCAGCTACGGAGAGCAATTCTCATCACACACTGAGCCGTGACAAACCTCCATCAACACGATGGATTATTGAAGACACAAACCCGTCGACCCTCTCTCTGATCCATCCCCCTTCGATCCGTAAGTCTTTGTAATTTCAGTGGCCGCGTTGTTTTCCCTGTGACGTAACCATGCAGGACAGAGTGACACGCATCGCTAGTTCTGTTTAATGCCAACCACTCTGTCTACAGAGGCCGATTAGTCTCAACCTGCGCCGTTCCAGCCATCTAGCTCAGACTAATCTCACTGTCTCATAATCCTCCGTTTGTGATCCCAAGTAAAAACACCAACGGACACTGTAACTCAGTGCGTCTCCAACCAGTGGATCGCGATCGCCGGGTCGATCCCAGAAGTCTTGAACGGTCCATCTTAGATAGATAGATGTTACTGATGTAAGTTTTCACGGCTCGATTCATGATGGTTGCTCTTCAGAGCTGTTCTTTCGGGATAGCCGTGTCACTGGGCGATCTCCCTCGCAACGTTTCGCCTCCCACGTTGGAAGCATCATCAGATAGAAACATGTTTATTATTACAGCAGAAAAATACCGAGTGAGCTTGCACGCTCTTTATAGGATTCCTGCGACACAACAAAAATCTCGATGCAGGTGCTAGGTGCCGCTTACGTTTTAAGGAGTTTTAATATATTTGTTAAATTCGTTCCACTGCCTTCTGATTGTATATATTGTTTGTATTGGTTAATTCGCACGTTTGTTGTATCGCAGGAGTGAGTCCCGTTTCCAGAGCCCGCAAGCTCGTTGGGTATTTTCCACTGTAATAATACACATCTACTCTACTCAACACTACAAGCTAATTGTTAAATTAAATTACAAAAGAACGTAGAGACCGACAGTCTCACACGCTGGAAACAAACTTACACAGAGACCGGTACAAGTCCAACAAAGACCCACTAACCAAAACAAGAGGCCCATAGAAAATGCACAAAGACCTATAGACAAACACGTAGTTACACAAGCACCAATAGACGTACATAGCTGGCATCGGCTTAAAACATGACTTAGATTGACAAAGTATCTTAGTTTGTCACATGATCCCATAGACTTGCGTACAGACCCATAGACTAGCATACTGACCCATATACAGTACTTACATAAATTCCCATAGACTTGCATACAGACCCATAGACTAGTATCCGGAACCATATACTTACATAAATCCTATAGATTTGCATACAGACCCATAGACTGCCATACAATCCCATAGACTAGCATAGAGCCATAGACTTGCGTACAGTCCCATAGACCGCCACAGAGACCTATAGACTAGCACAGACCCGTAGAATTACATAACGACCCACACACACATGCATGGGCTTACACGTGACTCAGAGATTGACAAAGCACCTTAGTGTCGCACACGACCCCCATAGACTTGCGTACAGACCCATGGACTTGAACACGGTCCCATGGACTCACATAGAGACCTATCATCAGTTAGATATAGATAAATGTTTATTATTATATATCAGACTTACCATAAGCAGCCACAGGCTTACACGTGACTGACAGATCGACAAAGAACCTCCGCGTGTCACACACGGCCCCACAAACGCGCGGGATAGACCCCCCCCCACACAACCTCCCCATGAGACGCAGTACAGTAGGCGCCAGCGATGGAGCGCGTCGTCCTCGCTGGCCGGGCCACCGTCGCTAACAGGGGCCCGGTTCGCGGCCGCCTCGCACCTGACGTATGGCGGGCGTCGTCTCCTCGGCGCTCGGCTCGACGAAATCGCGCTGCTCGGGAAAGCCAGCCATGTCCTTCCTCCTGTCCTGATCGCCCTGTGTCTTAAACCACCATCAGCTCCTCCTAACTGTATCCACGGGGGGGCGGGGCTGTGGAGAAGGGGGTGTGGCCGCCGGCGAGGGGCGGGGCTACGGCGAAGGGGGTGTGGTCGTTAGTAGATTATTGGATAGATGTTTATTATTACAGCAGAAAAATACCCAGTGAGCTTGCAAGCTCTTTACGCGACTCCTGTGACACAACAAATATGCAAGATGTTTATTAGAGTCCCGGGTTCGAATCCCGGGCTCGGGGGCCCTTCTGTGTGGCGTTTGCGTGTTCTCCCCGTGTCCGCGTGGGTTTTCGCCGGGCACTCCGGTTCCCTCCCACAGTCCAAAGACATGCATAGGTTAATTGGCCAGCGGACTAAATTGCCACCGGTGCCTTGTGATGCACTAGCGTCCCATTCTGGGTGTAGCCCTGCCTTGCGCCCTGTGTCTGCCGGCGTAGGCTCTTGCTCACCACAGGATTAAACGGTTTCTGATATTAGATGGATGGCCTCCTCTTCCACGCTGGTCAAACGTCTTGGAAGAGCTTGGGAGTTTTCAAACTTAACCCCACCGTAGTCCTGCTGAACCCACTTATACCGGTGCGTGGAGAGAGGTGGGCGAGACTTGGAATCGAACCGATGAAATTGAGCTTGCAAGTTCAGAGTCCAGCTGACCATCACCATAGTAGTGGCGACGTCAGCGGTTTGCATATAACACACACGCGAGCTTCTCATATCGAGTCACCGATATCTTCGCTCGATAATTCAGCTGTGTCACGCCGACCTAAATGCAAGTCAAAGTTTATTTGGCAGTAGGGAAAAATCCTTAAGTATTATTGTGTAAAACGGTTACAGGCGACGTCGAAAGCTCTCATTATATTACGCGTAAACATGTCGCACGCGGGAGCCACTTGTCCCCGGCGTTGTGGCACAAAAACCGAGGAACGTCGCACAAACACAGCGTTAAAATCCAAACACAGAAACCATCACGAAGCAGGGTGCAACCAAATCCCGCACTAAACCGTCGCGCGACTCAATCACCGCTCGCAGCTCGCCCTGTCCACGTCCGAATGAACAGCTGTGCGGCGAGCGTGCTGAATAAACAACCGGGCGATTCAGAGATCGCGACATCCGGAAAAAAAACCGCGGGTTCGCCAACGCGCACGACGACAAAACACGCCGCTAAAAATCACCATCGGGCCTCGACGGTCGCCCGTCTCTACCGCGAGCGGCAACCCCGGTCGCGCAACTGCTGTCGCCTGCAACCGGTTGCAGAAGGTCGAGTCGCGCGACCGATGGCTCCTGGGCGCGGACGCGGTGCGTAGAATCGGAACGCTGACGGAGAAACCGCACGACGGCACAAGCGGTGGACCGTTACATATCACAATGAGCGTGCCGAGCGGCGGATCGAGGATTCTCTCCGCCCGTGTGCGACCGCGGCTACCGGCAAGCGAGTACGGTACAACAACTTCACCGCCGCGTAAGGTTTCGTCTAGTCGGCGGTCGTGCCGCGCGGCTCTCCGCCGCGTTCACAAAACGCGCGGCCACACGCCGCGTATTCAGTTGCGGGGCGAAACGTCGCGCGGCCCGTGCCGCCCCGCTGCCCCCGCTGCCCCGCGGCCGAACTCCAACTCCACGGCCGCGCCGAGTCAGTTGCCGTCCGGCACGGCCGCCGGCATCTCCTCCGCCGCGGGCGGCTGGATGGTGGACAGGTGCTCGAGCTCGTAGTGGCCTCTGGCCGCCGCCGAGGCCTCGCCGGGGTCGCCGGCGTCGCGTGCCGCCGCCGCCGCCTTCAGCTGCTTCTGCTCGATGATGTCGTGCAGCTGCTTGCGGGCGTGGGCCGGCCGCGCCGTGAGGCCCGCGTCCGGCACGGCCAGGCCCAGCACGTCCTGCACCATGTAGGCCTTGAGCCAGCCGACCAGCGGCGTGCTGCCCGGGCAGTAGTGCGTGCGCTTGTGGTAGAACAGCAGTCCGTCCACCTGCACGGTTCGCGGTGTTATTATCATCATCGTACTGATGGTTGCTCTTCAGAGCTGTTCTTTTGGGATAACCGTGTCGGGCGTTCGCCCTCTCTCCCTCGCGATGTTTCGCCTCCCACGTTGGAAGCATCGTCAAGCTTTTGAGTGTGCAAGTTAATTGAGCGCAGTCTGGTACACGTGCGTGCGTGCGTGAGGGAGTCGCTACCTCGTACGGGAACGAGGAGGAGGTGAGCGCCGCCGTCAGGGCGTCCGGAGAGCAGGCGAACGACTGCAGACCCACGAAGCGAAACTGGAACGACAACAACAACCGTGCACCCGTCGTCATGACGACGCCCCAACAGCAACAGACGGCAGCCGCGACGCAACGACCCGTTAACGCGCGCGCACCGACGGCCTCCGTGGGTCTCTAAATCAGCCGTGCCGTTGATCCGAAGTTCAGAAGGTCAAAAGTTGACCTTCCCCAGTGACGCCCATCCAGGGTGACTGGGCCGGCAAATAGCGGAAGCGATGGTGTCACTGCCGCGCGTTACGACTTGCGATGAGTTACAACTGGGTTCGATTACAGTGTAGCTCCGCCGTTCTCAACCGGTGGGTTGCGATCCGTCAGTGGGCCGCGAGCGCCACTTAGCGGTCTGTGGAGACCAGACCCGAGTGGGCCAAGTGGGCCTTGAGGTGCAAACGGTTGAGAAGCCCTGGCGTAGCAGGTACGATGTCAGATTATAACCGTAACCCTCCAACCATCCGGCACGAGCCAATCAAATCGAGCCGTCACGCCATTGGCAAACCTGCCGGGCCGATCTGGCTAGCTGGCCGACACACACGCGCGGTATTAGCCGGGGGTTGAGCCGGGCCGGTGACCGTTACCGGGTTGCGCTTGGACGTCTCCGTGACTGAGCTCTCGTCCTGCAGCTTGGACTGGAGCCAGAAGAAGCGGAACTCCGTCTGTAACAACAACAGCGGGTGACGGCACGCGGCCTTCGTACGCCGATACAACAGGCGTGCA
Source organism: Geotria australis (assembly GCA_036362915.1). Lineage (NCBI taxonomy): Eukaryota > Metazoa > Chordata > Hyperoartia > Petromyzontiformes > Geotriidae > Geotria > Geotria australis. The sequence goes on along the minus strand of JAZEWU010000056.1, from coordinate 1,202,153 downwards.
AAATTAACCAAAATAAACAACACATCGGAGGAAAATGCAACGGATTTAACGAATCTTTTAAAATCCCGTAAAACTTAAGCTATGAACATGATGTAAACAGCAATACACAGTGTTGCACGAGACAAAAAGGTCGCAGCCGGGTATGTCACGGTGGCGCCGAGCCCCCCGGACGCGGGACCCCGGCACGCGCGCCGTCACCTCGCAGTCGTAGACGGGGTGCGCTCGCCAGCACATCACGTCCAGGATGTAGTACGTGCGATTCAGCTCGCTGAATACGCAGTCCAGGATGCTGTACTCTGCTCCGCAAAACACACGCCAGCCGGTAAGCGTGGGGGGGGGTGTAGCCACCGCACAGCCCGAGTTCCAATCGTTCCCATGTTGCCGTTTGCCAAGCGCCGTTCGGCCTTTTGGCGGAACTTTGGTCGAGAGCAGGGGGTCGTCAAGCATTTTGCACTATATTGATACACGCGGCCGTCGTTAGCTTCACCATCACCATCGTCTTGGTCACCACCACCAACGTTATCTAGACCAGGGCTTCTCAACCCTGTGCACCTCGAGGCCCACTTGGCCCACTCGGGTCTGGTCTCCACGGACCACGAGGTGGCGCTTGGAGACACTGATGTTATGGACTGGCGTCCCATCCTGGGTATAGGTTTAATAGGTTTTAGACAATTAACGAATGAACAGCAACATTATCGGCCGAACGGGTGAATCCTTTAATTTTCCTAAAGGACCTTCGTTCGGCCTTTCGCCGGATCGATCGACACGGCTATCTAGGACACAGACGGTGCGACCGCACCAGGCCCCGGGCGCCGTACAGCGCCGCGGGGCGAGCCGGTTACGTGCGGGGGAGCTCTCACCTTTGTGCCGGCCGTGGCGACCGCCGGGCAGAAGCGACGGGAAGCGATTGACGCAGTAGCCGCTCTTGGTGTACACCGCGGTGCTCCCCTGCGGAACAAAACACCGCGATCGCCGATTCTCGCCGTCGCCCTCCGTTGTTCGTCCGTTTTGATTCGTTTCGCGGTGACGCCGATTAGCCGCGTAGACCGGGGGTCTCCCAAAGCGGTCGATTGAGAAACTCAACGCGACGTAAGATTCACCGTTAGAAATGCCGTTCATACAGTGGTAACATCTGCACCTCACAGAAAGAATGGACTACGCCCGAGGCGGTTCGATTCCCGCCTTGGGTGCCTTTCTGTGTGGAGTTTGTGTGTTCTCTCCCCCTGTTCTGCGTGGGCTTCCTCCGGGTTCTCCGGTTTCCTCCCACGACTAAAAAAACACTCGTTAATCAATCGGCCGTCAACATCATAATACATAGGACGCAGTGTCTGGTGGCGGGTTGGCACCGGCTGACCGCCCGGCCGCCTCCCCCCCATCTCCGCGGTTTCCTCGCTGCGCCTCCGTATCAGCGTCTCATCCACGACCGTGCGTACAATTTGCGCGGCGGGGTCGTTATACGTCGTATCATGGGCATCCTGGCCAGGCAGAGCGCCAGCTTACCCGCGAGGCGACGACAAGGCAGCGCTTGCCCACGGGGCACACGAGCATGGTCCACTCCTCGCACAGGTCCTCCGGCACCTCCACCAGCCACTCGGACAGCATCAGCTGCTCACACACACAACGGGGAAAACAGAGGTCGCCCCCGGGTAGCCTTCAGCGCACCGGTTGGGGCAAACACTCCTGGCGAGCGGTGCCTACGAAGGCCGGCACGACACGCGAAGCTCGTGGTTTGGCGCAACGGTACGCTCGGTTGTTGTCTCCCAAGCGGTGCCGTGAAATCTCGAATGTAACGCGCACCGATATATTATACGCACCCCCAAACTTTTTAGTTTCATCGTAATGTTCAAAAGTTATAATCCTGTGTATAATACCCACCCGTAATTCGCACATTTGTTGTATCGCAGTAATCCCGCTTCCAGAACTTGCGAAGCTCACTGGTTATTTTCTGCTTTAACAATAAACGTCTATCTGTCGGCCTCCAGGCCAGGCCTTGACCCCACCTGGTTGGCGTAGGAGCGGGACAGCCGCTTCTGCTTCACGTCCACCTGCATGTCATCCTCGCTCCCCTCTCCGTCGTCCTCGTTGCGGCCTTCCCGGGAGTCGGCCTTCTTCTTGGCCTCGCCCGTCCAGTCGTCCATGGCCAGGCGGCGAGCATGGTTGACGTAATCCGCCCGCTTCCTGCAGCGACAGGCGGCGCGTCGCCCGAGGTTCACGGTATGCGAACCGCGGGACCGACTTTTAGAAGGGCGGAATTGTCTTTCCGTGACGAGGCGCGGATGTTACCACTGTATAGACACCCTGGTAGGGCTAGTGACAGGGACAGTGCTGGAGATAGGAGCCAGCGTTAGAGACAGGGGCCATAGATAGAGACAGGGGCCAGTGTTAGAGATATGAGCCAGCGTTGGACACAGGAGCCAGCGTTCGAGGCAAGAATGAATCTGCCTCGGGGCAGGACTGTTCTTTCCGCGAGACGGCGCGGATGTCACCACCGCCGCAACCACAACCGCCTGTCACCATCACACTTCAAGTCGGGGGCACGGTGGGCAGGCACGTCGCAGCCGCGGGTGTTGCGACACCCGCACTTTCACAAAAACATTATTCCATCCCCCCCACTTGTTCCTGCAACACCTGCGGCTGCGACGCGCCTCACGGTGGGGGAGGGCAGACGCGCGACTCATTTACGATTTCTGGAGCTCGAGGAGCTTGCGGCGTCGCTCGCTCTGCCGCTGGTCGCCGTCGCCGCCGCGCTGCTTGTAGTGCGCGAGGCGGGGGTGCGGCGCGGCCGTGCTGTTGGGAGACGAGGTGACCGTCATCGAGCCGGCCAGCGCGTCCAGTAGCTCCTCCATGGCCCCCGACTGTCCCTGAGCGACGCGCGGGCAGGAGGGATCGAAGATGGGTGGGTGAGTGGGTTAGTGAGTGGATGGGTGAATGGACAAGCGAATGGTTTAATGAGTGGATGGGTGGGTGTGTGAGTGGGTTGGTTGGTGGATGGGTGAGTGGGTACCGTGGGTTAGTGAGTGGATGGGTGAATGGATGAGTGAGTGGATGGGTGAGTGGGTAGGTTGGTGTATGGGTGAGTGGGTAGGTTGGTGTATGGGTGAGTGGGTAGGTAGGTTAGTGAGTAGGTTAGTGAGTAGGTGAGTGAGTGGATCAGTGGGGGTCAAGTGGGTGGGTGAGTTAGTGAGTGGACAGGTCAGTGAGTGGATAGGCGAGTGAGTGGGTGAGTGAGCCAAGGAGAGACGCCAACGACACACGCCGTTACTCCTGATACAATCCCCCGGTAGGTGAGTGAGTGGGGTGGGTGAGTGGATAGGTGAGTGAGTGAGTGGGTGAGTACGCGAAGTAAGGGACGCCAGCGAGACGCGCCGTTCCTCCTGACCCAATCCCCTCAGCCCACCCAGCACCTACACGCACGCAGTCATTGCTCAACAACGACATGAGCCAGCCACACGAGGGAGATAGGAGACACCCGCTACTCACGACTCAAGCTCCACAGCGGCGAAGGGCAGTATCGGCACGAGGGCAGTCGCGGATCGGGGCAGCAGACGCGAGGGGCAGCGGCGACGAGGGGCAGTAGCAGCGGTCGTGAGAGGGCAGCGGTGGCAACTCAGGGCAGCCGTGAGGGGCAACTAGCAAGAAACTGAAAGCGGCGTCACTCCACCTGCGACCCACGCCTTAGCAGCCGGACCCTGCGGAGCTCAGCAGGTGAAGCTAGCGCCGGCCATCTTACGAAGGGGAAGCCGGAGGGGGGGGGGGGGAATTTGTAGCGTTGCCAGTTGTCCGTTTTTGTTTGCTGTTTCCTGGAATAAAGTCCAGGGATTTAGCCAGTTACACAGGGTCCAGCCTTTTCAGAGTCTGTGCCTCCTAGCTAGCAACGTTATGAATTCGCAAGGCCAAGAAAAGGCTCGACACGGCTATCCCGAAAAAGTGACTCTCAAGAGCAAAGACAAAGACAAAGATCCCCTATATAGCCTTAACAGACTGTAGGGACAGGTGCCGTTAGCGAGCACCTATGAAGGTCGACACGGCACACAAGGGGGTGGGTGACCAGCGCCACGCCCGGCCGCCTTTGTCTCCCTAGTGGCGATGTTTACACACCCCACTAGGTACTCATTTGAGGCTGAGTCGACCTAGGGGAGGCCCAGGACCGGTTTCAGAAAATCGTCACTGGTGTTGGCCGTGAGCGGAATTCGAACTCGGGTCGCCAGATTCGTAGCCCAGTGCGCTAACCACTGGGCTACCGCTCACCAAGAGCGACGTTCGTGACACGCAGGCGTGTCAAACCTGCATCGACGCGGGCCGTTGAAACTCATTGCGCCGCTTCCTCTACTAATATGGCTGCCCGTTTAGCTGAAATGAGACGACGTCCGACCACCCCTCTCCCCCGCGCGTGATTCGTAGTGCGTGGGGGTTGTGGCGCGGGCCTGGTTAGTGTCCGGGGCGAGGAGACGAGGAGGTGCAGGAAGCTGAGGAGACCGAGGTGCTGAGAACGGGAACGACGTGGTGAAGGAGGTGGGTGAAGAGGATGAGACGAGGCGACAGGAGGAGATAGGTTGAGTTAGGGTGAGAGAGAGGAAGGTGGTGGGGGATTGTGGCGTGGGGCCTGGTGAGTGTAAGGGGTGAGGAAAGCGAGGTGAGAGGAAGGGGATGACGCGGTGAACGGGGGTGAGAGGAGGAGATAGGTTGAGTGAGATGAGGTAGGGGGACAAAGGCGGCCGGGCGTGGTGCCGGTGACCCACCCACTCGTATGCCGTACTGGCCTTCATAGCTGCTACTCGCTAACGGCACTTGACACTACAGCCTGTTGAGGCTACACGGCGGGGATGTTTGTCTTTTGGTGGTGCAGGTGTGAGGATGGAGGAAGGCTGGGGAGGCTGCGTGGTCTCGGTGAACTGCGGGCCTGTGCTGGGTGTGTACCAGGGCCGCGTGAGCCGCGTGGACCAGCACTGCCAGAGCATCTCGCTCGTGCAGGCGTTCCGCAACGGCTCGCGCTGCACCGTGCCCGAGCTCACCCTCAGGTGCCGCTCGCCAGCTCACGAACACACGCTACCTCACGCTAACTCACAAACGATCGCACTCGCTCACTTACGAACACTCGCTCGCATGCTCAATTTTGAGGCACTCATTCGAAGAGAGAACGACTCGGAGGCGGGTCGAAACCGCATCGAGGTGGGGGAGGGGGGGAAAGGCAACCACGCGGTTAGCCGGCGCCAACATTTAAATGCCCGACGCTTCTTCCTGTATATTTGAGGGATGTCAGAGCCAGCAGGTGCAATGTTTGGGCTTCGAATTAAGTTCTCAAAAGCACGAAACATCTGGGGGCCCCGTGTCTGTAAACGAGCAGCCGCTGTACGCGTATTTTTCGCAGCGCGACGGACATCAAGGAGCTGAAGATCCTGGAGTTGCCGTCTGAGTCCGTGAGCTTCCTGCACTCGCAGACGCTCGTTCGAAACGGAACAGCGGCCGTCGAGCTGACTAACGGTGTCCAGTCAGCCTCTCACCCCGTCGCCAGGTAATTTAATACGTTTAACAACGCAGTGTAATGTTAACATTTTATGTACCGATGTAGGTTTTCACGGCTCGATGCGTAATGGATAGATAGATGTTTATTATTGTTAAGGCATAAAATATTCGGTGAGCTTGCAAGCTCTGGAAGCAGGAAACGTCCCTCTCGACGTTTCGCCTCCCACGTTGGCAGCATCCTCATCGTGGGAGGCGAACCATCGCGAGGGAAAGAGGGAGAGCGCTCAGTGACACGGCTATCCCGAAAGAACAGCTCTGAAGAGCAACCATCGTGATTCGAGCCGTGACAAACCTAGATCAGTAAATTTCCGGATTGTTCTTGAAACCGATTGGCGTCACACCAGAAACAGCCTTTTTTTGTTGTGGCCTAGTCTCGCCAGGGTTGAGCCAGATGTTGCCAAAACGCAGACATCAAGGCGTCAATAGCTCGGGTCGAGCT
>JAZEWU010000056.1:1174865-1188448 GCA_036362915.1 Geotria australis | reverse complement strand
TTTGACAAAGCTCCGTTATTCTGTAGAAAGATATGTTGTTTAGGAAATTGCTAAAGAGACAGTGATTTCCGACTGCTCAACTGAGTCGCTCCATCTCCCTTCGCGTGTTTGTGTCAATGCAGGAATCCCGTAAAGAGCTTGGGAGCTCACTGGGTATATGTTTGCTGCAATACCAATAATAAACATCTCTATGGGGGTCAAGGTAGAAGCGTTCACGTCGCGATCCCTGTCAAGTAATACTTAGTATTACTTGCGAATTCTACCAAACACTTCGAAGCCGAGCTGAAAGACAACGATGTCTAGAAGCTAACCATCGCGCTTCGAAGAATCGCAAAGAAGAAGAACATCTCTATCTTTACAGCCTTGCTGCAGAGCCACAACGTGGTACAGTACTTATTTTATCGACCCCGGAGGGTGCAATGATGATGGGCTGAGTCGTTCTCCGCATCTGCCAGAACGTGAATTCGAATTGAACCTACTGCCGCGGTTACCGCAGCGCTAAACCCGAGTTCGGATCCTGTTCACGGCTAGCCACGAGTCGCGAGTGACGTGAACCGGCTTCAATGAGCCAGTGGGGGTCAAGGTAGAAGCGTTCACGTCGCGATCCCTGTCAGGTAATACTTTTGGTATTGCCTGCGAATTCTACCAAACACTTCGAGGCCGAGCTGAAAGACAACGATGTCCAGAGGCTGACCATCGTGCTTCGAAGAATCGCAAAGAAGAAGAATGAGCCAGTCTGGTGAAGTATGGTCAAATAGGCCCCCACTGACCGGCAGGGGAGTCCTGGACGCAGTGGCTTGGCAAACACTCGTTCTCTGAACCCATGTTGCCACGGGTCTCGGTCTGGCGGAACAGACCCAGGCTCCCCGCGAACACACGGCGAGCCGAGACCGATGTCGAACCACCTCTGGCCACGTTCCGCGCCCTGCCTCGTGACGTAATCGCGGTATGCGGACGTGGCGTCACATCGCATTATTTAACATAAACGTTACTTTGCGTACCGTTTTCAACGTTGATTTATTTAAAAAATATTTTCTTGATTATAAACTATTTAACTATTCACATGCCCATTACATTTAAGCATTAAACAGGATTGATGTTTTAAATCAAGTCCCATGGGATCTTCTTCTTTGCGATTCTTACCTACTGCAGCCTCTTATTTTGACCGCATGGTTAAAATATTCTTGATTTATAATAATAATAGCATTTATATAGCGCCTTTCACCAGAGGGTCACAAAGCGCTGCACAAAGCTGCAGAGAGAACGACATGTCAACAACGACAGAGCTGTTAAGTTACAGTGCTGTTTAAAAAAACCGCCTAGCTATTACACATGTTCCCCTAATGATGAATATAAACGCATTACCCTCTGATGAATAAGGGCCTTTGCGCGAAACGTCATTTTTGAGCATCTTTTCACCTTTCGCCGGGCACTCCGGTTTCCTCCCACCGTACTGACTAAATTTCCTCTGGCGTCCTGCGCTGGATTGGCGTCCCATCCTCTGTGTTCCCCTGCCCTGCGCCCTGTGTCTGCCGGGATAGACTCCGGCTCACCGCCACCCTGTACAGGATTAAGCGGTTTCTGAAAATGGATGGATGGATGGAAACACGTTCAACTTTTTGATGTTCGCGTAATTAATAATAATTTTACATTTATAACGCGCACATACTCATTCAATGTCGAAGGTATTCATCGACGAGAGAACGGCTCAGAGGCGCGTGAAAGGCGCTATATAAAATGCTATTATTATTGATGTTTTGTTATTAAAATACACAATTGACGTCATCAGCCATAACACGAAGTGGCGGCGGGGACGTCACGAGAGAGGACGAGCAAAAACGTCATCGCGTTGGAGTGATGGCAGTGGCGCGATGACGTCACGACGAGGATCCGTGAGGAGGAGGTCATGGCGGGGTCGATGTTGTTTCTGTGACTGGTCGTGGGTGGTGGCGGGCGTGCATTGCGCCCGACGCCGCTCGACACCTCTCTCGGCCTCTCCCCGAGATCACCGTGTCTCTGTGAGAGTACACAGCGAGTACGCAAGCTGTACTGCACGCCTCCTGTTGTGTCTCGGTGGGCTCTGTGTACTGTTTGCATACTGTTGCGTGTGCTGCGTTATGCATCGTGTTTGTAATGTGTTGTGAGTGTTGTGAGTGCTGAGTGTTAGCGTGTACTGTCTGCTACAGTTGCGTAGTGTGCACTGTTTGCATACTGTACTGTTTATGCACAGTGTTTGTAATGAGTGTTAGTGTGTACTGCCTCCTACGGTTGTGTATTGTTTGCATACTGTGCTGTGTATGCATAGTGTTTATAATGTGTTGAGTTTAGAATGCGTGCGCGTGTTAGTGTGGTGCACCCTGCGTTGTCGGTGTGTATTTAATGTTCGTGTGTGTAACGTTTGTGCGTATTGTGCGTAATGTTTACAGTTTGCGCGAGCAATGTGTGGATATTGTAATGTATGTCATGTTTCTGCACTTTGTGTATTGTGTACTGTATGTCGTGTTTATACATGCAGTATTGTGTGTGCAATGTGTGTGCATGTTGTGAAAAGTATTGTGCTTTTGCTTACTGTTTCTGTCTGTGCGTTGTGTGTGTGTGTAATCTGCATGTGCGTGTATTGCTGTGATTTTTGTTGTTATAATCAAGGAACTTTATCGATACATAGATCACCTAGTAACCTCCAGATAGGGGTTGTCAACTGGGATGACACCCGCTTGGAAATGCTAGACATTATAGATGCTCGCTAACAGCACTTGTCCAGTGTTAGAGATAGCCAGTGTTGTATCGCAGAAATCCCGCTTCGAGAGCGTACAAGCTCACAGGGTATTTCCTGCTGTAATAATACACATCTATCCACACGTGGATCCTTGTGTCGCGTGCTCACGTGCCGCTGAGCTGTTACTAATGCGGGTTGCGCCGCACGGTTGTGTTCTCCGTCCGCAGCCATCATCGATTCCACGTCGCTCGTCGCGCGATTTAAATGGAGCGGCGGCAGCCCATCACCAAGTGGCACCAGTGCGGCCGCTGTACGTACAACACGCACCGCCGGGACCACATGCGCATCCACCTGCGGACGCACACGGGGGAGAAGCCCTTCAAGTGCACGGAGTGCGCGAAGGCCTTCACGCAGCTGGGGAGCCTTCAGACGCACCGCCGCACGCACACCAGCCAGAAGCCCTTCAAGTGCACCGTGTGCGACAAGGCCTTCACGCAGCTGGGGAACCTCAAGACGCACCGGCGGACGCACACGGGCGAGAAGCCCTTCAAGTGCGCCGTGTGCGACAAGGCCTTCACGGTGTCGTCGCACCTCCAGCGGCACCAGAGCACGCACACGGGCGAGAAGCTCTTCAAGTGCGCCGTGTGCGACAAGGCGTTCGCGCAGGCCGGGGCGCTCAACAAGCACCGCAAGGTCCACCAGGAGGCGGCGGCGGCGGCGGCGGCGGGACGCGGAGCCGACGATTCCACGACCAGCGCGGCTCCCAGGAAACGAGAGCCAGGGGAAAACCCCGGGCGCGAAGCGCAGCCGGGCGGCGCGGCGAGGCGCGAGGACGACGCGTCTGCCCCGAGACCCGGCCTTCACGGCCACCCGAGCGCCCGCATCGGGGAGAAGTGCTACAAGTGCGCCGTGTGCGTCAAGGCGTTCTCCTGCTCGGCGGCCCTGCAGAGGCATCTGAAAATCCACGCGGAGAGAGCGGCGGGCCGCGGGGGCGCCGCGAGCGGGAGGCCGCTCGGCCTGGCGGACCACCTCCGCGGGCCGAGGCCCGCGCACGCCGCGAGCAAGGCCCGCGACTGCGCCGAGCGCCGGAGGGCGTTCGCGCCGACGAGCGGCCTTCGCGGCGCCCGCGCGCCGCCGCCGCCGCCGCCGCCGCGGCCGCCCGGCCAGAAGGCGACCCTCGGCGGCTCGGTCGCGGCGCCGCCGTCGAAACGGAAGCGGCAGCAATATCCCAGCTTCGAGACGTGGCCGGGAGTGAAGGTGGAGGACGGGGGCGACGGCTCCTCCTGCTCCGCCGCGTCGGACGCGTCGGCCGCGGCGCGGGGACGCGGAGGAGGCCCCGCCGGCGCGGCGCGGCCCGCGGCGGGACGCGGGAGAGGGCCAGGCACCACCGGCGCGGCCTGGCCTGCGGCACGACCCACGGTAGAGCGTCGGCACGGAGGAGGCCCAACCGGTGCCGCGTGGCCCGTGGCAGGGCACGGACGCGGAGGAGGCCCCGCCGGTGTGGCCTGGCCCGCGGCGGGACGCGGGCGAGGAGGGGGCAACCCGGCGCGGACGGACGGCGGGCTGCGGGCGGGCGGCGCCGCGCTGAAGGAGACGCCCGGAGACGCGCGGAACGAGCAGCCCCTCTCGCCTCCCTCCGGTGAAGACGAGGAGGATGCCAGCGACACGGAGGGAGAGGAGGGGTAGCGGCCGATTCTTCGCTGATAGGAGCCGTGGCTGTATCGGAAGCTCTGTAGAAAACACTTGTTATGAATAATAAATATTGTTACTTGGCAGACGCACTTATCGTGGACGACTTACACAATCAACAGGCGTGTAACACGTGCGGAATGGATGTTGTCGCAGAGACAGGAGTCTTGTCATTGTCATTTTCCGCTGCAGTGGTCTTAATACATCACAGGGTGCCGCAGTGGTAACATCTGCGCCTCACGGAAAGAATGGTCTTGCCCGAGGCGGTAATCGAACCTTTCTGTGTGGAGTTTGTGTGTTCTCCCCCGGTTCTGCGTGGGTTTCCTCCGGGCTCTCCGGTTTCCTCCCACAACTTTAAAAAACCCACTAATCAATGAATTGGCCGGTACCAAAATAATATATAGGACGCGGTGTGTGGCAATGTGTCGGCACCGGCAAACCGCCTGGCTGCCTCCTCCACCTCTCTGTGGTTTCCTCGTGCCAGCCTCTGAATCGTTCTTCCTTAGAATGAATCTCTCTTCGAATTGAATGGCTTCGAAATTGAATTAATATGTGCCACGCATTATAAATATAGTTCATTATTATTATACATTCGGTGGTGGTCACGGACGGCGGGAACCACACACCACGGTTTCCGGTCACAGCGGGCGTCGTTCGGTACGGCGTCCGACGTTTCGCTGTGCGTGCCAGGAGCAGCTTCACCGCGTTACATCTCGAGGGGAAACCAGACTCCAGCTCTGGACGGAAAAGCTTGAGAGTGACCATCCTGCAACTGGCATGGGAATCCCACCTGCTGAAGACTTCCCTCCTGGCTCAGATGCACCATGGATTCAGTGGAAGACACTCAACCGCCTGAGAACTAGAACGGGACGATCAAAAGATGCTTTGGTCAGATGGGGCTACAAGACCGGCCCAACCACCTGTGAATGTGGAGAAGCAGACCATACTATGGAACACTGCCTTGTCTGTGCTCTACTACCGAACCTCTGCAGCTCAAAAGACCTTGCGGAGTTCAATGAAAATGCAAGGGGCTGTGTAAGTAAATGGGAAACTGTAATTTGACCATCGCGCTGCTTCGAAGAATCGCTAAGAAGAAGACCGCGTTACGCAGCGCAGCCGCCGAAAACCTTCGCAGTAAAAATGAGTCTCTGGCACGAAGCCTCCGTTCGTCTTAGGATGTCGCCAACGTGGGAGGCGAATCGTCGCGAAGGGGAGAGTCGGAGCTCTCGGCCGCACGGCTATCCCGAAAGAACAGCTTTGCAAGGCAATGGTCATCTGTTGAGCCGTGAAAACACTGAAGTCTAACACCGCAATTCGCAACCGGTGGGTCGCGAGCGCTTGCAAGTGGTCTGTAGAGACCAGACCCGAGTAGGCCAAGTGGGCCTTGTGGTGCAAAAGGTTGAGAAGCCCTGTGTCTGTACTGCAAGTCCAGTGTGCTAACGATCACACCGTGACAGTACATTGTATTACGGTAGTGCATTATGGTGTGGTGATTAAATGTTGCGTGATATGTCATACATGATAACCATATTAAATGTGTAGAGATATGTGATGCTAAGTGCAGTGCTGTTCATTGTACGCGTGGCTTTCTTTTAAAACATTACAATTGTTGTGATGTAGGTTTTTCACAGCTTGATGCATGAGATTTGTTTATCAAAGCTGCTCTTTTGGGATAGCCGTGTCACTGAGCGCTCCCCCACGGTTATCCCAAAAGAGCAGCTTTCAGAGTCAAATCTCATGCATAGAGCCGTGACAAACCTACATCAGTCCATGCAATCCAGTTTTTAAATCTTGCTTTAACCGAAAAACTCAACACCAGTGTTAATTTTCTGAATCGTTGCTGACACTCCCCGAGGTTGACTCAACCTCAAATGAGTACCTGGTGCGGTGTGTAAACATTTCCACTAGGGAGACAAAGGCGGCCGGGTATCGTGCTGGCCACCCACCCCCTCGTGTGCCGTGCCGACCTTCACAGGCGCTACTCACTAACAGCACTTACCCCTACAGTATGTAGTGTAGAGGCTATACGGGGGATCTTTAAATTTGCCTTAGTCCCAATAACCCCACGTGCGCCTCCTTCACATTTCCCATCTCGGATAGGCGCCGCCCGTCAACTCGCCGCCACGCGATTGGCTGAAACAAACCGTCAAGGGGCGGGGTATGGTGGGCGGTCCACGCTCGGACCAATCAGCGAGCTAGGTCGCCTTATCCGTGTGGGAAATACATCGCGGTAGAGACGTTAGATTTCATAGCGCCCGTAGGAATAGCGATGGATGGGTAGCCCGGTCACGTGGTTCGCCCCGTGCTTATCCGGTGTGGGAAAAACAACGTTGTGGAGGTCGCAGTAATAAGGTGCGTTTGTTGAAGCGGTAATCGTTGTGCTTAATTGTTATAACGATTGCTAGTTTATCGATTAATATTGCTGTAAGATTTCGGAGTGTGTGTGGGTGGGTGTTTGTGTGCGAGCTGCTGCTATAACCCCTGTTATAAACAACGGGATGTTAGATGTGTATTATAGCAGAAAGTAGTACCCAGTGAGCTTGCAAGCCCTTAACAGGATTTCTGTTAAAGCCCTTATTTCAACTATAACACTCGCAAGGTCTGGAAGCGGGATTCCTGCGATACAACAAACGTACGAATTAACCATCATAAACAATATACAGTATACAATCAGAAGGGAATGTAACGCATGTTTACCTGAATATAAACATTCCTTCACGGCTTTACTCTCCAACAGTACAATTTAACAATTGCACTCGTATTGGAAATTGGTAAAATTCAAAATAATGAAGTAATGTTAATAATATTACGCTAGTCGTAATAATACAGCTTACATACAGTATTAACATTGGAAAGTGTGGCGTAATAACGCGTCATGATTGGTTGGCAGCCGGTCACATTGTTCGCATATTTCCCGCCTAACTACAATCGGCCCCGAGCACGTGATCGACCACAATGATCCCCCGTATAGCCTTAACACACTGTAGGGTCAAGTGCCGTTAGCGAGTAGCACCTATGAAGGTCGACACGGCACACGAGAGGGTGGGTGGCCAGCACCAGGCCTGGCCGCCTTTGTCTCCCTAGTGACAATGTTTACACGCAGCAATATGTACTCATTTGAAGCTCAGTCGACCTAGGGAGGCCCAGCGCGCTAACCACCCTTCGTAGGAAGCAAAACGGTTTCTGACAGTGGATGGAGTAAATGAACGTATTTGCTCGTTTTGTTCCACAGGTGAAACTAAAAAAAAAATCCTTGCGAAAATGGAGATCGGCGTGTCGAATGGTCGCGATACAGTGTCTGTGCACGCTCTCGAGATAGCGTCCATGTAAGAGGTCCCCTGCCCGTGTGCTGTGCCCGCGTGGTCCATCCTCCCCGTGTGCTGTGCCAGCGTGCGCCACCATGCCCCCAGTGCGTGTCCTATCGAGCGCGGTTTGCCCCGCCGTCATCGACGTCTCCTTTTCTATGGGTTTGGTCTGCATAGGTGAATTGGCCTGCTGACTAAAATTTCCCCTCGGTCCCTGTGATGGACTGGCGTCCCATCATGGGTATAGCCCTGCCTTGCGCCATGTGACTGGATGGATGGATGGGGTCGCGTTAAAAAAACCAAGTGCCGTAAACTCGCCTCTAGCCGACACGGCCAATATAGTAAGGTTTGTCACGTGAACAGCACGTGCCAATTCGGGTTTTACAACACTTATTGTTTACGTGATCTAATCCATAAAAAAGGGATATATTTTGGATAACATTGGTCACGAAAGCCTTGATGTGAAATTTCCTACCAGACCGTATCTGTGTACCCTTATGAGCCCCTGTCTATGTAAACCAGTGCACTCCAACATTTTTAACACAAGGTCACTTTACTTCAATCCCCAAAAATGTACGCTATGCATAACACTCACCTATTCTTAGTGTGACACCTGTGCTTGCTGCACACTGTGAGTGCCGCACACTATCTGCAAGTGCTGAACACTATCTGTGAGTGATTGCTTGCTGCACACTCAGTCAGCCGGCATATGCCACCCACGGCCACCACCGCTTCAAATACTGTATTACCACTGTGCAGAATCTTGGCTTTTTCCACTCTGTGTCATCAGTCAGTCAGTCATTTTCTGAAACCGCTTAATCCAATACAGGGTCGCGGTAAGCCGGAGCCTATCCCGGCAGGCAAAGGGCGCAAGGCAGCGGATCACCCAGGATGGGACGCCAGTCCATCGCAGGGTCCACTCTGTGTGTGTGTGTTTAATGTTAACATCGACTGTTCAAAATCTGCGCTCGATTGTTTGGATAGCCGTGTCACTGAGCGCTCAGTGACACGGCTATCCCGAAAAAACAGCTCTGATGTTTCCACTTATTATCACGTTTGTTGCACATTGAAACGAGTCACTCACTGAAACTTGACACCATGTTAATTTCACTTGCATGCAGTTAACGCGTATAAAAATACAAGGCAGTTGGAGGCGGTCACCCTCCAACTGCCCAGCCGGCAGGAGTCTCCTCTCACTCACTGCGCCCGTGATTGGCCACGTTTGAGCGGTTTGTTTTGTTTGCAGTTCTGTGGAGCTGGTGGTTTGGATAAGGCTGAGTGTAATTGTAGCGCACACAATGACGCACGCGCGATAGGCCTCTGTGGACGTGAAGGTTTGTGAAGGACGCTACTGGGCAGTGCCAGGCTAGGTGCACGTTGAGGCTACTGGGCAATTGGAGGCAGTCACCCTCCAACAATGGCAGAAGGCGGTGAGCGATGGTGACATTAACGAGCGGAGCGCCCGGGCGCTCCTTCGACACTGAACGAACATGCGCGGTGGCGTGTTATAAATCATATTCCAGTCTCTACTCGACTTACGACATATGCGACTTACGACCACCCAGACTTACGACGGCCGTCACAGTAACCCTTATTATATTATTTTCGAGTTCCGACGGTCGTAAAGTCTAACGACGACCGCTGCGGTACGATAACATTGGCCGGTCGCGCTCCCGCAAAGCAGCCATATTTGTTATTGTCTGGCTGTCAGTCTGTGTTTGGGTGTCCAGCAGCCAGGCTGTGTTTTGTTTACAAACTGTTTTAAGGGTATTTTCGACTTACGACCAAAATCGACGTACGACGGGGATCATCAGAACGTAACCCCGTCGTAAGTCGAAGAGAGGCTGTATTAATATGATGATGATGACGATGATGACGGCGCCGGGTGTGCCCGCGTAACGAGCGCTGTGCCGTGCGGCTAGGGGCTGGTGCTGCGTGTTGGCCGACAGGATGCCCTGGCAGCGCTGGGGCGAGCTGAGCACGGGTGGCAGGGTCGCCGTGCTCATCGGCGTGCCTTCCGGAGCAGTGCTGCTCTACTTCCTCTACCAGCGCCTCCGCGAATACAGTGAGCCGGTCCGCTCACGTCACTCACGTCGCTCCCTCCCTTCACTCCCTCTCCCTCCACTCCCTCCACCTCCCTCCACCTCCTAAAAAAAAACCACTCATTAATTATTTGGCAGATAACATAATATATAGGAAGCAGTGTGTGGCAATATGGCGCCGGCAAAACCGCCTGGCTGCCTCCTCCGCCTCTCTGTGCTTTCCTTGCGCCTCTGACTCCTTCTCTCTTTGAATGAATATCTTCGACAGTGAATTAATATGTGCGCGTTATAAATCTAAAATTATTATTTTTAGTATAAAATCTGCTGTAACTGTGGCATGCTTCCCTCACGGCTTGACGTAACGGCGACGACTCGGCCGGGCTGCCATCCAGCGGCCGAATGACCCGCGGTCGGTGACGGTGACGGCGGCCTAAAGGCGCGCCCGGCGCGGTGATGTCACCCGGTCGCCCGGTCGCGACCGCCGATCGATCGTCGATCGTTCCCGTTTGCGGTGCGTGCAGGTGACGACGAGCTCGCGACCCCGGCCACGGTGAAGTGCCGGGGTATGACCACCATCGAGATGCAGGTCCCCGCGTCGGCGATTCCGGCCATCATCGGCAAGCAGGGCGTCACCATCAAACAGGTTCCCGACCCCCTGCGGCCTCCCCCCCCACTGATGGCCCTTGGCGGCCCCCGAGACTATTTAATTTGAAAAATGCGTGCAATGCTACGTGTCATTTTTTTTGTTGGTTGATTTACATTTTGGTTATTTATGAATCTAGTATATATTTTAGTTATTGTCAGCAATTTGCATGTTTGTTGTGTCGCAGGAGTCTCGTATTGAGCTTGCAAGCTCACTGGGTATTTTTCTACTGTAATGATAAACATCTATCTATCAAACTGAGCTCTGACAAGGGATGCTCCACTCGGCGCCCTTGAAACACACCGTTTTTGCTCAAGATAAACAATAATTTCTTCAGAAGACCAGTCGGTATCACAGCTAGACTCAACAACTATCTGCCCCGCCACCCCCGCGGCACAGATCGAGAGCGAGTCGGGAGTGCAGGTGCTGATCCGGTCGGCGAGGGAGCGGGGCAGCGACGCCGCCCGCACAGTGCAGATCGTCGGCGGGCCGCTGCAGGTGTGCGAGGCGCGCGCGGCGCTCCAGCTCATCATAGAGAATAGCACCACCGTCACCGCCGAGATGCGGGTCCCGCAGCGCGTGATCGGCAGGATCATCGGTAACGGCGCTCGCTCGCGTCGTGCCGGTCGGTGGGTCGGTCGCTCGCTCGATCCGTTTTACGCCCGTCGCGCAATCGGTCGAGAGCGGGAACTAATGTTTCGTGCAATGCTGTGTGTAATTGTTTACTTTTGTTTGGTTAATTCGTTGTTTTTATATATTTTTTTTGGCAATTTGCATGTTTGTTGTGTCAATACAGGAATCCCGTAAAGAGCTCGCAAGCTCACTGGGTATTTTTCTGCTGTAATAATAAACATATATATATAACTGCCGCCACCACCGCCGCCACCATCACCACCACCACCAAAATTAAAGTCAAAGATCCCCATATAGCCTTAACAGACTGTAGGGTCAAGTGCCGTTAGCGAGCACCTATGAAGGTCGACACGACACACGAGGAGGTGGGTGACCAGCACCACACCTGGCCGCCTTTGTCTTCCTAGTGGCAATGCTCACACACCGCACTAGGTCCTCATTCGAGGCTGAGTCGACCTAGGGGAAGCCCAGGACCGCTTCAGAAAATCGTCACCGGTGTTGGCCGTGAGCGGGTTTCGAACTCGGGTCGTCGCCAGGTTTGTAGCCCGGCGCGCTCCCCGCTGAGCCACCGTTACCTACCGGCACCGACCAAGCGCTGTGTGTGGCGCGCGCAGGGCGGCGCGGGCGGAACATCCGCGCCATCGAGCACTCATCCGGCGCCAGGATATCGAGCATGGACCCGGTGGGCGGCATGGTGCACTGCGTCGGGGAACGGATCTTAACCATCGTGGGCAGGCGCCATCAGATCGAGACGGCCAAGGTTGGCGCCCGCGCCCCGGCACCGACGCACGGGCGCAGACATTTTAACAATAATAATCTTTAGTAATCTTACATTTATAACGTGTGGCACATAATTCGTTCGATGTGGAAGGTACTGATTCGACGAGAGAACGACTCGGGACGCGTAGCGAGGAAAGCGCAGGGAGGCGGAGGAGGCAGCCCAGGCGGTTTTCCGGCGCCGACATATTGCCACTAGACACTGCTTCCAATAAGTTATGATGTTATCGGCCGATTAATTAACGAGTGTTATTTATTTAAGTTGTGGTAGGAAACCGGAGAACCCGGAGGAAACCCACGCAAAACAGGAGGAGAACACACAAACTCCGCAACAGAAAGGTGCTTGAGACGGGAATCGAACCGCCTCGGGCAAGACCATTCCGTCTGTGACGTCGCGGATGTTACCACTGCATAGACATCCTGCCACCCGTCCACCGGCACAGGAGTCCTCCTCTGCCACCGCTTCCTGGAGTAGGGACTGCGGGGTGCGGGGGGCCGCGTGACAATCCAGTGCCAGCCACTGACGCGCCCGTGCCCCCCGCGCGGCCTCCCCGCACCCCGCAGTCCCTACTCCGTGAAGCGGTGGCAGAGCAGGACTCCTGCCACAGCCAGGTGCTGTTCTCCGCCGCGGCCCGGCACCAGAGAAATGCGCCCGACTGGAACCCGGTGGCGGCCAGGCCTCGCGCCATCGTCACCACGGCTGTGACCGCCACCGCCGCCATCACCACCACCGCAGCAAACCACGCCACCACCAGCGTCGCCACCGCCTCGCCCGAGCAAGACTGCCCCCCGAGCCGGGAGGCCTCGGAGTGGCCCGGCGGAACGGCGGCGGGACACGAGGCGACTCGCGGAGAACGCGCCGCCACCTTCGAAGGTAAGAGCGGGACGGGACGGAGGGCCGCTCGGCGTCTCGACCGCCGCGGTTTTACCGTTACTCCGCGCCGGTTGGCGAGAGCGATTCTCGTAGCGCGACGAACCTGGGATATGTTTGACCGCGACTGTTTTACCGCGGCCCCCTCCGCAGTGCCGAGCCCCGTGGCGGCGGCGGCGGCGGCCGGCGAGTTCTTCGAGGTGTACGTGTCGGCGCTGGAGCACCCGGGCCGCTTCTGGCTCCAGATCGTGGGGCCGCGCTCGCTGCAGCTCGACCGTCTGACGGCCGAGATGAGCGCCTACTACACGGTCCACGGAGACGAGGTGACGGCGCGCCCACGCCCCGCCACCCGCACACCCACTTCCGGTGATGCCGCCACCTCACGCATAGTTGCCACCGTGACTCCTTCCGTCGCACGTTTGTTGCGTCGCACGAGTCCCGTAAAGAGCTTGCGAGCTCACTGGGTATTTTTCTGCTGTAATAATAAACATCTATCTATCTATCGGTGCCACCCCACCCGCCGTCGACAAACCTTGCCGTTACTGTCGCCACCACCTACCTTCTTGCGTCGATGCCACCCTCTGTGTCCCCCCCGACCACCCCCCGACTCCCCAGGCCGCGGCCGCTCTGCCGGTTGGCGCCGTGGTGGCGGCCCCGCTAGACGTGGCGGGCGTGTGGCAACGCGCCCGCATGGTTTCCGTGGGCGACGCGGTGGACGCGGGTAACGACGCGGGTGGCGACGTGGGTCACAACGCGGGTGGCGACACGGTGGACACGAGTGGCGACACGGTGGACGGAGGTGGTGTCGCGGGTGGTGACGCGGTGGACGCGGGTGACGCCGCAGCTGGTGACGCGGGTGGTGACGCGGGTAGCAACAAGGGTGGTGACGCGGTTGGCGACGCGGTTG
>JAZEWU010000056.1:1157477-1174447 GCA_036362915.1 Geotria australis | reverse complement strand
AACGCGGGTCGCGATGCGGGTGGCGACAAGGGTGGTGACGCAATGGAGGACGCGGTGGAGCTCCTGTACTTGGACTACGGCGACCGCGCTGTGGTGCCCGCTCGCAGCCTACGCCCGCTAAGGTGCCTGTCGTGATGGGGTTGGGGGGCCGGGAGATGCGTGGTGGGTTTGGGGGTGGTGAGGGGGGTGGGAGTAGCTAGACGGGATGGATCCGGAGAGCGGGGAAAAAGTCGGAATATTTCTTCCACCAACTGTTACTCGAAAATGAACGTCGCAACTTTGTCGCCGAGTCACCTTTGTTTTCCAGAATTTATAACGCGCCGGCCTCGCGAATTTATTCAACGCACGAATGTTGCAATCTGACCTCCGATCTTAGGGGTCGACCCCTGGTTGTTTGTTGTTGTCATGATTGTTCAGGAGCGACTTTCTGAGCCTCCCCTTCCAAGCGGTGCAGTGTAGCCTCGCTCAGGTGAAGCCAATCGGTACGTCGCTTGTCCAACCCCCCACACCCCCCGTCACGCTCTCACTCGTTCCCATATGCCCGCGGAATCACCACAACGTTACCGCGTCGTTACCACGTCTACCCCGTTCTTACCACGGCGTCGACCGACGCAGAACGACGGAGGCTCGACGTCTGAGAACTGCTCCATTTATGAACGAGTGTGTGTGTGTTTTTTTTGTTGTGGGACGAAACCGGACAACGCGGAGAAAACCCGCGCAGAACAGGTGGAGAGAACACACAAACACCACGCAGACAGGCGCCCGAGGCAGGAATCGAACCGCCTCGGGCAGGACCATCCTTTCTGTGAGGCGCGGATGTCACCGCTGCGCCACCCTACCGCCCAACCGCCGCCACCCCGCGGCGTCGTTTTTGCCGATTCCGCTAACTGGCCCCGCTCTTTCGGTCGCGCCAGGGGAGCAGTGGAGCGGAGAGGCGTGCGCCGAGTTTAAGCGGCTGACGCACTGCGGCTGCTGGACGGCGCTCGGCGCCACCATCGTGGGCTACGTGGCGGCGGGCAGCGGCGTCGTGCCCAGCGTGCGGCTCCTCAGCTCCGCCACGGACGGCCAGGTGAGCCACCGGCGTCCCCGCTGTTATCGCCACCGTCCGATGTCGTAGTTTCGTCACGGCTCGATTCGTGTTTTTTCGGGATAGCCGTGTCGCCGAACGCTCTCACTCTCTCCCTTGCAAAGGTTAATAATA
The DNA here is from genome assembly GCA_036362915.1 of Geotria australis. Classification (NCBI taxonomy): domain Eukaryota; kingdom Metazoa; phylum Chordata; class Hyperoartia; order Petromyzontiformes; family Geotriidae; genus Geotria; species Geotria australis. Next base: position 1,173,246 of record JAZEWU010000056.1, on the reverse strand, counting down.
ATAATAATAGCGTTTTAGATAGCGCCTTTCACCCGAGGGTCATAAAGCGCTTAACAGACTGAAGGGGCAAGTGACGTTAGCGAGTACCTATGAAGGTCGACACGACCTAGGGGAGGCCCAGGACCGGTTCAGAAAATCGTCACTGGTGTTGGCCGTGAGCGGGATTCGAACCCGGGTGGCCAGATTTGTAGCCCAGCGCGCTAACCACTGAGCTATTGCTCCTCACACAAAAGAGCGGCTGCCAAGCACACTCGTTGCGCACTGATGCGCGCACCGCCGGGGCGATGATATACCGTTGTTATCATCGTCATCGCTGGGCAGAGCGTGGACGTGGCTGCGGAGCTGGTGCGGCTGGGCCACGCCGCGTGGGACGAGGCGGACGACGGCGCCGGGAGCGATGCGGACTCCACCTCGTCGGCAACCCGGCGTCCGATCAACGGTACTCGCTCGCGCCCGCGAACCCGCGCGTCGCTCCGTGTGTGCGATGTATGTTTTTTGTACCGATCGCTGCGTTCCCGGCTCCCGTCAGTGGCGAGTTATATCTTGGTTAAAGGCTACCCGGGTGATCTTTTGTTGTGGTTGTTGTTGTGCAGGTGACTTGGACGGCAGACTCGAAAGCGGCTAGCCACGTGTGGAGCAGGTGGAGGAAGGAGGTGGAGGATGAGGAGGAGGAGGAAGAAGTGGAACGCCCGTGATTATCTAACTCACCGTCGCGGGCGCGTCCGCCCCTAACCGCCAGCACGTCGCTCACCGCGGGGCGAGATACAAACCGGGTGACCCGAGTTTGACTCCCGCTCACAGCCACCAACACCAGTGACGATTATCTGAACCGGTCGCGGGCCTCCACGCTCGACACGTGGCTGCGCGGGTTAAACGACGCTTCTAAGTTTTTGAGCGGCGAGGGAAAAAAAATCACTTTATTGACCGTTTTGAATGTTAAACGCGCTTCGTTTTGAACGCCGTCGCTCCGTTGACGGTCGTTGGTTGTTTGTCGCGAAGCCCAAGCGGAAGTGTTAAGTGTTCACGTCCCGGTTAGGGCGGGGGTGGTCGAGAGAATTAGTTCAGCCGTTTGAGGAAGAAGTAACCGGCAGTTTGTCCGTATTGTTAGAGACTCGCCGCACCCGGCTAACGGGTGGAATTGGGAAGAAAATTCACCGTGTCCCCCTTTAGTGCTGCACAGAAACTCGTAGAGTTACATAGAGACCCGTAGAAATACATAGAGACTCCCAGAGATGCATAGAGACTCGTAGAGATGCATAGAGACCCATAGAGATGCATAGAGACTCGCAGAGATAGAGACTCGCAGAAATGCACCTCTTTTACTTGATTTGCCTAGATTTCAAAACGGGGGTTTGTCAACCTTTTGCACCTAAAGACCCACTTGGCCCACTCGGGTCTGGTCTCCACGGACCACTAGGTGGCGCTCGCGGCCCACTGATGGGTCGCGACCCGCCGCTTGCGAATGGCGGCTGTACACCGTCTTGTGTATTCTGATGGTATCGGCCGATTAACGAATGAGTGTTTCACTACAGGGATGGTTGTAGCCGTCGGAAGCATTTCCCAAGATGCTCGCTGGCTGGCCAGATTACTCTCCGATGTGGTATTTATTATTATTACATGTTTGTTTGTTTATTTGTTATTAAAGCAGAGGATACCCGGTGAGCTTGCAAGCTCTGGAAGCGGGATTCCTGCGACAGCAAACGGGTCATACGGCACGTTATTATGAAGGATATGTCCGATAGTTCGCTACGCCTGCCTGGGAGCTGTTTTTGGAACTCGTTTTGCAACTGGCGCAGTGGTAGCATCCGTGCCTCCTCACCAAAAGAAGGTCCTGCCCGAGGGAGTTCGATTCCCGCCTTTAACACTTACTCCTGTCTCTAACACTGTTTCCTATCTCTAACGCTGGCAGTTCGAGTCCCACCTCGGGCTCCTATTCGTAAAGAGTTTGTGTGTTCTTACCCCCTGTTCTGCGTGGGTTTCCTCCGGCTTTATCCATTTCTTCCCACAACTGAACTACATTCATTAATTGGCTGAAAATATAAAATGTAGGACGCAGTGTCTGGCAAATGTTGGCGCCGGCTGATCCGCGTGGCTGCCTTCCCCACCTCCTCGTTTCTGCGGTTTCCGACGAATGTGCACGTCGGCGCGTTGTAAATTGTAATTACTATTATTAGTTCCTGAAGAAGCTGCCGACACGTGGAGTGAACCATCGAACATCAGAAGCGTATACGCAGTGCTTTCTGCAAACACAACAGAGCAAATGTACGCTGTTGTGTTTAACGCGTGTGCGTTGAGTTACAATGAGAGTTTATCGTTGTTGTTGATTGAAAGTGCCATCCGACGAATGGTCGTACGTTTCTTTTTTGAAGTGCAATTTACATTTTAAGTGTTAACCTGTATTGTTGGGGTTAAATAAACCTTTTGCGTTGACACGTTTTACAGTCACGTCTCTCAGGGCCCGGTGGCGTCAGATTGCGCGCGAGCTGAGCGGTCGTTCGCGCAACTCGGTTGCACACGACCGGATCGCTTGCACGTTGCGTGATCAGCGAAACGTCGTACCTTCATTATAAATGTTGTGAGATCGCTCTCCAATACACCGGGGTGCTGAACTAGTACAGAATTTGCACGTTTTGTTCACGTGACAAACCTTACTAACTGGCTGTGTCGGGTGGAGGCGGTTTTACGACACTTTTTCGTACGTGACCTAACCCATAAAAATATATAATACTATGGATGGAACATTGGCCACGAAACCCTTCGTGTTTAATTTACAAGTCATTCACAATATTCAAATAAGGAGCGGAAGCGACAGCTACCGACATGCGGCGCCACGCATCCGTACGTGCTGACGTCATCACATATTTGGCGGCTATGACGTCAAGACGTTCGCGTCTTTAGCGCCTCCCGCCAAGGGCGCCGTGCACGTGTGTTATTTAAACATTAGTTGTCATACAGCGTAACTTTGCCTCTTGTAAAGTATTCCCCGTCTCCACGGGTTCCCCGCGGGATGGCTTCGTTACTGAATAAGGTAAAGAGGTCTCGTTGACATCCGTCTGCCCCGTTCACGATTGTAACCATAGTCGGGGCGAGTTGACCTGCTTCCCTGTGGCTTACCGGTCTCGCTTGAATTCTCTGCGGAGAGCCTACGCTAGGCCTCCGGCGGTGGTGGTTGGAGGTGGAGTGGGTGTCCACCTTACACCTACCATGCGATCGGTCGACAGCGGGAACTAATGTTTAATTGGTGGGCGGCACGGTGGGCATAACGGGTAGAGATGTCGCCTCACAGCAAGAAAGACCCGGGTTCGATCCCTTCCTGTGCAGAGTTTGCATGTTCTCCCCGAGTGTCAGCGTGGGTTTTCGCCGATGTAACTCACTCATCCACTCGCCCACCCACACTCTCACCCACCCACTTGCTCAACCACTCACCCATCTACTCACTCACCCACCGGATTCTCCGGTTTCCTACCACAACTCAATGAAACACTCATTAAATGACCGAGAACAGAAAATATAGGACGCAGTGCCCAGCGGGTTGGCGCCAGCTGACTGCGTGGCTGCCTCCCCCCCCATCTCTGTCCTGCAGTGACTTGGGACCTCAGGGTGAAAGACATTTCGATATAAATGCAATAAATCATTATTATTATTAAAACATGCGCAACATAATAATAATGCAATTTCGAATACAATGTATAACGCGCCCCAATGTCATGCCTGGTCAGGGTCAAGACACACGTACTGAGGCCACACTGACCCTGCCGTGTAACAGTGGAAAGTCCAGTTTGACCCGTGGCCACTGTCCAACTCTTCCGCAGATCTCCGCTTGTGACAGGAGCGGCGTCTTCCACCACGCCCTCACAGCGCTCAGGTATGGCCCGCCTCTATGTCGACTGGGCATGAACAACCAGCCACTTTGTGAATATACCTTTACAGCAGAGCCTTTTGGTGAACCCACTGCTGGATAAGGCGCTCCCTGTGCCGGCACGGTGGCACGGTGAGTAGCGCTGCCGCCTCACAGCAAGAAGGCCCCGTGTTCGATTCCCCCACTCGTGTGCCGCCCGAGACGGGAATCAAAGCTCCTCGGGCAGGACTTCTTTCTGTGAGGTGCAGGTGTTAACACTGCAGAGACACCCTAAGCCGGTAACGGTATGGTGTGACGGTGTTCATTTTTATTTGTTCGCAGGCTCCAGATTGTCCCCCGGCTCGTGGAACCAGGTGAGATTCCCGCTTCGGGCACTTTTCTGCGTGGAGTTTGCTTGCTTGTTCTCTCCCCCTGTTTTGCGTGGATTTCGTCCGGGTTCCCCAGTTTCCTCCCATTGGCCGATAACATAATATATAGGACGCAGTGTGTGGCAAAATGTTGGTGCCGGCTAACTGCGTGGCTGCCTCCCCACCTCCCCGCGCCTCTGAGTCGTTCTCTCTTCGAATGAATACCTTTGAAATTGAATGAATATGTGCCACGTGTTATAAATCGCAGTCCCGTCTCCAACACTGCCTCCTGTCTCTTACACTGGCTCCCATCTCTTACGCTGGTTAATCCACACGTTTGTTATATGGCAGGAATCCCGATTCCAGAGCTCGCAATAATAAACATCTATCTATCGATCTCTCCGCAGGTGGAGCCGTCTTACCGTGGGTGGCGCAGAGGGGCTACCGGCGGCATCCGACACACAACATCGGGCGCTTCCAGTTCATGCTCAAGAAGCTGCAGGTTGGGCGTCCGTCGTTTCGCGCCCCGTCACCCCGATCGAACCCGTCGGCCGATCGTCCAGGCGGGCCCCTGCCTCCTTCCTGACCCTCCGTCCGTGTGACCCCCCCCGACCCCCGACCCTTCAGGGAAAGGGTCGCAAGGCGAAACCTAAACCTGACCCGATTTGGACGACGATGTCCCCCCTCCTGTACAACACTCTGAACGTGCAGCTGAGCGGTCACGACATGACGCTGGTGGAGCACTACGCGCGATACACGCACAACCTGTGCAACCGCCTGGGAGTGCGCGTCGTGGAGAGGTGAGCGCCGCTACGGGGGTGGGGAGCCGTGTGGAGGGGGAGCTGTGCACGATGGTAGTGCTTCGTTTGAAGCACGCTTCATGTTTAAGTTTTGTGATTACGGCAGACTAATATGCGGCGAGCTTGCGAGTTCTGGAAGCGGGATTCCTGCAACACAACAAACGTGTGAAGTAACCAGTGTTAGAGATGGGAGCCACTGTAAAAGGCAAGAACCAGTGTAAGAGACAAGAGCTAGCGTTAGAGACAGGAGCCGGCGTTAGAGACGGGAATCGAACCGCCTCGGGCAGGACTTTATTTCCGCGATGTCACCGCTGCGCAGCCATCCTGCGTACGTCGTGCAGCGTCGTCTACGGGCAGCCCCCTGACCAGTTCGCGTGTCGTCTCCCCCCCCCCGCTCACCCCCCCCCACCGCTCCCACCTGCAGCTACGCGCTGCCCACGCGCACCACCAACATCCTCCTGGAGGACCAGGGCACGAAGATGGTGGCGGAGGCCTCGTTGTCCACCCACGCCCGCGTCATCCAGGCGAGTCGTCCCGTCGCCGCCCGGCGTCGCCCGTTCCCGCCGCGCCTTTCTGTGCGGAGTTTGCGTGGTCTTCCCCCCTGTTTTGCGTGGGTTTCTTCCGTGTTCTCTGGTTTCCTCCCACATCTATATAAAACACTCGTTAAATAATTGGCCGATAACGTAATACATAGGACGCGGCGAGTTGGCGCCGGCTAACCAGCAGCGAGCGGCAAGTTGACGCCGGCTAACCACGTGTGTGCAATGCTATGTGTAAATGTTTATTTTTGGTTGATTTAACTTTTTTTTGGTTATTTATAATCTTCTCAGCAACTCGCATGTTTGTTGTGTCGCAGGAGTCCCGTAAAGAGCTTGCAAGCTCACTGGGTTTTTTTTTTTGCTGCTGTAATAATAAACATCCATCCATCCACGTGGCTGCCAACCCCCCTCCCCACCTCTGCGGTTTCCTCGCTGCGCCTCCGAGTCGTTCTCTCTCGGAACGAACACCTTCGACGTTGAACGAGCGCCGCGGAGCCTCGCGGCGCGCCGTAACGTCATTCCAATCGTTGCAGGTCGTGAAGCTCAGCTCGACTCTGGCGCCCGTCATGATCGAGACGCTTCAGCTGAACCAGCCCGAGGGGGTGGCGCTCGACATCTCGGAGGTAACGGCACCTGCGCCGTCGTTCGTGCCCACCGCGACAATCGCTCGCGTGCGGCTTAGAGAGACAGATGTTAGTTTTCACGGAAGAGAATACACTGCGGGCTTGCGAGCTCTGGGAGCGGGAATCCTGTGATTCATCAAGGGAGAGTGGAGGGAGGTAGAGGTGCTGGGGAGGGAGGGAACGAGCGAGGCACCATCCCTGCCTCGGTAGGTTCGCCTCGCTAACAGCACTTGCCCCGACAGTCTGTTAAAGCAACACGGGGAATCTTTGGTCTGTTTCGCGCGACTCAGCACACGGAGGAGGACTACAAGCGGCGCTTGAAGCTGCGCCCAGAGCTGGAGCAGCTGCAGGCGCAGGTGAAAGGTCGCCGTGACGAGTGATGGCGGCGGAGGAGCGCGGGTGGAGGAGCGGCGAAGGACGAACGCGGATACTGGGCGTCGGGCATCGATGCCGCGAACTCCTGTGCCGTCACGGAGCGCTGACGGCTATCCCGAAAGAGCAGCTCTTGGGCGGCAGGGTGGCGCAGTGGTAACATCTGCGCCTCACGGAAAGAATAGTCCTGCCCGAGGCGGTTGGATTCCTGCCGCGGGCGTCTTTCTGCGTGGTGTGTGTGTGTTCTCTCCAACCTGTTCTGCGTGGGATTCCTCCGGGTTCTCCGGTTTCCTTCCAGCACCGAAAGTAACACTCATTAAATAATTGGCCGATAACATCGTAATATATAGGTCGCAGTGTCTGGGAAATGTTGGGGCCGGATAACCGCGTAGCTGCATTCCCACCTCCCCTCCTCCTCCTCTGCGGTTTTGTTGCTCCTCCGAGTCGTTCTCTCTTCGAACGAATACCTTCGAGATTGAAGGAATATGTGCCGCGCGTTACACATTGTATATACGTATTATATACATCGGGCTGCGGAAACCCGTGTCATTTGGAGAGCCGCTCCCCCGTCGTGTGAACGTGGAATGTCCAGTCGTGCGTCTCCCAACCCAAGTTTGGCTCATGACGCCGTCTGGCTGCACACAGCTAACAGCGCACAGCTAATTTGTATCACTGAATTAGTTAACACGTTTTCCATTAAAAGGCCTTGCATTATGCAGTGGACATGCAGTTCATTAACTCACATTAATGTGTGTTGGCAAATAAATAATGCCTCCCCCTTCCCTATATTGTATGCATCGTGTAGTTTTAGCGTCAAACTAGGACGCAGATGTAATCCTGCAAACGACAAGCAATTCGACAATCGCTCTCTTTTGGGATAGCCGTGTCGAGTGTCCCTTCTAAATTGCCCCCGGTGCTATGTGATGGACTGGCGTCCCATTGGGGATATGGCCCTGCCTTGCGCCCTGTGTCTGTCGGGATAGGCTCCGGCTCACCACGACCCTGTACAGGATTAAGTGGTTTCTGACAATGGGTGGATGGATTATAAACATCTATAATAAACATCGTCACGCGAAACAACGAAATAGAACAAACTTGTTCACGTGATTAAAAACTCATGGGCTTATCATTTTTAATCATATCGGCTTCACGCGTGAAAGAAGCATTTCGGAGCAAGTTTTTTTATATTTTCGTCAAAGTTGGGAGAAAAACATCGTTAAAGTTTGATGTGAGTGTGGCACACTTATGTACCGTGGCAGTTTAGGTAACGTGTTTGCGAAACGCACTCCCATCACTTAGGATCCGTCCACGGGTTCTTAAAAATGTAGACGCAGCAGCTCGGAAAACGCTGCGAGCTCTCGAGATGGATGCGGTTAACGGCGCGAGTTGCGGTGCCGCGCGTGAAGCCATTCGGCTGGAAACGTTCAGACGGAGCCATGCAAACCCTAGCTGTGGGTTTGGAAGCTCAGGGGTCTCAAATCAGTCGATGTCGATCGACAGGTCGATCCCAGAGTATTTAATGGTCGATCGTCACATTTTAAAATGTACACAGAGAGCGACAGAGTGGGAAAAGCTGAGATTCTGTACAGTTGTTTTGATGGTTGGTCAGAGCTGGAAGCATCATCGCAACGTGGGAGGCGAAACGTCGCGAGGGCGAGATGGAGATCGCTCAAAAGACCTTGCAGAGTCCAATAAAAATGCAAAGAAATGTGTAAAGAAATGGGAACCTGTCATATAACCATCACGCTTCGAAGAATCGAAAAGAAGAAGACACGGCTATCCCGAAAGAGCAGCTCTGAAGAGCAACAACCATCATGAGTCGAGCCGTGAAAACCTTTTATCAGTACGGTGGTTTTAATAAAACTGGCGGCCGTGGGTCGCAAATGCAAGCCGCTGGAGATATATATTTTTTAATCAAAGCTGTGGCTCTGTAATATTTGTACAGCAGGGAGGGATAAGCAAGTTACAACATTTCAGGGCACCGGGGGAAATTTAGTCATCTCGGCTTGGGTGCCTTTCTGTGTGGAATTTGCATATTCTTCCCGTGTCCGCGTGGGTTTTCGCCGGGCACTCTGGTTTCCTCCCACAGTCCAAATACATGCTGCTGCATAGGTTAATTGGCCTGCGGACTAAATTGCCCCCGGTGCCCTCTGATGGACTGACGTCCCATCTTGGGTATAGCCCTGCCTTGCGCCTTGTGTCTGCCGTGATAGGCTCCGGCTCACCACAACCCTCTACAAGATTAATCGGTTTCTGACAATTAATGAATGAGTTCACCGACGTAACGGCGGTGGGTGGTGGTCTGCGGCGTGACGTCAGCACGTACCACCGCAGCAAAGGTGCGGCGTGATATCATCACGTACCCCTACAGCATTGAGTAGCGGCCTTGCAGCGTGACATCACGTACCGCTGCAAGTGACAGCGTGACGTCATCACGTACCCCCCGCAGCAGCGAGCGACAGCCTGCGGCATGACGTCACCGCGCACCCCCCTTCGTCCCATTACCCCGCCCCCTGGCCAATAGCAACAACAAAGATGGAGCGCGGAGCGGTCGAGGATCGAGGCGGACTTGAGAGCGACGCTCACGGCTCCTGCTTCAGCCTCGGCTGCTGCTGCTGCTGCGGAGAATCCGCGGGCAGCGGCGCGGCGGCTCGCACGCCGGAGGAGCTCGCCGAGCTTTGCGACAATTCCGAAGACGACGACGACGACGTGAGCGGAGGAGGAGGCGGAGGCGGCGGTGGCGGCCGGCTGCGAGGCGTCTCGGCCATGGAGAGCCTCGAGCGACGCGACGCTTGGCCCAGCGCTCTGCAAGCCGAGCACGAGGACAGCGACGAGATGGCCGCCGACGAGGAGGAGGACGACGACGACGAGGACGGGGGCGACGGCCCGGACGCGGCCGGGGCGCGGTTGACCAAGGCTCGGCCGCTCAGCAGCCGGGCCCGACGCAGAGGAGCTGCGGGAGGCAGGCGCCGGCACCGCGCCTGCCTCACGCAGCTCGCTCAGGGCCTCGCCTTCCTGCTGCTGGGCGTCGCGGTGGCAACGTGCGCCCTGCTGCTGGTCTGGGGCCCGGCGCGCCTCGCCTGGGCGTTGCCCGCCTCGGCCCTCGACGCCGCCCTGCCATGGAGCCGGGAGCGCGGGGCACTGGCGGTGCTGCTGCTGCTGGGCGCCGCCGTGCGGGGCGCGTTGGCGTTAGGGGCCGCGCTGGCCGTGGCGGCGGCGCCGGGCGCCGCAGGCTCGGGAGCCGAGGAGGAGGCCGTGCCGTGGCTCCTGCGCGACGGGGTCCGAGACCCGACGGTCTGGAGCCGGGGAGCCGTGGCGGTCAGAGGCCTGGGAGCGGCGTGCTCGGCCGCCGGGGGACTTGCGGTGCGTGCTGTTGGGGAGGCCGTGTGCGTGTGTGTGCTAGGTCGACTCAGCCTCAAATGAGTACCTAGTGCGGTGTGTAAATATCGCCACTAGGGAGACAAAGGCGGCCGGGCGTGGTGCTGGTCACCCACCCCTCGTGTGCCGTGTCGACCTTCATAGGTGCTCGCTAACAGCACTTGTCCCTACAGTCTGTTCAGGCTATATAGGGGATCTTTGTCTTGTGTAGGCGGTGGTGGTCACCCACCCACCCACCTCCTCGTGTGCCGTGTCAACCTTCATAGGTGCTACTCGCTAACGGCACTTGTCCCTACAGTCTGTTAAGGCTACACGAGGGGATCTTTCTCTTTGGTTTAGTCTGTCCTGTGACCTCCTGTCGGCGGTCCTTCGACACGTCACGTGGGCTCAAGGTGCATATGGCCTGGCACAGGCGCCGTGGTGACTTCACCGCCACTTAGTGGGGCCCACGAAGCGTGGCCACACGAGTTGGATCTGGGGTATAGAAGCGGGAGGATGATGGGAGCAACGGGGCTCCATGATGTGTGTTGCTGTATTGCTTGTGTCTCGATGATATGTGATGAGAATTGCTGTTCAGAGCTGCTCTTTCGGAATAGGCGTGGCGAGCGTTCCTCTCCTTCACGACGTTTCGCCTCCCACGGGTCAATATGTCTTTAAGCTGGAAGGAACCGTTGAGCCGGGTAGCTGTTTCTAACAGTTGTCCAGCTGGGAGGGGCTAAGAAAGGTACAATCTCAGGGGAACTGGGTGCAATTTAGTCAGCAGGACAATTAACCTAGGCAGGACTTGGGAGGCAAAACGTCAGGAAGGCTAGAGAAGGAACTCTCAACACAGCTATCCCCAAGAGAGCAATTCTCATCCATCGAGCCGCGACAAACCGATAGCAGTGCCCGCTATCGGCGACACCGCGGCCTGATTAGCCCGGGGTGACGGTCGCGTGACAGGTTGGCATCGAGGCGCCCATGCTGCACGTGGGCACGGCGCTGGGCCTGTGGCTGCCCTCGCTGCTGTGCCCGGCGCTGTCTCGCGGGGGCCTGCGTCCCGCGGCCCTCTGCACGGCCCGCGGGCGGCGCTGCCTCGCGGCCGCGGGCTCCGCCGCCGGGATGTCGGTGGCGTTCGGCGCCCCGCTCGCCGGCGCCGCGTTCGGCCTGCAGAACGCGGGGCCCGGCGCGCTGGCCGACCCGGGCCTCGCCTTCCTGCTGCTGCTCAGCTCCCTCACGGCCTCCCTCGTCTTCTCGGCGCTCGCCTCCGCCGCGGCGGCGCTGGGCGGCGGCGGCGGCGGCGGCGCCCGCTCGTGGCCCGTTGGCGCGCTAGACCTCCCCGGCCTGGCCGCCGGCGATGCGGACCGGTCTCCCGCGGGCTCCGCGGAGCCCTGGGCCCTGCTGCTGGCGGCGGCGGCGCTCGGCGCGGTGGGCGGGCTGCACGCGGCCGGGCACCGCCGCCTGCACGCCCGCCTCACCCGCTACCGCGCCCGCCACGTCTTCCCCAAGCCGCCGTGCGCCGGCGCCGTCGAGGCGCTGCTGGTGTCGCTCGCCGGCAGCTGCGCCGCGTTCCTCGCCGCGGCCGCCCTCGGCTCGTGCGTGCCGCCGACGGGGGGCGGCGGCGGCAACGCGACGGCGCCGAGGCGCGACCCGCGCGCCCTCCTGCCGTCGCTGCTCTGCCCCAACGGCACCGACAACGACCTGGCGCGGCTGCTGCTGTCGGCGCCCGAGGCGGCGCTGGGCGGCCTGCTGGGCCCCGGCGCGCCGGCGTCCCCGCGCTCGCTTTTGCTGGCGCTGGGCTGCGCGGCGCCGCTCGCGCTCTGGGCCGCGGGCCTGCGGGCGCCCGGGGGCGTCTTCGCGCCGCTGCTGCTGGTGGGCGCCGTCTACGGCCGCCTGGCCGCGTGGCTGCTGCGGCGGTGGCAGCCGCGCCGCTGGCCGGCGCCGCGGCAGGGCGAGCTGGCGCTGGCGGGCGCGGCGGCGGTGCTGGGCGGCGCGGTGCGGTGGCCGCTGGTGCTGGCGCTGGCCCTGGCGGAGGCGAGCGGCGCCGACGCCGAGGCGACCGCGGCCGCGCTGCTGGCCCTGCTGCTGTCGGGCTGGCTCGCCGGCGCCTGCGGCCCCCGGGAGCCGGCGCGCGCGGCGGCGGCGCTCCGCGGCGTCCCGCTGCTCCCCGCCGGGCCGGCCGAGCCGCTGCCGCCGCCGGCGCCGGCGTGGCAGCGCTGCCTGCGCCAGCTGCTGGCGTGCGACGTGATGGAGCCCGAGCTGGTGTACGTGTACCCGCACACGCGCGTGCAGTCGCTGGTGAGCGTGCTGCGCGCGCGGCGCCACCACGCCTTCCCTGTCGTGACGGAGGCGGCCGGCGCCGGCTACGGGGGCGCCGGCAACGCGGCGCTGCTGGCGGCCAACGGCGCGTTCCACCGCGCCGCGCTGGGCGTGACGCGCGCGCACGAGTACCAGCGCCGCAGCCGCTCGATGCGCTCGTACCCGTCGGCCGAGCTGCAGCTGGCGCTGGCCGCCGGGCGGCCTGGGACGGAGCGGCGCCGGCACGGCGGCGACGACGACGAAGGCGACGCCGCCGGGGAGTCGTCGCCGGCGTGCGAGTACCTCGCCAGCGTGCTGCGGCCGGCGGCCGAGCCGTACCCGAGCCTGCAGCCCGGCTGGGCCGCCGGCGCCGGCGAGGCCGGGGCCGCCGTCGCGGCCGCCGACCGCGCGGCCGACGCCGGCCTCCCCGGCGAGTGGACGCTGGCGCAGCGCCTGCGGCCGCTCACCTACCACGGCATGGTGTCGCGCTCGCGGCTGGCGGCGCTGCTGGCGCGCGGCGCCTGGTACGAGGAGGGGCAGGCGCCGGCGCGGCAGCCCCGCGTGGGCGCCGCGGCGCTGGCCGAGGCCGAGCGCCGCGGCCTGGACGTCGGCGACCTGGAGCTGGCGCTGCTGGAGCCGCGGGCCGTCGTGGACGTGACGCCGTACGCCGACGCGGGCGCCCCCGCCGTGAGCGCCCGGGCCAGCGCCGGCGAGGCCCTGCGCGTCATGACGGCGCTGCAGGCCCGCCAGCTCGCCGTGCTCAACGCCGCCGGCCACGTCGTCGGCGTGGTGACGCGGCACGAGCTCACGCCCGAGGCGCTACGGCGCAGCCTCCGACGCAAGCGCATGGCGCGGCCGTGACGGCGGCGGCGGCGGCCTCGCGCGACCCCGGCCCGTCGCGGAACTTTGAACGCGTCGGCGAGCCTTGCGCTCCGGCGTGAGGTGTAAGGGTCGTGACCCGTTCGCGGCCGCGAGCGCCACCTAGTGGTCCGCGGAGACCGGACCCGAGTGGGCCGCGTCGGCCTTGAGGCGCGGAAGGTTGAGAAGCCCTGCTCCTAGGGCGTAGTGTGTTTGGCGGTAACGCAGCCGTGGCGCGTGTTGTTTCGGACGACGTCCAGTCGTCCTGCCGTGCCGGGAGCTTCTCGGCAACTTCTTGAAGAAGGTTGCAGAACGTGGCACGGATTGTCGGCCCGCTGACCGCACGCCGCGCACTCTCCTGCCGCGTTCACTGCCGCCACCTTTCCACCCGTCGCGACCTCCGAACCTGTTAGCGGCGCCGCTGACCCGCTCCGCCCCGTTCCGACCTCTCGCTCCCGACCTCCGCGACCTCGCGGAATGAACGTGCGGCCCCCCCTGCCAGGCATTCGGTGCCAGCTTACCCGCACGCACGATGGGCTGTTAAGATTCCCGCCGCGGCCGCCTTTCTATGTAGACTTTGAGTGTTCTCCACGTGTTCTGCGTGGGTTTCCCCCGGGTTCTCCGGCTTTCTCCCACAACTAATTAATCAGCCGATACCATCATAATATATTTGAAGCAGTATCTAGTGGCTGGTTGGCGCCGGCTGACCGCCTGGCTGACTCCCCCCACCCCCACCCCTACCCCTACTTCTTCCCTGCAGCGCTTTGGGGCCTCTGGTTGTAGATATAGACGATTATTATTATTATTACAGCAGAAATAACCTAGCGAGCTTGCAAGCTCTGGAAGCGCGATTCCTGCCATGCAACAAACGTACGGGTGAAAGGCGGCGCTTCTACGTAGATGTGAAAAATTAAGTTATGAACCGAGCGAGAGGTCCGTTTGCCAGCAGCCTCGGTCACCTGGTGCTGCCGGTGAGCCTCAAGCGGGGTGTTTCGTGTTTGTTATTTATTTGACGCGCGAGCGAGCGAGAGAGTGGTCGCGACGCACCCAAGGGGAAGACGCTGTCGCCGGTAAACAGATCGCCGATGTGGCTTAGCGGGTCACCGCCGATTCGGAGAAGCGTCACGCGGGAGCGCGTCGGGGTTTGGCGACGCGGTCGGAACTCGTCTCGTAACGCGCTGGTTTCTCCCCCGCACGTCTGTCGGTCTGGCGACCTGGATAGCGGCGTTTACACCGGCAGGGTGGCGCAGTGTCTTAGCCGCTGACAGCGGTGGTCTCCAACCGCTTTTTAAACACTTATAATCTAAAATTTTAAACGCAACACGTCTACCCGTTAAAAGAGTATACTTTACTAAAATCTACAAAATATGAACACTGTGCGTAAAATTCACCTGCTTAGTTTCCTGATCGTTTCCCGGATCGCTCCCAGAATCGACTCCCGAATCAGTTCCCCCCCTTTAATATACATCTACACTGCACGGTGACGCGATGACACGTGCAAAATTGTTACATGTGATTAGTGAGTGGGTGGGTGGGTGAGCTTGTGACTCATGTCACGTGAGCCCACAGCGGCTACGCTAAGATTGACCGTTCAAGACTCCGGGATCGACCAGTTTGATCGCGATCGACTGGTTGGAGACCGCCGCACTACAGGAATCGAATCGCACGGATGAGTCGTGATTAGTTAAATCTGTACGGTTCTTCCCGCACCTATTGATTCATTCGTTCGTTCGCGAATTTTTCCTCTTTCACCTCCTAAAGCCATCGAATACTTTAATTCTACGAACAAAAATCGCAGCTTAAACGCACCGCTTGAAGCTATTCCTGTGAATTAATTGCGCGATGGTTTACATTTTTATTGCCGGATTGTATTTTTTTCGCCAAAAATTCACGCCGCAAAGCCGTGGTAATTCCGCGTTCCCTTGGCGGGGGGAAATTCCTGACCCACGGGTCAAAGGAGTGCCTCCGATGTTATCAACTGTGGACAAGTGATGATCAAATGATGGCAGCGGTGGTCGCGGGTGAGGTGATCCGCGGCTGGGATGTGAACTTGTACCCTTTAGTGTTGGGAGTGGAGCGTCTCGCGGCATCAGTGTTATCGTTTAAAGCGAGTGACCGCCGGTCACGCGTGACGCACCGGAACCCCTCGCCTCGTCCCATATAGAACACTAATTCAATTCAACTTTGTTGTCAATTCTGCCATATGTACAGGACGTATAGAGGATCGAAATGCCGTTTCTCTCAGACCCCGGTGTTGGCATACACATGGACTGGAACGCAACAAGGGTTTTAAAATACTAGGATAATAAAAAACAAAATACTAACAATAACAAGACACCGATCTATAATAACAAGGCACGGATCTAGAACAAAAACTATAATAACAACATATATAATGCATCGCATCCCATACATAACCGACATCCCATCTCATCCCATACAGAGCCCTCGTCTAATTCCTCCCAGTAGCGCACGTCTGGGCGCCGTTTGCACGTTTGAGCGTAACGCTACGAACCCCCGCGGACAGCCGGGCGTGCTGCCACGACGGCACAACGGCTGTTTCGAAAGAGCAGCTCTTGAGAGCGATTCTCATTCGTCGAGCTGTGAAGAACTACACTAATACAGACCAACTGTACGTTTACATTCAAATGTAAAACATTATTAAGTAGCCAATGCATGTTTGTCCGACAGATTCTAATATATATATACACACACA
>JAZEWU010000056.1:1087864-1121676 GCA_036362915.1 Geotria australis | reverse complement strand
TCGCCTAAAAACGATCACGTCCCTTGACTTCCCGCAGGAAACGGCCACCCGCTCGCAGTCCCGTTCAACGCCGCCAACCTCGGCGAACGCCTGGCGCCCGTCTCTCAGGACCCCGACTGCTTCGCCCTGCAGCCCGCGTGGCGGCGCCACCACCTGTACCAGCAGCAGGTGTCCCCCAACAGAGCCTTCTGACTAAGCCGGGCCCTCGGGGCCGTGCTGCCGCGCGCCGTCGTCGCCAGCCGCTGGCTGACGTGGCGCAAGCGGGTGGTGGCCGAGACGGGGACCCGGCTCACCACGGCGACGCTCGGCACGGTCACCGTCGAGATGTTCGGCTACTGCCTGTCGGCCACCTGGCTGTGGAACGCGACCTACACGTTGTGGGCGAGGGGCGTGCAGTAAATGATTCGCTGGCAACACAACGGCTGGGAGTGCGGTGAATCGTCCGCCTGGAGAGAAGGCAGGGAGCAGAATGGCTGTCGTAGGTTGCCGCCGTTGTGTTGCCGTGTAGTTCTTGCGCTGTGTTTGGGTTCGGCCCGCGAGCAGAGGTTCGTGCGAATTAATTATTCGTTAGTTGATTCTGTGTACCCGCTTCATCCTGACAAGGGTCGTGGTGAACTGGAGCCTATCCCGGCAGACAGGGTGCGAGGCGTGGCTATACCCAGGATGGGACGCTAGTCCATCTCAGGGCACCGGGGACAATTTAGCCAACAGGCCAATTAACATCGATGGCATGGTTTTATCATGCAGCGCGAGGTGACCTTCAGGGTAGGACTTTGTTGAAGCTCCTCACACTCATAGGAAGCCCTCCCTCCAAGAGCCCCTCACCCCGATCATTCCAGAAAGTTCCTCTTGTCTCCTCATCCTTTCCCGCCACATCTCCTGCAGTCCTCGGCCGATCCCCGGCCACCTCCTTCTCAGCCGCGTTCAGCACCGACATTCGTTACCCAACCGCCGAACGACCGTTATGCAAGGAACCGCAATCTCCCTGGGCTTGTGCACAAATAGATATATATTATCACGTTGACTGCGGGGGTGACATCCCCCCCCGCCGCCCGCCTTTGTGAGTACGCTGCTTTACGCGAGTCTACAAAGTCCCTTAACTCTAGAAACCGGTTGACTTCGTATCCCTGATGTGGCGCAGCAATAGCCGTGATTTTACGTTGTGGTGGTTGTTGAGCTAGGTGATTGCGTCGGCGAGTCGCCGAGTGGCGTATCGCTGCGATGGTGCCGCCATCGAGTGTGCTACACGATGTGTTCTGGGTGGACCGGTCTCCGCACACTGCCGAAATGTTTTTCAGTTTGCCGTTTGTGTGCATCGTGGTGGGTAAAGTGTTAACCAGTGAAACGTGCAACTTTCTTCGCTGGTTCAGGAATGTGTAAACAGATGAGTTTCCTCGCCATTGTAGTTTGGGATGTGAGCAACCCTGACTTTTTATCAACTTTGTTCTTGCCGCCAGTCTCTCAAGAGTGATCGCCACAAGCGACGTTTTTCTATTTTCTACGGTTTTCTACGTCTAATACTGGGCTTGGGTTTGGTTTGCAGCGGCTTGCAGCGTGTTTTGCAGGGAAATATGGTGGCGTTTCCCGATTTCGCGAATATTAAAAAAAAATTATAATTTGAAAATAATAATCGGATTTCTTAAACGTTTTTGGGATGGATCACAATTTTTAGACATTCGGGAAAATGTGTAATAGAATGTGGTGTCACTCCCAGAAGTCTTCGCATGATGTCATTTTTTTTTGTCTAAACGTGGCACAATTTATGCTTAAAAAATATTAAAATTGTTGCTTGTAATTTTGTTAAACGTTGAAATTTGAAATTGTAAATGGAGTGCTTCAGCAATGACGACGGTTATCACTCTGGAATCAGAAAAATCCATGGGTTCGGATTTAATACAATAAAATCTGCAAACGCGAAAAATATCGCATGTAATCTAAACTAGCGATTAAAAATTCGAAAGTGGGGAAAATAATAACTATCAGAAAGCCAACAGCCGATCCGGAGTACGGTGTTCGTTCAAGCTGCGTGCCTCGTAATATTTTACTTGTGAGTTTGCCGTGCCAAAGTTAACGTTGCCGAGTGTAGTGTGCTTGCTTTATGGACCACAATAAACATTTGAATTTACATTGTGAAGTGTCTCTTGCCACCAACAGATAACCCTGACTGGGTTTGCCAACTCTGACTGAAGGCATTCCGGAAGATTGCATTTGTACTGATGTGGGTTTTCACGGCTCGAGCCATGATGGGTGAGCACAGAAATCGGGGAGAAACCTCCAAGTAGAGTCGTTACAGTACTAACAACATGCACTGTATACAGTACTAACAATCTACACTGTACATCTCGCTGGATGGACGTCTGAAGCCGCTACCATCTCTAACGTGCCTGGGAAAAGGACAGTATGTGGACATTAAGGCAGGTTTTGAAGGGCGAGCAGCCATCAACATAGGTCTTCTTTGCGATTCTTCGACTCAACATAGGTAGATTGATGTTTATTATTACAGCAGAATACCCGGTGCGCTTGCAAGCTCTTTACAGGATTCCTGCATGGATAGAACATGCACGCAGATTGATGGGAATAAAAGCAAAAACGCCGTTACTCTGATGTCCAATGCCATGTTTATGCGGGGTTCATTTCTGGATGACCTTTTGGTGTACTCCGCTATTCTTCTTTGCGATTTTTTGTTTGTTGTGTCCTGCGACACAACAAACATGCGAATTGCTGACAATTAAAATATATGCAAGATTCATGAATAACTATATTTCAATCAACCGACAAAAAAACATTTACGCGTAGAATCGCACACATTTTTCAAATAAAATAGTCCAAAATACATAACATTGCACAATTTTCCAAGTAATCAGATAAGATTAAGGGTAACATTCAACTTTAAGAGGGTAGCGTGCAAAACATGGTAAACGCCAGGCCCGGCCGTCTTTGTCTCCCCAGTGGTGATGTTTTACACACCGCACAAGCTACTCCTTTAATGCTGAGTCGACCTCGGTCAGACGCAGGAGCCTTTTCAGAGGCGCAGTGCGCTAACCAACCACTGTATACCACGAGCCCCCTCTGCTGGACGGAGCCTATAGCTGCGTCATTGAGCATCGAGGTCGAGGCATCTCCCGATATTGAACTCATTGATTAGACAACTGGGGTGTCTCCTCACAGCAAGAAGGTCCTGGGTTCGAATCCCGGCTCGGAGGCCTTTCTGTGTGGAGTTTGCATGTTCTCCCCATGTCCGCGTAGGTTTTCGCCGGGCACTGCGGTTTCCTCCCACAGTCCAAAGTACACGCTGCTGCATACGTTAATTGGTCTGCGGAGTAAAATGTGCCCCCCGGTGCCCTGTGATGGACTCGTGTCCCATCTAGGGAATAGCCCTGCCTTGCGCCCTGTGTCTGCCGGGATAGGCTCCGGCTCACCGCAACCCAGTACATGATTAAGCGGTTTATAACTGACCATCGTGCTTCGAAGAATCGCAAAGAAGACGAACAACAACGAATTAATAAATGAATCCGGCTCCGTCCACGCGTGGACACGGTTTTTCTTCCCGGTCACTCTCTCAACACGGCCAACCCTCGCATTAGAATTGATCCCGCGGATCGGCGGAGTCTCCCTCGAGCCGCCGCCGCTCATTGGCTGAGACCGGACGAGCAATGCCGACCAATGGTACGCCGAGTTGTTTGGCGGGTTGCCCGCCTATCCGCTCTGCGATTTCTAACGCGACGACTCTTCGCGAGGCGCTGGGGTGGGGAAGTTTAACTCCGGTTATCTGAACCGGTTCGGGGTTAACCTCACGCCCGGTCTGGTTAACATGCGGCGCTGTCGCCCGTCTGCTTCGGAGGTTTTGGCGGGCTCGGGGACATGGAAGGCGCCTGTGATTGAGCTTGACGGCTGCGGAGGCTGAGGCTCCGAAGGGAAGTTGCAAACCGGTTAGTTGCGCGTTTCATTAACCGGTTTGGCTGAAATCGCGGGCCGTTCTGGGTTGGCGGACGTTTATTATTACGGCAGAAAAAGACCCAGTGAGCTCGCAAACACGCGAGTTGCTGTACTCCGAAGGCTCTTAAACCCGTAACCTCCAATGTATTGATGTGAGATTTTCACGACTTGACGTACGAAGATCGCTCTCAAGGGCTGCTTTGCGGGATAGCCGTGTCGCGCGTTGCTCTTCTAAGCCGGCCGTGTCCCCGGCTCAGAGACTCCTCCGCCATGAGCCGGTGACGTGCGTTTCGGCCGTGTCTGCGGTCACACCCGGCAGGACCAGCGCGCCGGGGCCGGGAACAAGACGCCGCCAACCACACCTTCCCAGTCTCTCGTGCCACCTAACGCGCCTTCTGTGCGGTGTCTCTGCATTCTCACGATTTCTCCACCTCTGGTATAACCGGGCGCTTTTCTAGTGAGCTCCTCGCGTACTTGTCTGCCTACCTGTCCACTCACCTCGCAATCCACCTCGCCACTCAACCACGCCATCTCGCCTGTACACCTACAGTCCTACACCGTCTGTCCACCTCTCCACTTGTCCACGTGTCCACTTAATAATAATACAATTTATTGCGCGCACAAATTCCACGCCCTGCCAGAGCAAGACACAGATACTGCCTTACTATTTCCACAGCGCCCCACCTCCCTGCCTGGTTCTCCACCTGTGACAACTTCACCTCTCTGCCAGCTTCACGTTCACCCAACTATCCACCTCGCCAATCACATCTCCGTTCCCCCTACCTTACCATCCAATTCACCTCTCCGCCCACATCACGACCTCACTCGCTCACCTCTTCCACCTCTCTATTCACCACTTGCTTTTCCACCACACTCTCCCCCCCTAGGTCTCTCCACTTCTCCGTTCGCCTTCCCACCTTTCCGTTCACTCCTCCGCCTCTGCGTTCACTCGTCCACCTGCTTCTCCACCGCACTGCCCGCCACCCCCCGACTCGCCCAGCCTGTCAGCCCCTCCGGCGGCGTCTCTCCGTTTGCCGCCGGGGGACCGGGCCTCCGCGGCGATGGGCGAGCAGCACTCCGGCGCCCTGCGTCCGCGCCGCATCGGCAGCCAGAACGTCGTACACCGTCTGGACGGGCGGCGGGTCGGCTCGGGCCCGCCGGGCGCCCACTGGTACGCCGTGCGGCGCCTCCACCAGAACGTGCTGCCCAACTTCACGGTGGTGAACGTGGAGAAGCCGCCCTGCTTCCTGCGCAAGTTCTCCCCCGACGGGCGCTACTTCGTGGCGTTCTCCGCCGACCAGACGTCGCTCGAGATCTACCGCTACCGAGGCTGCCAGGTGACCGGACGGACGGACGGCGGGCGCGCGCGTGTGGCGGGGTGAGGTTGTGGGCGCTGCCAGCTCTTGCGAGACGCCTGGCCGCCGTGGCAGAGTACCACAAATATGTATTTGGTGCAGAGGTTTGAATTCCCACACGTTGTGTGTTGCAATATACCTCAGAGCTACATCACCTGGAGTCTAGTATTCCTGCTCGGGTCTCCCTTGGTGAGCAGGTCTGGAGTCGAGCACTCCTGCTAGGGTCGCCCTCGGTCAACAGACCTGGAGGGAGTTTCCGGACAAATAACGATCCAAAGTCCATCCGACTAAACGAGGCTGGCATCAGGTAGGGCATTCGTTCGTAAAATTCTGCTCCAATACCAACCTGGATTTAGGTAGAAGCGTTCACGACGCGATCCCTGTCAAGTAATACTTGGTTATTACCTGCAAATTCTACCAAACACTTCGAAGCCGAGGGGCTGAAAGACAACGATGTCCAGAAGCTCAACAGATGCCAGAAGCCCTTCAGTCTGGAGCAAGAAGAGAGGCCAACGCCCGCCCACCTTTAAGTCCAGCACTTACTATTATATCTCTAAATGTTGAAGGGCTGTCTGCGACTAAAGAAGAACTTGATGCAATGGGAAACTGTCATATAACCATCACGCTTCCTAGAATCGAATCGAATTCGAACCAACCTGGACAGCAGCCGTTCAAACCGGCAACAACAACAACAACGTCATCTTAGTTTAATCCGGGGGTGGCGGCCCCCCCCCCACCCCATTTCCCCCGTTGATCCGCCGTCTAATCGCGAGCGTAACCTACTTCTCCGGCCTATCGCGGGCAGGCGGCCGAGGACCTGCTGCAGGATTTCGACGGCGACGTGCTGGTGAACGGCAGCGGCGGCGGCTCGGCGTCGGCCGGAGGGCCCGACGGCGCCGGTTCTCCCGGGGGCGGCGGCGGGGGTCCCGCGGCCGACCCCCGCGCCGCGGCCGTGTGCAGCCGTCTGTTCGAGCGGTTCTTCGAGCTGGCGCACGTGACGGCGGCGGCGCCGCCCGGCGAGCACCTGAACCGCGAGTGCAGCCTCTTCACCGACGACTGCCGCCACGTGGTCGTGGGCTCGGCGGCGTACCACCCCGACGACCAGCAGCCCATGTTCTACGATGTGAGGCGGATGGGAGTGTGCTGAGAGGAATTGGTGGGTTGGGTGATGAGAGAGTTGGTGAGAGGGGCCGGTGAGCGTGACGGTGGTCTGGGCTGTGTGGTGGCGCGTTTGGTAGTGGGCTACGCGCCCTGTCCCGTGACGTCCTGTCGGCGAGCCTTCGACACTTCACGTGGCCTCGAGGTGCGTATGGCCTGGCACAGGCGCCGTGGTGACGTCGCCGCCACAAAGTGGCGAATGGCGGTTCTTGTGTTATGTTATGGGCTGCGCGGTTGTCTGGGTGGTGAGTGTGGTGGATGTGAGTGGTTGATTTAAATTTTGACAATTTATGAATCTCGTATATATTTTAATTACTGTCGGCAACCCGCACGTTTGTTGTATCGCAGGAGTCCCGTAAATAGCTTGCAAGTTCACTGCGTATTTTTCTGCTGTAATAATAAACATCTATCTGTCTATCTAACTGGCGAGTTGCGTGGTGATCTGCGCGGGTGATCCCGAGCGGTCTTCTGCGCGGTGACCTGCGCAGTGATCGGTGCGGTTATCAGTGTTACCGTTTCTACCCCCCGGCCAGGTTTACCGCAACAACGAATCAGTGACGCCGAACCCGCGCTCGCCGCTCGAGGACTACTCCCTGCACATCGTGGACCTGCACACGGGCCGCCTCTGCGACTCGCGCCACTTCAAGTGCGACAAGATCTTCCTGTCGCACAACCAGGGCCTCTACCTCTACCGCAACATCCTCGCCGTGCTCTCCGTGCAGCAGCAGACCATTCACGTCTTTCAGGTGCCGCCCGCTCCCTCGCCCGCTCCCTCGCCCGCCCGCTTGCCCCGCTCGGTCCTTCGATCGATTGCCCAGACGATGGCCTGCTCAGTCGCCCGATCAATCGTTCGATCGGTCGTCCAGGCACTCACCTGTTCGCTCGCCCGCTCGGTGCTTCCATCGATCACTTATAGATAGATGTTTATTCTCGCAGCAGAAAAATACGCAGTGAGCTTGCAAGCTCTTTACGGGATTCCTGGCATTGACACAACAGACGCTCGAATTGACAAAAGTAAATAAAAATGTAAAAATAACAAATGAAGCAAACAAAACCAAAACAAATAACCATTTACACGCAGAATTGCACACAATTGACCGAATAAATGAGTACAAATACAGTTCAATATTGCGTCGCTCACCCGCTCAATCCTTCGATCGATCGCCCAGTCACTTACCTGCTCGCTCACTCGCTCACCAGATCACTCCTTCCAGCAGTTTATCTGACTCTGTCCGTGTCTATCTCTGTGTCTAATTTCTATCTCTGCCGGCCTGTCGGTCACCCTATATCCGTCTGCAACCCTCAACATCGGCTATGGACTGTATGTATAGACTATAGGCTGTGTGTATAGAGTATAGACTGTGTGTATAGACTTTAGAGTGTATGCGTAGACTGTAGAGAGAGGGAGCGCGCTCAGTGCCACGGCCATCCCGAAAAGAACAGAACAGCTCCGAAGAGCAACCATCGTGGAATCGAGCCGTGACAAACCTATCTCTCTTGCCTGCCCACTGTCCCCGCTGTCAGGTAACGAACGAGGGGACGTTCATCGACGTCCGCTCCATCGGCCGCTTCTGCTACGAGGACGACCTCCTGACGCTGGGCGCCGTCTACCCGTGCACCCACGCCGGCGGCAACGGCAGCGCTAACGGCACGGCCGGTGAGCTCGCCGGGACGACGCTGCGACAAGTCCGACCATAGCGGACCCCCGGCCAAATTGCTCTAATAATAGATGTGATATTTAACACGAAGGCTTTCGTGACCAGTGTTAACCGTACCTTCGTTGTAAATGTTGTGGGTTCGCGCTCCAACGTAGCGGTGTGCCGAAGCAGTAATGAATTGGCACGTTTTGTTCATGTTCCAACGCGGGTGGCGATACATCGCGAATGACAGACAGAGAGCGCTCGGTGACACGGCTATCCCGAAAGAACAGCTCTGACGAGCAAACATCACGAATCGACCCGCGAAAACCTACATCAGTGCATGGCTAAAAGTCCATCCATTTTCTAAACCGCTTGTCCTGGTGAGGGTCGCGGTGGCAGCAGTCCAAGGAGAGTGGACCAGACATCCCTTTCCTCAGCAACAGATTCCAACTCTTCCTGGGGGATTCCCAGGCGTTCCCAGGCCAGCCGAAGGATATAATCCCTCCAGGCGTGTCCTGGGTCGGCCTCCAGGTCTCCGCCCAGTGGGCCGTGCCCGGTAGACTTCCCGGGGGTAGCCTTCCAGGGGGCATCCTTACCATATGCCTGAACCACCTCAACCGGCTCCTCTCAAACCGAAGGAGCAGCTGCATGCCTAAAAAAGTCCATCCATCCATTTTCAGAAACCGCTCAATCCTGTACAGGGTCGCGGTGAGCCGGAGCCCATCCCGGCAGACACAGGGTCGCAAGACAGGGCCACGCCCAGGATGGGACGGCAGTCCATCGCAGGACACCTGGGGCAATTTACTCAGTCGGCCAATTAACCTGGCAGCATGTCTTTGGACGGTGGGAGGAAACCGGTGCTTCCGTCTGTGCCTTCGCCTCCTTCCTCCCCCCCACACTACCCTACCGCCCGTCGCCCTCCCTCCACCACCAGTGGGCGGCCTGCGCGCATTCTGCGAGCCGACCATCAACTCGCTGAAGCACCGTCTGCTGGTGCACCTGTGGCGGCGCGCGGAGCGGGAGGGCGACGCGACGGCACGGCGCCGCTTCTTCCAGCGCTTCGACCAGCTGCGGGCGCTGCGCATGTGGAAGATGCAGCTGCTGGACGAGAGCCACCTGCTCGTGAAGTACGCCGGGGAGGACGTCGTCACGCTCAAGATCACCGACCCCTCGCAGGTACCGGGGTTAGGGGCGGAGGCCAAGGCACGCGCTCACGGCGGAGGGTTGGGGTCTAGAGTCGTTAGGGTTGGGGTTGGCCGGCAGAGTTAGGGTCAGAGCCTAGAGCGTTCAGGCTAGGGTTGGCGGCAGGGTTAGGGTTAGAGCCTAGAGCGTTATGGTTTCAGTTAAAGCCTAGAACGTGCAGCGCTTTGCGACCCTTAGGTGAAAGGCGCTCTATAAATGCTATTATTATTATGGTTAGGGTTGGAGGCAGGGTTAGGGTGGGAGTCAGAGGATTATAATTAGGGTTGGCATTATGGTTAGGGTGAGAGCTAGACGGTTATGAATTAGGTTGGTGGCAGGGTTAGGGTTAGATCCTAGCGCGTGAGGCTTAAGGATGGCAGCAGAGTTAGGGTTAGAGCCAAGAGCGTTAGGATTGGTGGTAGGGTACTCACGTGCCAACCTGGTGGGGAGGCCTGGGACCGCTTCAGCAAACCGTCAATGGTGTCGGTGGCCGCGAGCGGGATTTGGACTCGGGTTTCCAGTTTCGCAAAAACACTAACCGCCACGCTACTGCTCCCCTCTCACACATTCCCGCACACTAACACACCCGCACACTAACACACACTCAACACACCCGCTCGCCGACACGCCTCGCGATGGTGAGAGCAGCCGTCGTTCTTCGTGGTGTACAACATGGTGAGCACCGAGGTGCTGGCCGTGTTCGAGAACACGTCGGAGGAGCTGCTCGAGCTGTTCGAGAACTTCTGCGACCTCTTCCGCAACGCGACGCTGCACAGCGACGCCGCGCAGTTCCCCTGCTCCGCGTCCAGCAACAACCACGCGCGCCAGATCCAGCGAAGGTAGCGACGCGCGGACGGAGCAAACGCGCGCGTCGCCAGACGCTGCGCGACGCAGCCGTCGGTCGTATCGGTGTCGGTTTTGACGGCTCGATGTACGAGAATTGCGAAGGTAGCTGCTGTTTTGGGATAGCCGTAGCGAGCGTTCCTCCTCTGTATTGATGTAGGTTTTCACGGCTCGATGTCCGAGAATTATTCCTCTTCAGAGCTGCCCTTTTCGGATAGCTGTAGCGAACATTCCTCCTCTGTATTGAAGTATGGTTTCAGGCCCGATGTACGAGAATTGTTCCTGAGAGCTGCTCTTTTGGGATAGCCGTAGCGAGCGTTCCTCCTCTGCCTCGGGGGCGCCGGCGCGGTCGTGACCACCCTCCTCTCGCGTCGCGCGCCAGGTTCAAGCACACGATCATCAACGCCAAGTACGGCGGCAACACGGAGGCAGTGAAGCGGCTGCTGGCCCAGCTGCCGATCAGCGCCCAGTCCTACAGCAGCAGCCCCTACCTCGACCTGTCGCTCTTCAGCTACGATGACAAGTGGGTCTCGGTCATGGAGCGGCCCAAGGCGTGCGGGGACCACCCGATACGGTGAGGAGACTTGTGCCTCTTACACGCATCTGTGCTACCTGGCATCGGCGACTTCCCGAGGCGTTTGGTTAACCCCGGCTTGGCTTGAGGTCTGGCAAAGCGTGCCTCGCTCCCCGTCACTGAAACACTCGTTAATCCATTCATCTGTTTTCTAAACCGCTTGTTGTGGTAAGGGTCGCGGCGACAGCTCTTTAAGGAGGGTGGACCAGACATTCCTTTCCTCAGCAACAGATTCCAGTTCTTTTTGGGAGATTCCCAGGCGTTCCCAGGCTAGCTGAAGGATATAATCCCTCCAGCGGGTCGTGTGACGGCCTCTAGGTCTGCGCACAGTGGGCCGTGCCTGGTAGACTTCCCGGGGGAGCCTCCCAGGGGGCATCCTTAACAAATACCTGGACCCACCTCAACTGGCTGCTCTCAATCCGAAGGAGCAGCGACTCTACTCTGAGGTTCTCCCAGATTTCTGTGCTCCTCGCTCGTTAATTCACCGCAAATATTCCAGGACGCAGTGGCTCACAAATGTTGGCGCCGGCTTACCGCGTTGGCCGCCTTCGCCCTCCCCCCCGCCTCTGCGGTCGTTCGCGCCTCCGAGTCGGTCACCCCCAGCTTTTCGAGAGCGAACGAAACGGCGCGAAAAAACCTACATCGGACGACTTATGTCGTTTCGTCGCGCAGGTTCTACGCCCGCGACTCCGGCCTGCTCAAGTTCAAGATCCAGGCGGGGATGTTGGGGCGCCCCATCCCTCCGTCGGCGCGCCGCCTCGTGGCGTTCACCTTCCACCCGTCCGAGCCGTTCGCCATTTCTGTGCAGCGCACCAACGCCGAGTACGTCGTCAACTTCCACATGCGCCACGTGTGCACCAAGGAGACGGCGCCGGCTGGGGTGGCGCCGGCGCGGTCGGGCACCGGCACAGGAGCCGGGAAGTAAAACTGCCAATAAGCTTTACGAATCGGGAGAAGAAAAAAAAACTTTCGAGAATTTTTTTTCTTTTTTAAACTGAAAAAGCGAAGCGGTTTAGGATTTCGAGCGATCGGGTCCGATCGTCGCCTGGCGGCTTCGGCCCCTCGACTAGACCGACAAGGTCGCAGCGGGTTAATAACAAACCAAAAGAACTAAAAGAAGCGAACGCAACAATCGATGACGGTCACCCCCGGTGTCTGGCGGAAACCGTGGAAGCAGACGACTCCTGTTGGAATTGCTGCGTCTGGCCGCGCGTGGCGAATCAAGCAGGATGTTATGTCACGGCCATTTCTGGTTGGTCCGTCAACAAGGCTACACCTCTGCTGTCGTCACCAGAAGACGGTTGGGACGTGCGACGCTCCCGCCGCACGGAGCGATGTTTTTAGCGGCCGTGACTCACTCCGTATCGATCATGGAGTACGCAACGGCATCCAAGTGGAATTACCACCGGAGGGTCTGTGCGATATCTTATTAATTTAATCAGTATCAGTACCTGCTTAATGCTGTAGAGGGTTTCCAGTTTCGAAACACAGGGTGCAAGGAAGGGATATACCCGGGATGGGACGCCATCCTTTGCAGGGCACCGGGGACAATTTAGTCAGCAAGCTCATTAACCTAGGCAGCAGCAGCATATCTTTGGACTGTGGGAAGGAATGACACTACACAGCGAAAATCCACGCGGACATGGGGATAACATGCAAACGCCACACAAGCACCCAAGCCGCGCCAACATGCCGCCCGGGGATGTTTTATATTTTCAGAAAGATTCTTATTGGACGCCAGTGTGAATATGAAAAGGTGGCTCGCGCAGGCGTTCATTATGTCAAGTTTGATTGTCTGTTTCGTTTATTTTCTTCAAAGTGGAAAGCGGTATAACGTTGTGGGTTTATACTGCGGGTACCTTGTTTTTCGAAGGTTGCGTTATTGTCCTCCATTCAGCCACAAAACGCGTTCAATTTTACGCGCGACGCAACGCGCAGCGTAGACACAGACGTCAACATTTTAAACTCCGCGTGACCGAAGCGAGGTTTGAATTGCCTTAGCGCGACGGCGCGCGTGGTCGCTAACGTTTCGCGAAACGTTAGCCACAACAAACGGAAGAGCAGAGCCTCAGTTTTAGCGAGGACGCGGGCGTTCGCAAACGCACGTTTTATATTTTTTACACCAACAAAATTACGTGCCGCGTCACGTCGCCACTACGAAGTTGACGGGCATCGGCAGAACGCGATATCATAAACAAGTATGGCTGTTGTCGTTACTCTATTGGACGGGATGTTGGATCCTGGTACGGTACAATCAATTTTGCCGTGTGGCCTTCGGCCGACAGCGTGGGTGCGCAGCGGTGTGTAACGCCTGCATTATGCATGGTAAGTCACCAGGCCAAGTAGCTATACAGGCTCAGCCCTGCTTAGCTTTCGGGATCGAACGAGATATGACGATAACGGACGCATTCCAGGCGATTTGGTTCCTAAGCAATAAAGTAGAAACACAACACTCGTACAACATTTGTGGGGTTTATTTCGCGTGGGATGTTCCACCTCTGGTAATAAACTTATTTCACATCCGAGCAGCGAATGTTCTTCACAGAGCGTTTCTGGTGTTTTGAGTGTGTGAGTGACGGCGAATGACGGTTATTGACGCAACTCCGCTACAGAGCTCCGCCGCGCCATCTTCTTAGCTTGGTCGTTCCGCCAAAATGACAGCGTGAAGCTTCGCCGGCCGCGACAATTCCAGGATAACTCTTCATCTCGTGACGACATGACTCCCACGTTGCCAAAATGCCGCCCGTCCCAGCAAAAGTCTTAACAAGCGGTGGAGGTTCGGCAGACAGGTGAAGGGAGTGGTGGTGGCAGCGCCGGCCGACAGAGTCTCAGAGGCGCCTGACCTTGCGTGGCCGACACCCGTTGTGGGGGATGGGGGTGGTGTCCGTGATGGAGATCACGTCCAGACCTCCCATCGTCAGGCCCTTGATCGCCGCCTGCCGCGAAAAACAAAAATCGAGTGCATTTAAATAAAAGGTGGATTGTATTGATGTACTGACACTTAATGCCGGTAGACCGTTGCAAGAATTGACGTGAAAAAGCACTCGGGAAATGTAGTGGAACGACACAAAAGACCATGTTAAGGCTTTGGAAAGCAAAATGCAAGACAGCCAGTGAGTCACGTTCACAGAAAATTACATCACTCATTAAGCTGCCGACACCGACATCACACCAGCATTTTGAGAGACGTAAAACCACAACTTTCGTTGCTGTTCTTTCGGGATAGCCGTGAGGAAACGGCAAATGCAGGAGATTTATCGATGTAGGTTTTTCACGGCTCTAATGCATGAGAATTGCTCTTTTTTCGGGATAGCCAACGCAAGCATTGCCCCTCTCTCCTCCGTGACCTTTTGCCCCCCCCACGTTGAAGGCATCTTCAGGCAGAAGCCTCGCACACGTTGGAGGCACCTGCCTGATGATGCTACGGAGAGTGGTGTAGGTGCTTTTCACCTGGCGCCCAGGTCCCAGGCCCTTCACCACCACTCGCACAAAGGCCACTCCCTTCCTCACCGCCTTCTGCACACGGGAACAACACGGCCGACAGAGTTAATGTAATCCCGACGAAGGTCCACAGTGTATCCCAAATCGTGCTACCGCTGTCATTGCGCGAGATGAGCTATCCATTCACGAGTCTCACACAGTAGCCCGTTATCGCCTCGCGTAAGAAACACTCGGGGTCATTTTTCAAAAGACTTCTCAAAATAAATCCTTCAAATCGTATTATCCTTCGCAAGAGAGTGGAACTTATTCTTTACATTTTATAGCTGCAATTTAGTCACTCAAGTGCAAACCCAAATGTCCACATTAAAACGATGGTATTTTACGCATCGGTGACTAGGTTGAGACCATCAACCCTCCCTAAACTGGAGAACTCGGGTTAAACACATGTGGCTGAAACCCAGTAGACGAAATACTATCCATACCACTGAGCCACAAACAACTTAATAGAGGACAATGTCTGGCAAATGTTAGCACCTAGCTTACTGCGTGGCTACCTTACCCTCCACCTCATTGCGGTTCGTATGCCTGCACGTCGTTCTCTCCCTCTTTGAGAGTGCACGAATACGCGCGCGTTAATCGGTTGTTATTATTATCGGGATCTCTGCAGTGCTGGCTTCTTGACACTGACACGGCCATTGCGAGCCTGCAGAGCCCGCCCAGCTGTTTCTAAATTACAACCCGTGTCAGCGGGGCGCGGTCGCTCTTACGTTGGCGGCGGCGATGGCAGCGGTCTGCGCGGCGATGGTCGTCCCTTTCTTGCAGTTCTTGAAGCCCTCGGTGCCACATGACGTCCTCACCAGAGACACTCCGCTGCCCTCCATGATCTGGATGTGTGTGCTGTTTACACACCGCGCCAGGAACTCGCTTGACCCACAACGGGTTCTGACAATACCTCATCATGGCTGTCCTGAAAGAGCAGTTCTCATACACCGAGTTCAAAGTGCGTTGTGCTAATTAATGCGCGTATACCCACTCACACTTAACACACATGATACAGCAGGCAAATTTGCCAAAAAAACATTTGCCTGCAAAATAATCAATTGAGATTATACGTAACAATCATTGCCCCTACTGCCAAACTAATACCCCAGCTTAGTCTTGCGAATGAGACTATTCTGGTCCCTTGAGTTTTCACCTGGTTAAACAAAATGACCTTAAAACACGCAACAGGCATTACCGATACACATCATACACCACATCACACAGGTCACAAACAACACATAACTCTCAAGACACCACCATAACCTACACCAACATCCAGGTCACTTGCAAATAAGACTTCCATTGTCTCGCCTGGTTTAACTAAAGGTGAAATACACACCCAGGAGGGTCTGTGTTACCTGGCAGATTAGTTAGGTGGAGCCTTAACTATTCTACCACTTATGATGTGCACATATTCGGACACTTTCAAAGAGAACGATCGGGGGAGGACGAAGGCAGCCACGTGATAAGCCAATGCCAACATTTGCCAGACTGCATCCTCTATATTCTAACATGTTTTTGACCAAATTGTGAGTAGGTTTTTTTTTCACCGTGCGAGGAAACCGGAGTAGTCGGCCAAAAACCGACGCGGACAAGTCGAGAAGACACAAAGTCCACACAGAAGGGCACCCGAGCCAGGAATGAAACCCAGGGGCATCTCACTTGTTGTGCGTGGCCTTGACGTGCGCAATGTGCAGGTCGTTGTACTTCTTCCCTGCCCACGTCGGCTGCACTTCCTGATCAGGCAACGGTGCAAGTATGCTGCCGATGGCAGCACACAAACACCAGCACAACAGCAGTGTTATTTCCTACATTTTATTTAAACAGCCATTACGATGGTTGCCATTCACAACGACTCGTCACCTGTATTGAGAGACTTTGCTCTCTGTTGTCTCCTGGTCCTCCACGTGTCCACCCGTGTGGATACTTCCAGCCACCGAGGGGCACCTGAACAAACACAGGACCCACCACCGTCAATACAGCATCGCTAGCGGGAGGGGTCAATCCACTGCTAGATGAAGACCTCCCCATGCCGCGTTGTCACAACCCATTAGCAACAAACGCCGTTCGCCACTAAGTGGCGGTGATGTCACCGCGGCGCTTGTGCCAGGCCACCACGTGCACCTTGAAGCCACGTCAAGTGTCGAAGTCTTGCTGACACACGAGGTCACCTGCCAGACCGGGCTGGGACGCCAGTCCATCGCAGGGCACCGGGGGCAATTTAGTCCGCAAGCTAATTAACCTATGCAGCAGCATGTCTTGGGACCGTGGGAGGAAACAGGAGTGCCCGGTGAAACCCCGCACGGACACGGGGAGAACATGCAAACTCCACACGGATTCGAACCCGGGAACTTCTTGCTGTGAGGCGACAGCGCTACTCACCGCACCACCGTGCCGCCGCTCTGTACCGTCCGAGAACATGTCACCCCATACATTCACAAATAATCACTTGGAACACCGGCGGACAACAACCGAGGAGCCCACGACCCAACTCTCCCCAGCGGCCTAGATCAGGCTTCGCGGCAGAACAAGTAGGCAATACGGTACCTACCGGGTCAAGGGCGCCGACGGGCGCCACACGCGAGACATTTGACGGCAGCAGAGCAGGGAGTTCCTCAGCGTGAACATGTTGTTTATCAGACGTGGCGAGTGCCACTGAGACGGGGTTAAGTTGTTAGTTTGGTAAACGGTTTAAGGTTTACACGCTGCCCGGTGTCACACGCTGCCCGGTGTCACACGCTGTGACCCCCGGGGAGGAATGTACCAAGTCTGATAGGATATTTTTTAAAGTTTGTGACGTAATACAGAGAGGATTGTTTCAAATGTAATACAGTCGGTTATATAAAGTGATTATAAAGTTCCAGGTTACGACGTCACTCTTCAATCAACTGTATTCTTTGTTTAATATTAGATTGATGGATATTAAAAAAACATCCCCTCATAATAAGTGGACTCGTCTAGGTTGCATGAGGGATTCTGGTTTCAGGGTGTTTATTTTTTTGGGGACCCTACCTCTTCTTAGAAGAGAGAAAACGTCACACATTCGTGAAGCATGGCGGCGCCCTTGAGCACATTGGTCCGACTGCTGCCATCGTCCGCTGCGTGTTACGCGTCCCTGCGGCCTCGAGCCCAGCTGCCGAGCCTCGCTTTCGCCTCACGCCTCACGCCGCTGTCGCCACGGCCGTGGTCACGTTTCTACGCGGCGGGCTCCGCCGTGCACAGGGGAGCCGAGCAACCCGCAGCGGTCTCGCCTAGCGGCTCCCCGGGAAAGCGCGTCGGTCCCCGGCGGGGAGGCGCTAGGCCGCAGGACCCCGAGGTGTCGGGGACGTCGCAATGGAGGCTGTTCGCTGCCGCGTGCGTGGAGCGCTACCCGCGCCTGTCGCAGGAGCTGGGCGCGGAGGAGAAGCAGTTCGACGAGATGGTGCGGCAGATCGAGCTGGAGAGGAGCGCGCTGTCCGACCACGAGATACAGCTGGCTGAGGACGCCGCCAAGTTTCAGATGCGCCAGGCCAACGTGGAGATGGATTCGGACGACGAGGACGACCGCTCCGGCATCGTGACGGCCGAGGACAAGGAGGACGCGTACGAGCAGAGGTTCAAGCAGTTCCAGCCGGCTACCCGAGTCACCGGTAACAGCGGTGTTATTGCTGATTTTACGTTCTCTGTCGTTGTTGACATGTCGTTCTCTCCGCAGCACTGTGTAGCGCTTTGTGACCCTTGGGTGAAAAGCCGCTCTATAAATGCTATTATCATTATTGGCCTCCGGAACACTCACAGACAGAGGATCCCATTGCTGCTACGCTGCTATGCAATATGTCACTTACACTTGAACGTTCATTCTTTGTCAGAAACTGCTTAATCCTGTTAAGGGTCGCGGCGCAAGCCAGGGCTTTCCCCACTGCAAATATATATTTTTTATTTTAGCGTTTTTATTTTTGCTAATTCATACATGTATACATGTATTACGCTGATGAATGGTGTTCAAAATATATAGGTTGTTATAAGATAAGGTCATTACTCTGCATGTTAGATCGTCATATAAACATCCAGATGTAACGGACTTCCGGACACCCTTTCCCCCTTATTGGTCCGTTAAATCGAGGTTTTACCGTAATACAACAACGCAATCAACAACTCTTTCGTGATGTCTAAAGGTCGTTCTTGTAGTTTCTCTTCATTTGGAGGGGTAATAATAACGGTTGATGTTATAATGGCCGGGGTTTGCGTGTCCCTCCGGGCAGACGCAGACGCTGGCGACGACCGCACGTCGCTGGAGCGCCGCCTGGACGACAAGCTGGTGCTGCTGGTGCAACAGCGACTGGGACAGGAGGACGTGTGGCTCCTGCCGCAGGTGGCGTGGAGCGACGGCGAGACGCTTCGCGACACGGCCGAGCGGGCGCTCGGAGCCGCCGCGGGTGAGACCCATAGGCGTTTATTATTACAGCGGGAAAATAGCCAGTGAAGCCTCGCGAGCTCTTTCACGGGATTCCTGCGACGCAACAAGCACGCGAATTGACCCAAGAGTAAATAAGATGGTGGGACGGGCGGGTGTGGGTGGCCGCCCGCATTCGCGCTCGGTTATACTTCACCGCACCACCACATCGCGGCAGGGTCATCGCACAACCACCACCATAAGCCTGCATCGCAATATCACTGTGCTACCGCTGTACCACCAAACGTGCCTGAGAGCAATTATCGATGGCCTGGGGAAAGGTCTTTACGTATGAGCGGATTGACGACGGCTGATGACGACCGTGTGCGGCGATGCAGGTTCCGCGCTGCAAGCCAAGTTCATGGGAAACGCGCCGTTCGGGTTCTACCGCTACAAGTTCCCGGTCGCGATGCGTCAGCCCGACGCCGTCGGAGCCAAGGTCTTCTTCTTCAAGGCGGTGCTGTTGGGCGGCGACGTTACCGGCACCGACGCCGGCGCCACCGCGGGGCCGCGTCACGTCTGGGTGACGCGGCGTGAGCTCAAGGACTACCTGAAGCCGGCGTACCTGGAGGCCGTCCAGAAGTTCGTCGTGGACGTTGAGACTCACAGGCCTGTGGAGTGAATCTCTTGTCCCGTGCGTTTTCGGGGTTCGTACCGTGAGTTGGTCGGCGTGATTAAATATATATATATATATATTATTGTCACGTTGGTTTATGGTTCAGCACCATACTTTCAACCGTCTTTGAACATAAGCCGCTTGCCGATCGCAAAAACGCCACCAACAAAACAAACTCACTGCACATATAATGGAAAAATTAGAAGCCCACATACTCTTGCATTTGAGTTTCAGAATTTTGACAGCAAGGTTCTTAAGCTGGCAGAACACAGGCCAGAAGGCTATTCTATTGGTACACTGAACTATGACCGTCATATCTACAAGACGGTGCAGGTTAGTGAAAGGAAAGGAGGCCCAGTTCTGTTTTATATGTCACTCCTGATGTTAGTTACGGCCAGGAATTGAACTCAAGTGAATGGCCTAACTGCTGCCTCACCACTGCAGCTACCCTTAACAGTAATACGTGCTGGGAAATTGACCCAAGCTCTTAATGCCATGATCTTCCTGACCAGGAGTATTTACTCTGAAGCTGTTCTGGCTAAGTTACGTGAAATATCTTTTCTTTCTTAAGGAAGAAAATAAATGACACGTCCTGGTGTATTTGGTTATTTTGTGTTGTGTGTTTTATTCTTGTGTGCCACACAAAAAAAGTATGTTCACAAAAACGTTGCACGAATGGGCTAAGCAGGCTAAAGCCTGGTCAGCACTTGAGTTGGAGACTGGGAATATGAGATGCTGTAGACTTGGGCTCTGAGGTAGTCAGATGGTCGGTCGTCATTCATGTCACCCACCCCCCATCTCTTGTGAGTTTTATCCGGATTTTCCAAGTTTCTCCCTCAGTCATTAATTGTCAGAAACCGTTTAATCCTGCACAGGGTCGCGGTGAGCCGGAGCCTAGACACGGAGCAAGACAGGGCTATACCCAGGAAGGGACGCCAGTCCATCACAGGGCACCGGGGGCAATTTAGTCTGCAGGCCAATTAACCTCATCAGCGAATTAATAACAGGCCGAAGAAACACAAACTGTACACAGAACGGCGCCCGTGGCGGGTATCGAACCGACTCGGGAAGGACCCTCTCTGTGAGGGGCGGATGTTGCCCCTGCACAGACACACTGTCGCAATGAGCATCCACGCCCGTAACCACGTGTGCTTTCTCCCCCACCCCCTGCCTAACATGGCGGGTTTTAAACTTCCGGTTGCCCTCCAAAGTTCATAAACGAATATCGAATCTAGTTTAAGCTGCGCCTCCAATTAATATGCATCGCTTTAGAGCACACATCAAATGATGACTTTGCTTTGAAATGTGTATTTTGGCTGCACGTACGATTAAAATGAACGTCAGCCTGTGGCGACGTGTTCAGAGAACCGAAGCTTCCACGGCGCCACCTTGGGTCAGGGAACAGTAATGTTAAGAATATGACAACCTGTACATTTATAGCAGTGCATAGAGTTCGATATAGATGTGTATGATGACAGCAGAAAATACCCCAGTGAGCTTTCAAGCTCTGCAAGCGGGATTCCTGCCATACAACAAACATGCGTTGTCCGCTCACTTATTCGTTGCACAACATAAAATAAAGTATTTCTTATACATTCAGCTGCAACCACATTCTCTGGTAGGAGATACTATAATTGTGTCATTTCTATCCCCGCTTTATTCTGTAGAGTGTCACAGAGTGCCGGAGCCTATCCCGGCAGACACAGGGCGCAAGGCAGGGCTTTAACTTGTCCATCACAGTGGCACTGGTGGCAATTTAGTCCGCAGACCAACACACAGAAGATGATATGGCACTAAATAATCTCTCCCTACCCAACACGGCGGCCGGTTGGCTTCACCTCGCGGGGGCGTCACGTGGTGGCCGTCGCCGCCCGTGATTGGCCGCGCGGGGAGGTGGGCGCTGATCTGCAGTGGCGGCATCGGGAGCTCGGTGGCGGCGGTGGAACGTCTCTCTCCGTCTCTCTATTTTTTTTCCCTCCTTCGCTCCCCGTCCGCTCGCTCTCTCGCCAACCCCTCCCCCCTTTCCTTTCCCCGTCTCGCCATGGCGGAGGGCGACAAGATCCGCGTGACGGTGAAGACGCCCAAGGACAAGGAGGACTTCGTCATCGCCGCCTCGTCCTCGGTGAAGGAGGTGAGCCATGGCCGTGTTGGGGGGGGGAATGGTGGGTTGACATGGCGGCCCGTGTGACCCGGGCCCTAGCGTGATCCACCCCGCCGCGTCTCAACGTTGACCGTTCCGGCGCCACGTTACGCTCGGCTTACTTCGCCTGAGAGCAGTTCGTCGATGCGCCGCAGCTCGCCGCCGGATGTGCTGTGTCCGTGTTGCCGCGGTTTCGAGTCACGCTGTGATGGATTAGACCGTGTGAATGGGGGTGGGAAAAGGGGCTTCGCAAGATTTTGGGCAGCTCCAAGGGTCCCACTTGGGTCTGGTCTCCACGGAGGGCTAGCTGGTGCCGGCAACCCACTGATGGGTCGCGACCCACCGGTTGGGAACGGCGGGGGTCGGCCACTGATTTTCGGATCTATTGACTGACACGGCGTTACTCTTTTATTCACGTTAGATCTGCCGTATTCACACACTGTCAGGAATACGAGTTATTGTTGTGTAGTAGTATTAGGCAGGGTGTGTATTGATGTGCGGTTTGAACAATTGCTCCCAAGATCCGCTGTTTCGGGATAGCCGTGTCGAGCGTGCGTCATCCTTCGCGAAGTTTCGCCATCATGGGGTTATTTAGCGTCATCATGATGGTGCCTCCGTCGTGGGAAGCGAAACGTCGCGACGGAGAGACGAGAGACGCGGCTATCACGAATGAGCAGCTCTTCAGACCGAGCTGAAAGACAACGATGTCCAGAGGCTGACCATCGTGCTTCGAAGAATCGCAAAAAAAAAGAAGCTCTTCAGAGCAGTCCTGGGTAGGATGTAACTCGTCTTACGGTTACAATTATAGTATCACTGACCATAGCGTTACACCGTGAATTAGGACCACTCATACCAGTCCTACCACGATACGTCGCCCTAGTATTGTCAACGTTACAGTATTCCCGTAACGTCCCTAAAAGCATTGAGTGGAGTGTTAATGGGAACGTCAGTCAAATTGGTGCTGTTGACTGCAGCAGTGAATGTGTCGGTGAATCGCGACCCATAAGTGGTCCGCGAGCGCCACCTAGTGGTCTGTTGAGAGCAGACCCGAGTGGGCCTTGAGGTGTCAAAGGTTGAGAAGCCCTCTCTCTGCCTTAAACCATTCATCCTCGTGCCGGGCACTGTTACGCGTTACTGTCATCCTTAAACTGTACTGTACAGTGGCCTTTTATAAACACGTGTTAATTAAATAGGCAGCGTACTACTGTACTGGTGATTACCGGTGGGCTTGTAATACCTATAATCCTGTTTCTAGTGTGTGTGTGTCAGCAGTGGTGAAGTATACTGTGGTGTAAATTAAATTACTTAGATTTTTAATCACAATTTCTAACGCGTGGCACAGTCAATATTCGTTCAATAGCGATGGCATTCGTTCGAAGAGAGAACGTTACCCTGCGATGGTGCGCTTTACACAAGCGCAGCGTCTATTAATAATAATTAATAATTCAATTTATAATAATAGTGTTAATTAGATAGCGAGGGCATTACTGTAGCAGTATCTACAACACTGCTTGCGTGTAGCCTTAATTAGAGAGGCCATTTAGTGCTTGCTTGTTACTGGCGAGGACTTTAGTGATAGCGACTACTTCGTACGGCCAATTAATGTAGATCAACTATTGTAAGATTCTCCAAGGAGACTTGAGAAAGACGAGTGGCAATGAGAGGAGAGGCTGTGGATTTACTGGTTCTTCTTTGCGATTCTTCGAAGCACGATGGCCAGCCTCTGGACATGGTCGTCCCTCAGCTTGGCTTCGAAGTGTTTGGTAGAATTCGCAGGCAATACCAAGTACTACCTGACAGGGATCGCGACGTGAACGCTTCTACCTTGACCCCCGATTTACTGGTGATGTGAGTATTGACCACATAGCCAACGGGGTTTTTTTTTCTCCCTGTGCTCCGATTTCCTCCCACTCGTGTGTGAAACACTCACCATTCATTGGCTGAAAACAACGTAATTATAAAAGCCGAGTGCAGGACCCTCCCAAAAATTTGTCGATTAATATTATTGTTATTACACTGTATTGTAGACGTAGCCACGACACCATTGGTAGTACCATGTCGTTGCGAATTGTGGAAATTTAATTGGCAACTTGATTGTGTTTTGGTCACTGCGGTCCGTCACAGTCATAACGTTACTTTAACTCAGGTCAGTGATTAATGGTACTGAACTGCGGCAATAATAATTGTAGTTTTGATGGCAGCAGCAGTGGGCCAAGAACGTCATCTAGTGGTCCGTGGAGACCAGACCCGAGTGGACCAAGTGGGCCTTGAGGTGCAAAAGGTTGAGAACCCTAGGGCTATGCCACCACACGTCTTAGTTGCTCCCAAAGTGGTGGGCAGCGGAGGGCAGTGCAGAATATGAAATTGTTGTACTGTTCCGCTATGCTCACGCGTCAATGCTGGCCGCCTTCGTCATCCCCTTACAGATCAGCGAAGTACGGTCAAATAACCGCCCCCACCAACAGGCAGGGCGTGGGATGGGCCACCATCCAGCAGTGGATCGACCGAGATCAAGACGTGTACACCTTGCAGCAGTATTCACACTGCGGTGGAAACAGACGCGGGGCCATAGACGTGCAGTACAACACTGCAGCACCGGCCTCTGCTGACCATAACGTAGCACAGCCACTGGTTAATATGCGGTATTAACTGTATTGTGTATGAACGGAAAGGGTCAATCGGTGTACTCTACAATATTGCCACTTTTGCCCACTCATTGACGGGACCTGAATAATGATTGTAGTCACGGGTAGTAAATAACGCATTACATTTATATAGTCCCCGTCACTCAGAGGTCCCAAGGTGTTGCAGGAATCCGCAGAGAGGTGGAAGAAGGCAGCCGCGCGGTCAGCCGGTGCCAACGCGCCAGACACATGTCACGTATATTATGATTGTAGTAGCGGCCAATGAATGAATGAATGCTTTTTAGTCGAAGGAGCAAGTCGGAGAACCCGGAGGAAACCCACATAGAACATGGGGAGAACACACGAACTGTACAGAAAGGACGAAATAGTTTCCTTATCACTGGCTATGATTTAATAGCAACATTGTTTCATATCCTGGATATTCTAAACAGCCAAGGTGCCCATTAGTCATACCCCGCCACTAGGAATCACAAGACCATAGTCACAGTGTTTCACATGTTAATTAATGAGTCTGCTAATTGCTGATATTATCACACTACTGGTATAGTCTCAAACGATGCTCAGTATTGACACTTATTTACTGATGTATTCATGTAGGTGTTAACCTCTCAACACATGAGTGTAATATACAGCTCTTTGTCGACCCGTTGCTGGATGAATATTTCTTAACGCTGGGCACGGGCGGTATTTGACTGTACTTCACCACACTGGTCAGTACGGACTACAGTAAAGGTTGGGAACATAGACTCTGGAGAACATAAGTGGCCACAAAAGCCTCGGGGAAGCTTATAGGAACCTGTTGCGCGGCAAGGTGGCGCAGTGGTAACATCTGCGCCTCGCAGAAAGAATGAGCTTGCCCGAGGCGGTTCGTTTCCCACCTTGGGCGCCTTTCTGTGTGGAGTTGGTGTGTTCTCCCCCTGTTGTGCGTGGGTTTCCTGCGGGTTCTCCGGTTTCCTCCCACAACTTAAAAAAGCACTCATTCATTAATTGGTTGATAACGTCATAATATAGGAAGCAGTGTGTGGCAATGTTGGCGCCGGCAAACCGCCTGGCTGCCTCCTCGGCCTCTTTGCGCTTTCCTCGCGCTTGAGTCGTTCTCTCGTCGAATTAAATCCTTCGACATTGAATGAATGTGTGCCTTATGCATTTTAAATTATTATTAATGCGGTAAGCCTACTTGGCTTCCGAGAGCCGACGACAACGGGCACATTCCCCGTGATTTAGTCACGTTTATTCAGCGTGTAATGTTTAGTCATTGCACTGTATTAAATAGTCTACTTGCTCATGAGTGACACTATATGAATACTAATACCGTACCGTACTTCTGATAATCGTGAGAAATGTTTAAGGGTAGTAGCGCAACATCCCATTTAATTAAAACATTTCCCCTGCTCGTTACTCACAGCCTGACTCCACAAATTATCATCAACATCACCTTTAACCACGTATAGCACTTTAAATACGTTTATCATCAACACCGGTTTAGACAAATCGATACTTTACCGTTGACAACCGTTCATTAATTCTGCTGATACTCGGTCATTAAACAAGGGAGCACAGTGCAGCACAACAGTTAATTTGACTGCATTGCAGTCTGCTGCCTGCTATGTACATTGTATTCATGAATACAGTATAAATACAATGTAACACCACACCGTTAAATAGATAAAAAAACGTTCTTCATAGCGCATTCCTTATGGTATGAAGAAGGGCCTTTGTACGAAACAAGACCGATCGTATTTTTTCTTTTAAGGCCAATATTATTGACCAGTTTGTCGGGTTCGTTTGTTAATTGTGCTTGTGTCAACACCGCAGCCAGTAGCAGTGCCACCAGATAGATAGAATGTGTTTAATTGTACAACATATGTCAATCCGGTTTTTTTTATTAAGCTGGAAGCAACAGTTGAACTATATAGCTATTTTTAACAGTTGTCCGGCAGGGAGGGGTAAGCAAGTTAGTAGATAACTTGGGCTATGCCCTTGATGGGACGCCAGTCCATCACAGGGCAGCGGGTGCAATTTAGTCTGGCCAATTAACCTACATATTATTGCAGTAGGTTTTCACTGCTCGATGTATGAGAATTACTCTCAGGAGATAGCTATAGATGTTTATTGTTACAGCATAAAAATACCCGGTGAGCTTGCAAGCTCCTTTCGGGATTCATGTGACACAACACGTGAATTGATAAAAAACAAGAGAGCTGCTCTTTGGAGAGAGAAGCTCTTTAAAAGTAATTCTTCTACAGTACACATTACTGTACCACAAAACAATCATTAAAAAAAATCATCCCCAATATTACGGTCCTTATGTACACACCACCTTATAACATTTTGTTCGTATTTGTATTTTTAAGGCTGATCTACACGATTCTAATGGCAGATTAGTGTAAAGTGCATTTCCAGTCATCAGCACTGTACAAGCCTATGCGTGAAACTAGGCGAGCGCAGGCCTCGCCGTGTAGGCCTCGGCTTTACACGGCTAGACTTTTACTTGCCCCTAAATCAGAATTTAAACTGTTCTATCAATTACTGCCGATTAATTTGAGT
Organism: Geotria australis; assembly: GCA_036362915.1. Lineage (NCBI taxonomy): Eukaryota > Metazoa > Chordata > Hyperoartia > Petromyzontiformes > Geotriidae > Geotria > Geotria australis. The sequence continues at coordinate 1,095,125 of JAZEWU010000056.1, read as the reverse complement.
ATCTCCAACAGATATATTAACCTGTAACAGCGTCTGAATCCTTACGCTTGAAGAAATATAACGATATATGGACTCGTTGCGCTCGTAATGCCTCTGCCTAGGCCTTGCTTCGACTGTACCGGCGTTTATCTCAATTCACACCCTCGCGAGGCATATCAACTATCGCTTTAGTGCAATATCACATTGTTCTAACACAGTTTTGAGTATATATTACGTTTGTGTGTCTGTGAGGAAAAGTAAAACATTTACATGGTGTTTTAAGATGTGACAAAATCAGACGTGGGGAGGGAATCCCTCGCAAAGCACTGCATGTACATTTTCTCCGAATATCCATCCATTGTCAGAAACCGCTTACCGCTTAATTCTGTACGGGGTCGCGGTGAGCCGGAGCCTATCCCGGCAGACACAGGGCGTAAGGCAGGGTTATACCCCGGATGGGACGCCAGTCAATCACAGTGCACTGGGGGCAATTTAGTCAGCAGGCCAATTAACATGTATTTGAACTGTGGGAGGAAACCGGAGCGCCCGGCGAAAACCCACGCAAACACGGGGATAATCACATGCAAACTCCACACAGAAAGGCATCCGAGCCGGGATTCGAACCGGGGGGCTTCCCGCTGTGAGGCAGCAGCGCTGTCTTTGAATATAAAACCCTCAAACGTGATGGTTGCTTTTCAAAGCTATTCTTGCGGGATAGCCGTGTCACTGGGCGCTCTCCCGCACTCTCTCTGCTTCTCTCTCTCCGAGCACGATGGAGAGAGGGGGAGCGCTCAGTGACACGGCTATCCCGAAAGAGCAGCTTTGAAAAGCAACCGTCGTGAATGGAGCCGTGAAAACATAATCACTACTGTGTCAAACCGTGTTCAAAATGTTTGAAAATGGAATTTTGTTTTCGCATCGCCGTGTTCTAGCCATCGTGCTTCGAAGAATCGCAAAGAAGAAGAATGCAACATTAGCAACATATACTCAACGCCCTTTGTCTTTAATAGCCATAGTTTCATAATGACTTCTTCTTCTTTGCGATTCTTCGAAGCACGATGGTCAGCTTCTGGACATCGTTGTCTTTCAGCTCGGCCTCGAAGTGTTATGACTGAAACCACGTTGCATTATGACTGGACGTTGTATTTTTGCATTGTTAACGTGTATAAAAGGTGCATCATTTTTTGTCAATCCACTGCTGGATGAGGGCCTTCCCCCCCACCCCAAGCCCGTAGTAGTCATTGAGTGGTTTCAGCACGCGGGAGTCGAAACGTCGCGAAGGAGAGGTGGACGGCTATCCCAAAATAACAGCTTTGGAAAGCAAATCTCATTGCATCGAGTGGTGAAAACCTGCATCACTACACGTGGTGGTGTTAGGCCATGTCACCCCTAATCCAGGCTCAGCTGTGCATTGCTTCCTAGATTTGACACGATAAGGAGCATTCCGGGTGACCCTATCATCGGCACATAAACTTATGAGCTCGTTTAAATATTTAACATTCTTGCAGTGTTGCGAGTGGTTTAAAGTAGCCAACGAATGGTCGAAGTTGATTAGAATTTAAGGGTGTCTTTTGTTTTGAAATATGCTCTCACTATTGGGCCGCAGTCAGGCAGGGAGACATTGACGTTAGAAAGAGCCGCTATTTCGGGATAGCCGTGTCGAGCATTCCTCCTCTCACATCCAGAACGAGCAACTCTTGAGCATTCGACCCCATGCAATACCGAGACTTTTGGCTTAGCAGATATAAGCCTGTGTAAGCGTATGTGTCTATGTGTGAGTGAATGTGACTCGAGAAGAGGCACAGAGTAGCTGCACGTGGACAGAGGGAGTCCGAGAAGCCTTCCTCACGCTAGTGTTTTTCGGTTTGGCAGCCGCGGTCCAAAGTACTCCGTTTATTTGCAGCTTATATTTTGTGGTCACAGTAAATAAGATTTCAAGGAAAGGGTGGGGGGATGTATGGTGAGTTATGGACTATGCCGGGATGGCCAGGCGCTCTGTTGTGCTCAAATGTGTCCGGTGTGAGCGCCGCAGTTCCTCTTCGCGAATAGCTGCGGCGACAGCGTCTTCTTCGCGTAACGTGGCTATCCCAAAAGAGCAGCTGTTAAGAACAATTCTCGCACACGAAGCCGTGAAAACCTACATCGATACTTGGGTAGGGTTGCTCTCAAGAACTGCTATTTTTCGGTATAGTCTTAACGAGCGTTTATCCCGTCTCCTTTGCGACGTTTCACCTCTCACGTCGGAGGTATCTTCAGGCTCAGGTTTAGGCAGTGTATTTTTAGATAGCTGCTGCTGCTGCTGCTGATGAGTTATCCAGTAATAATAATAGCATTTATACAGCGCCTTTCACCCGAGGGTCACAAAGCGCTGCACAAGGCTGTGGAGAGAACGGCAAGCGCCGGAAGTCTGGAGGCCTCATGACCCACCCCCCCCTAACTAGCGCACTTCGTGATGAACTCGCCCATTAGAGTGGCATTGGTGCGGGCACGGGGTTTCACTCAGTGGACCTTGGACCCCACAGTTGATTGTGCCAGGGAACATTCCAGAGTGACTTGGGCCGTTCGTGGTGCGACGTGACATCCAATTAGCGGGAAGCCCCTTGCGGTTAAACGGTCATATATGTCGTACGCCTGTCTGTTGCGTGATTTTCGTAGCGGGGCTCGGCACCGCGGATAAGCGGAACCAGATAAATTAGCCTGATCAAGTTCAAGCGGGCAATTTTTGTCGTTGCTGTTTAGACGTCGTTTGCGTTAATTACGAATCGCGAACTTGTGAGTAACGGACTCCATCCATCCTGTGTCCGAAACCGCTTAATCCTGTACAGGGTCGCGGTGAGCGGGAGCCGTATCCCGGCAGACACAGTGCAAGGCAGGGCTATACCAAGGATAGGACACCAGGCCATCACAGGGCACAGGGGGTCATTTAGTCAGCTGGCCAATTAACCTATGCAGCAGCATGTCTTTGGACTGTCGGAGGAAACCGGAGTGTTCGGCGAAAACCCACGCGGACACGGGGAGAACATGCAAAATCCACAGAGAAAGGCACCTGAGGTGGGATTCGAACCTGGTTCCTTCCTGCTGTGAGGCGGCAGCGCTACTCACCGCTACGCCACCTTGCCGCCCGAGTAACGGACTCATTCTTTTAAATTGATAGAGCCGTCTAAGAAGGAACTAGTTCTCCATACAAATATACATACACAGAAGGTGAAGTAGATAACTTTGAAAATCAGGCAAGTTTATGGTGACTTTACACAAATATAATTTTCCTGCCACGCTCGCACTGGGTATTTTTTTTAACCAGTGCTGGTTTTGGCTCCGGTTGAGAGACACGAGTGTGATTTGTTTATTTTTTCTAGAAAGCCACGTTTACTCTTCATACCGAGTTTCAATTTGACGTGTTCGATTTGACACGTAGGTCCTTCACGACCAGTGATTCGCGATGGATGTTTGTGTCGGATCGCGTAAGTGAAATGTGTGTCGTAAATCATCCGCCACCCGACACCAGTTGTCAAATGTGTATCGCCGTTCAGCATGCCGCTCGTGTGTCGGAGCAGTCACGAATTGTCACGTTTGTTCACCGGACACCTCTGTTAATTGGCTTTGGGGGGTTTTAAACACACAGTTTACTTATCCCCAGTTCACGTAGAAATCAATTGTTGGTCTTGGGATGTTTAGGAAATTCCTTGGTAAGCGGCGTTTTGCATGTCGGAGGAAACTGGAGTCTGCAATAATACCTCTTCTGGCAGTGTGGATAGAACTAATTACTAAAAGCATGTGCTGCCATCTGCTGACCTATCTGTCCTAGTGCAGGTCTCTACAAATATATTTATTCGGCAAATGGGGGTCCCGCTCGCGGGTGTCGAACCGTCGTGAAGCAGAGAGGAGGAACGCTCGCCGTGGCTATCCCGAAAGAGCACCTCTCAAGAGCAAGCCATTCTCGCACACCCGGCCGTCAAAACATACATCGCCATAGCTGTGAGTTTACAATCCCTAGGAGGAGGAGAACCATGACCTGTCCGTACTGATGGAGGTATTTACGGCTCGATCTCCGAACATCCGAACAGCTTTGAAGAGCAACCGTCAGTATGGGCCGTCTCCCAAACATACGAACACGATAACAAACCCCCCTCCGACTCTCTCCGTGCGCGCAGTTCAAGGAAGAGATCTCGAAGCGGTTCAAGGCTCAGCCCGACCAGTTGGTGCTCATCTTCGCCGGGAAGATATTGAAGGATCCGGACTCGCTGAGCCAGAACGGCGTGAAGGACGGACTCACGGTTCACCTGGTCATCAAGACGCAGGGCAGGTGGGTCACGCGACCGTGCGTCCGTATTTTTTTTTCCACGAGAGGAGCGACGCAAGTATTTGTTGATTAAGTATTTGTTGTGATGAGAGTTGCTAAGAGCTGCTCTTTTGGGATAGCCGCGATGAGCGTTTCTTCTGTCTCCTTTGCGACGTTTCGCCTCGCACGTTGGAGGCAACGTCATCGATCAAAAGCCTGAGGATGCCTCCAACGTGGGAGGTGAAACGTCGCGAAGGAGAGAACCGAAACGCTCGCCACGGCTATCCCGAAAGAGCAGCTCTTGAGAGCAATTCTCATCACACACCAAGCCATGGAAACCTACGTAAACGAATCACACAGAGGCGGGAGAGGCAGCCAGGCGGTTAGCCAGCGACAACATATTGCCACACACTGCTTCCTATATATTATGACGTTATTGGCCAATTGATGAACGTTTTTTAGTTGTGGGAGAAAAACCGAGAACCCATAGGAAACCCACTCATAACAAGGGGAGAGAACACACAAACTCCACACACAAAGGCGCCTGCAAAAACCCCACTCCCCTGGCCCCCACTACTCTCTCTGCCCCCCCCCGTCACCTACCCCGCCGGCCCCTGTCCTCGCATCCCCAGGTCACAGGAGCCGGCGTCGCAACCGGCGCCAACCCCGTCCGCCTCGGGCGCCAGCACCACACCCACCTCCACAGGCCCCGGCGGTGGCGGTGGCGGAGGCGGAGGCGGCGGTGGCGGCGGCGGCAACACCGCGCCACCCCCCACACAGCCGCTCCCCGGCCTGCCGCCGTTCTTCCTCGGTGAGAGGGGCGCTGCCGCGGTGGTGCGTGGTGTAGTGGTAGGAGTGTGACCGAGCGGTAGCGCGGTGTGGATCTGTGGCGGTGGTTTGCTGTGCTGGTGTGTGGTGTAGTAGTGTGAGTGAGTGGTGACCGGATGTGGATCTGTGGCCGTGGGTTTGGTGTGGTGGTATTGGTAAAGCGGTTTGAATCTGTGGCGGTGGTTTAGTGGCGTGGTGTGTGGTGTAGTAGTAGTGTGACCGAGTGGTAGCGCGGTGTGGATTTGTAACAGTGGTTTGGTATGGTGTAGTAGTATTGTGACCCAGTGGTAACACGGTGTGCATCTGTGTCGGTCGTTTGTTGTGGGGGTGTGGAGTGTGAACGTGAGCGGTAATCGCGAGCGTTTACCCCCGACTCCTTCGCGACGTCTCGCCTCCCACGTCGGAGGAGAGACAGAGGAAGGACGGCTCGCCGCCGCGGCCGTCGCTATGGAAGCGCGATTGTTTTCGCCGACGCGTCTCCGCTTCCCGTGACCGTCCCCTCTCCACGCAGGAGGGAACCTCGGCGGTTTGGCCAGCCTCAGTAACCTCGGCGTGGGCTCGTCCAACTTCATGGAGATGCAGCAGCAGATGCAGCGCCAGCTCATGTCCAACCCCGAGCTGCTCAGCCAGGTTCGAATCCCCGACTCGACGCCGCGCGCGTTGAACTCGCAGCCGAGGCCGCGCGGTCGCCATCGCACGGACGGGAACGTCGTAACGAGCGCCGAATGGGGGACACATCGAATTGACTCCGTGTCACTCTCCGGCAGACAGTTGCCTCCTTATCACTCATCTGTTGCTACTAATACCATGGGGCGCAATGTTCCCTTGAACTTCACTCATTGGTTCCTCTACCTGTGACGTTGAGTGAGATAGATAGATAGATGTTGTAATAATTATTATTATTACAGAAGATAACGGCCCGTGAGCTTTGCAAGCTCACGATCAAATTTCACTTTACGGCTGTGCGTGAGTGTGGGGGGCGCAGAAGCCAATCGGTCATGCAAACCGATTGGCTTCTTGTTGCAATGGGAAACTGTCATAACCATCACGCTTCGAAGAATCGAATCGAATTCGAACGTGTTTTGGAACGGATTAATATCATAAAGCGAGGGACCACTGTACTCTCGCAGTATCGCACCCAACCGTATGCCTTCCCTCCCCACACGCCCACCCCCGCCTCCACCCACCTCCCACCCCTCCGTACCCCCGCAGGTGATGGAGAACCCGTTCGTGCAGACGATGATCAGCAACCCGGAGATGATGAGGCAGCTGATCATGACCAACCCGCAGATGCAGCAGCTGATGGAGCGCAACCCCGAGATCACGCATATGCTCAACAACCCCGAGCTGCTGCGGCAGGTGAGACGCGGGGAGTTTGACACCAGTCCGGGACCTTGTGCCGGTCGGTAACGGTAACGTTGGTGGCGGTAGTGAGCACAGGTGGTGCCCCAGCCAGTCATATCAGTCGGTCAGCCAGTGGCACCTGGGTCTGTCCCGTGACCTCCTGTCGGCGAGCCTTCGACACTCTGCGTGGCCTCAAGCTGCATATGGCCTGGCACAGTCGCCGCGGTAACATCACCGCTACTTAGTGGCAAATGGCGGTTGTTGTTGTTGTGTGCGAGTCCGCCTGTGTATCTGCTTGTGTGTCGGGCCTTCGCAAATCACGGGATCGCCGTCTGTCGGTTGCGCGCGCGATCAGACGATGGAGCTGGCTCGCAACCCGGCCATGATGCAGGAGATGATGCGCAACCAGGACCGCGCGCTCAGCAACCTGGAGAGCATCCCCGGCGGGTACAACGCGCTGCGCCGCATGTACACCGACATCCAGGAGCCCATGCTGAGCGCCGCACAGGAGCAGGTGATGCATGGGGGGGCGGCGGCGAGGGAGGCGGGAGAGGGGGGCAGGGACGGAGGGATGCAAAGCGATACAATAATATAATAACGATAATTTTACATTTATAACGCGCACAATGTCTAAGGTATTCATTCGACAAGAGAACGACTCCAGATAGGGCTCTCCTCGACTTACGACGGGGTTGCGACCCTAGCAGGAGCGCTAGACTCCAGACCCGTTCACCAAGGGAGACCCTAGCAGGAGTGCTAGACTCCAGACCTGTTCACCACCAAGGGAGACCCTAGCAGGAGTGCTAGACTCCAGACCCATTCACCACCAAG
>JAZEWU010000056.1:1063131-1077113 GCA_036362915.1 Geotria australis | reverse complement strand
GTCTGTCAAGGCTACCCGGGAGATATTTATCTATGGGTGGGTGGGTGTATGGGTGAGTGAGTGGGTGAGCCAGTGTATTATGTGTGGGTGAGTGGCTATGTGAGTATTGTGTAAGTGAGTGTGGTTCTGTATCTGCGTGTGAGTGTGTAGCTAACTGCACTTGAGCCTACAGTCTGTTAAGGCTTACACGGGGTGATTGATGTGTGTGTATCCGAGCAGGCGCGGCGTGGGGACAATGCTTCCCGCTTGGCAGCGCGCGGCCGTGGTGCCAACCCTCCTGCTGTGCTGCATTCTGCTCGCCGCCGGGTGGGCTACACCAGACGGAGACCGGGCGACCCCAGGGTCGGCACTGGGCTCAGCAGCGTCGGGGTCAGCGGCCACATCACCAAACAGGTCACCGGTCTCGCTACCGCCACGGTCTCAAGACGATCAGTCGATGGGCGGCTCGTCATTGATCAGATCCACAGACGGGTCACCAGCTCCGCTAAGATCGCGGTCTAGCGACGATGACCCTCTGCCCAGGGCATCATCATCGGTCAGATCCGCAGACAGGCCACCGATCCGGCTCCGATCGCGGTCTGTCGACGACGAGGATTCCGACGGCCCAGCCGCCGGTTTCACGCCGGCCACATCGCCGCCGCCACCTCCTGTCGACGACATCCCGCGCGGCGATCCGCCCGCCGAGCCGTCGGCCTGCAAGGTGACGGGCTCGCAGGCCGACTGCTCGGGCCGCAGGCTGACCCTCGTGCCCCAGCGGCTGCCGGCGACCGTCACGTCCCTGGACCTGTCGCAGAACGCGCTGGCGGAGCTGGGCGACGGCGCGTTCGCCCGCTACCCGCTGCTGCGGCGGCTGCGGCTGCAGTTCAACGCGATCGCGAGCCTGCACCGCGGCGCCTTCCGCGGGTGCGGCCTGCTCGAGGAGCTCGACCTCTTCAACAACAGGTGGCGGGCGGGTAGATGAATCGACGGATGGGTGGATTGATGGGTGGATAGATAGATGGACGGACGTACGGGTAGACGGACAGACAGATGGTTGGATAGATGGGTCGGACAGATGGATCGGACAGATGGATGGATGTTATGGGAAGGTAGGTCGGCCTGCCTATTAAAATAAGTCTCCACACGTTTTGGAGGAGGTGAGACCACCCGCTAGGGTTGTCCCCGGTTCTAGATTTTTCAGGGATCATCCTCGTTTTGAGGCAGCTCTCCTGGGAAATCTGCATGTTCCGTTCTCTGTCGTTGTTGACATGTCGTTCTCTCCGCAGCCCTGTGCAGCGCTTTGTGACCCTCGGGTGAAAGGCGCTCTATAAATGCTATTATTATTATTATAGATGGGGAAATAGATGGATGGACGGATTGATAATAATTATTATAATAATAATTTAATAATAATTTCAATTTATATAGCGCCTTTCACCCGAGGGTCACAAAGCGCTGGATGGACGTGTGAGTAGATGGGCAGATTGATGGACAGACAGACAGACAGATGGATGGGCGGATAGTTGGCCAAATTAATATACGGACCGATGGATAGATGGACGGACAGATGGTAGGAAGGACGGACAGAGAGACAGATATACGGACAGAAGGACGGACATCCGGCTAGTGATGGACAGACATACGTCCGTACTGATTTACGTACATGTAGATTGATGGATGGATAGATTAACGGACGGACAGAAAGGTGGACCGACGGACGAATGGACTGACGGACGGCTCAATACGATCGCACATCCAAGCAGCGCTCTCGAGAGCCGCTCTTCTGGGATAATCACGGCGTGCGTTCCTCCTCTCCGGTTTCTCCGCGCGACCTCCTCCTCGACCGCCCGCAACGTCCCGTGACCTTGCCGCCCCGTCCCCTCCGCAGCCTGCCGGCGGTGCCCGACGCCCAGCTGGCGCCGCTGCTGGGCAGCCTCCTCCTGCTCAACGTCTCCAACAACCTGTACGGGCGCGCGGAGCTGGGCGCCACCTTCGGCCGCCTGTCGTCGCTGCGCCACCTGTGGCTGGGCGGCGAGCTGGTGTCGGAGGTGCGCGCCGCCGACCTCGCGGCCCTGCGCTCGCTCGACCTCGCCACCTTCTCGCTGAAGACGGGCCGGGGCTTCGCGGCCTACGAGCCCGGCGCGCTGGCGTCGCTGGCGGGCAGCGCCGACCCGTCGGTCACCCTGGATTGCGACCTCGACGCGGCGCCGGAGACCGTGACGCCGATGCTGGCCGACCTCGCCGCCACGGCCGTGGGCAGCCTGCGCTTCCGGCGCCTGTTCGCCGCCGGCTACTACGCGGGCGCCGCGGACCTGTTCGAGCCGCTGCCCCGGCTCGCCCGCCTGCGCTCGCTCTCGTTCTTCCGCGGCAAGCTCAACGAGAACCTGCTCTACCTGGTGCTGAAGCACCTGCAGCGCGCGGGCGGCGTGCGCTCGCTGTCGCTGCTCTCGGTCGACTTCGCGTTCTCGTCCGTGGCGGAGGTGCCGCGCGCGCCCGTGGGGCCGCTGCCGCTCGGCGAGCTGGTCTTCCGCGACATCAGCAACCCGGACGTGCTGCTGTACGCCGGCGGCTTCGCGTGGTATGGCGGCCTGGACGCGCTCGTCATCAGCAACGTGAACTTCAACGTGGTGCCGTGCGCGGCCTGGGCGGCCATGCGGCGCGTCGTCGACGTGGACGTGTCGGGCAACCGGCTGACGGACGCGGCGCTGTTCAACGCTGGCTGCGACTACCGCGGCACGCTGCCGCGCCTGCGCTCGCTCGCGCTCGGCGACAACGCGCTCACGAGGCTGGCCGCGGTGGCGGCGCTCGCCGCCGAGTGGCCGGCGCTGCGCGAGGTGCGGCTGCCGCGCAACCGCGTCGGCGGCGTCGCCGAGACCTGCGAGTGGCGGCAGCCCGTCGAGCTGCTCGACCTGTCGTACAACCGCGCGGCGGGCGAGGTGTTCGGGTGCCTGCCGCTCACGCTGCGCCACCTCGACCTGTCGCACAGCGACGTGGACCGCCTCGACGTCGCCTACTTCGCGGCCGCCGACCGCCTCGAGACGCTGCTGCTCAGCGGCAACAGCATCAAGTTCATCCCGCCGGGCTGGCGGGCGCCCAGCCTCGGCCTCCTGGCCGTGGACCGCAACTCGTTCGGAACCATCGACCGCGGCACGTTCGAGCTGATGCCGGCGCTGCGCCGCCTGCGCGCCGACGGCAACCCGTTCCAGTGCACGTGCGACCTGTGGGCCTTCCTGGAGGAGGCGCGCGCCGACGCGTCGCCGGTGCGCCTCGAGGGCTGGCCGGACAACTACACGTGCTACCACCCGGCGGCGCTGCTCGGCACGCAGCTCGAGCGGTTCCGCCCGGGCGCGCTCGAGTGCGACGCGCGCCTCGTGGCGCTGGTGTCGGCGCTGGCGACGGCGGCGCTGGTGGGCGCCGGGCTGGCGCTGTGCCGCCGCTTCGACGCGCCGTGGTACCTGCGCGCGCTCTGGAACCTGCTGCGCTCGCGGCGCCGGCGCCGGAGCCGGGAGGGCGGCGTCCCCGGCCGCGGCTTCCACTTCCACGCCTTCGTCTCGTACAGCCACGCGGACGCGGCGTGGGTTCGCGAGCTGCTCATGCCGCAGCTGGAGACGGCGCGGCCGGCGCTGCGCGTGTGCGTGCACGAGCGCGACTTCACGCCGGGCCTCTGGATCATCGACAACATCATCGAGAGCATCGAGCGCAGCCGCCGCGTCATCTTCGTGCTGTCCAGCTCGTTCGTCGACAGCGAGTGGTGCAACTACGAGCTGTACTTCGCGCACCAGCGGCCCGCGCGCGAAGCCATCGACGACCTGGTGCTCCTCCTCAAGGAGCCCATCCGCGCCGAGTCGCTGCCCAGCCGCTTCTGCAAGCTGCGCAAGCTGCTGTCCCGGAAGACCTACCTGGAGTGGCCCGCCGAGGCCGCCAAGCAGGGATTCTTCTGGGCCCAGCTCAGGGCCCTCCTGCGCTGCGACGACGGGGTGACGCCGGACGACGCGGGGACGGACGGGGTGAAGGGCGAGGAGGTCGCCGACGGCGGGCGGTCGGTCTGACGCGTCGAGTCCCCCCCGGGCGGGCGAGCGAGCGAGCGGGAGGAAGCGACGAGTTTACTCACGAAGAGCGGGAAGCGCTGGATTTGATGCTCACGACGCCGACGTTGCCTTCATTTCGATCGTTTACGTGCACGGTGGTGAGGCCTTCGGCGCAGGCTCTGAGGCCTGGTCAGGGTCTCGGGAACGGTGTCGCTTGGAACCTTGACGTAACATTCCACGAGAGCCTCACTGGGTGCCAGCGTTGGCTGTCGGGAGGACACCGCCCGGATTGCTCGGTAGAGTTGCCGCCTGTCCTGATTCTCGCGGGATTAATCGAGCCGCGAAACGAGCCGTGACAAAAAAACCCTTCACCGTGATGGTTGCTCTTCAGAGATGTTCTGTTGAGCTTCTAGACATCGTTGTCTTTCAGCCCCTCGGCTTCGAAGTGTTTGGTAGAGTTCGCAGGTAATACCAAGTATTACTTGACAGGGATCGTGACGTGAACGCCTGCCTCTACCTTGATCAAAAGATGCTTTGGTCAGATGGGGCTACAAGACCGGCCCAACCACCTGCGAATGTGGAGAAGCAGACCATACTATGGAACACTGCCTTGGGTCTGTGCTCTACTACCGAACCTCTGCAGCTGAAAAGACCTTGCGGAGTTCAATGAAAATGCAAGGGGCTGTGTAAGAAAATGGGAAACTGTAATTTGACCGTCGCGCTGCTTCGAAGAATCGCTAAGAAGAAGAAGAGATGTTATTTCGGGATAGCCGTGTCGAGCGATCGTGATGCTTCAAACGTGGGGGGGTGCGAAACGTCGCGAGGGAAGAGAGGGAGATCGCCCAGTGACACGGCTATCCCGAAAGAACAGCTCCGAAGAGCAACCATCATGAACCGAGCCGTGGAAACCTACAGCAATACATTTCGCAGGATTGACCACTTTTGAGATAAAAACCCAGGTCATTAGAGTGCCGTTTTTCGGTCACTTGTAAGGGTTCCTCTCGTCGGATATTCTTCTTCTTCAGCGTCACGGTTTGTTTTTATACCTCAGAGGCGGCAACGCCGGTGTTGTTTGTCCTCCGATGCGTTAGTGTTTGCAAAGCTGTGAGTTTGTGCGGCTCACGGAACCGGCCCAGTGGCTTTAATTGTATTAACTGCGGTCAGATGCACCGTGGGTGCTCTTTGATAACGCGCGGCGTCCCAGTGTCAGTGCGCCGTGTCAGTGTGTGCGTGTGTGTTGTGGAGGAGGTTCGTGAAGGACGCTACTGGGCGGCTGGAGGCAGTCGCCCTCCAACAACAACAGAGGGCGGATGAGCGACGCTCGCAACAGCGAGCCGAGCGGTTAAAACACAGAAAGTTGGCACGCTCGGGAGCACAGGCGGTGCCCCAGCCAGTCATCTCGGTCAGGCAGCCCGTGGCACCTGGGTCTGTCCCGTGACCTGTTTTCAGCGAGCCTCCGACACTCTGCGTGACAGCCTCAAGGTGCACCTGTCCTGGCACAGGCGCCGTGGTGACATCACCGCCACTCAGTGGCGAACGGTGGCTGCTGTTGTTGTTGCTGCTGCTGTGTCTCGTGTCAAAGCGTCGTGTCGATGCGTGCCAAAGCAATTGTGGGTAGTACGATCGCGTTGGCATGCCGACACGCGGCGTGACGCACGCCGGGCGCTTCTTCGCTGAACGCTGCCGCTTGGCACGACGATCTAACCCGAGCGTCAACTGGCCGCGGCGTCTGCGTTACGTCCGCCTCTGCGTCTCACGAAACAAACACTTCCGCGCGTCGCATCGCCGGCGCTCAAACCGCCGCACCGCTCGCGGCGTCGTTCGAGCCGGGCCGCTCGCTTTAAAGCCATCGGTGCAGGTTGACATGCCAGATGTTTACAGGCAAGGACCTGTTTAGTATTCGCCTGGCACTCCGGTTTCCTCGCACAGTCCAAAGACACGCTGCTGCCAAGGCTAATTGGCCCGCGGATTAATTTGTCCCCGGTGCCCTGTAATGAACTGTATAGCCCTGCTTTGCGCCCTGTGTCTGCGGGGGATAGGCTCCGGCTGACCGAGACGCTGTACACAGGATTAAGCGGTTTCTGGGAATGATAAGATCGATATAGATAGATGTTTTTATTATTACAGCATAAAGAAAATTGCCAGTGAGCTTGCAAGCTCTTAACGGGGGATTCCTGCCATTGTACACAACAAACGCGCGATGGATGGTGTTTATTATTTGCGCGTGAGTCACGCAGCTGTTGACGCAGCTGTTGACGCACGATCTATGGACCCGGTGTCGAGTCATATAGGCAGGAACTCTCTCCTTCTGTGGCGGCGTTTTCGAGGCCAGACCGTGGTGGGGCCACCGTGCTACATCCCCGTCGACAGTGCCTCAACTGGAAGGTCTGGTATTTTTAATCACGTTTCCCCCCCCCTCGCCCATCCCACGCGAGGAAGGACTTTAGGAATGCGCCGCACGGCGGTTTAATTGGAGCAGGTGTGCCAACCAGTCTCGACTTGTGACGGAGTGGTGGTAGCAGCGGTTAGCGCGTCTAGCGCGTCGCGCTAACGACCCGGCGCTTAGATCCGAGTTCGTTCATGCGTTCATTCGCCAGAACCCGCTTTAATCCTGTACAGTGTCGCGGTGAGCCCGGAGCCTTATCACGGCGCACACCGGGCGCAAGGCAGGGCTATGCCCAGGATGGGACACCAGTCCATCACAGGGCACCGAGGGCAATTTAGTCAGCAGGCCAATTTCTCCGGGTTCGATACGTTTTTATATAGGCTCGAAGGAACCGTTGAGCTACGTAGCTCTTTTGAACAGTTGTCCAGCGGGGAGGGGTGAGCGAGTTACATCATCTCAGGGTAACGGCGGAAATTTAGTCAGGACAGTTAACCTAGGCAGCGTGTCTTCTGACTGTGGGAGGAAAGCGGAGTTCCCGGCGAAAACCCACGCGGACACGGGGAGAGAACACGCAAACTCCACGCAGAGAAGCGGCGGCCGAGCCGGGAGTCGAACCCAGGCATCCCTCTCGCTGTGAGGGCGGCAGCGCTACTCACCGCAACGCCACCGTGCCGCCCTCGAAAATATATATTTCTACGATTATCTGCATACGTAAATGTTAAAACAGTTCGTGTGCTCACTGTGGCGGTTGACCGTGGCTCAATCGCTCGGTAGGAATCGCCCGGCAGTATCCGAGGGACAGTTTCCAAACCACGAGCCCGTTAACGAGGTAACTTCAGTCACGATGCCTCACTTGTATCGACACGGCTCAAGGTGACCCTCTCATTTCACTTTCCGGGCTGCTCCGGATGACCTGTGACCCCCCCATTTCAATTCTGTAGACTGTAGAGCTTGGGTGCGCAACATGAATGTCATCGGTTAATCAAAACAAATCAACCGAATTGTATTGAAAATTATATTCAGCCTACAATTGCACTTGTGTTTTCACACGGGCCTATGGCGATGTAGGTTTGTCACGGCTCGATGTGCGATAATTGCATTCCCCAAAGGTTGGGTTTTTTTTCGGGATAGCCGTGTCAAGCATTTGCCCTCTCCCCATCGCGACCTTTTCACCTTCCACGTTGGAGGCATCCTCAGGCGTTGTTGCCTGTTATCAAAGGCAGTTGATTGCCTGGCCCGATATCACGCGACAACATATAGCACAGTACACTCGTCTTCACTCAGTTTCAAAACGCCTGAGGATGCCTCGAACGTGGGGAGGCGAAACGTCGCGAAGGAGAGCGCTCAGTGACACGGTTGTAGACTGTATAAACTGTAGCGCTCAGTTACACGGCTATCTCGAAAGAGCAGCTCTGAAAAGCCACCGGCGACGGTCCAGCCGTCATCTCGCGTTGCTGCATCTCATAGCGACCGGTTGCTATGACAACGGAATGTGTTTTATTAAGGGTATTTCTGTGTCAGTGTTACGTTTACATCAGTGTTAAAAGTTCCCAAACGAGTGATGTTTTGTGTCTCCCTCCGTGTTTGTCCTTAAGAAAGTGACGACCATCTTAGGGGACGCTGGCAGATTTTTTCCGCTCTTAATATTGCCAGTTTCACGACCTTTCAGTGTATTCGAAGCAGCCTTAATCATTTCATTTTCGTTGCTTTGGTTTGTATTAGCTGGGTTTTTTTTCTCCTGTCGTTGTTGACATTCTGTTCTCTCCGATGCGCTTGTGCAGCGCTTTATAAAATGCTATTATTATTATCTCAATCGTGGCCGGCCTACGTTTCTTGCACCTTCCATGATTTCCTTGTTTACTCCTGCTTAGATCTGTGCAAACGGTTGGTTGGTTGCTCTTCAAATCTGTTCTTTCGGGATTGCCGTGTCACCGAGCGTTCACCCTCTCTCCTTTGCGACATTTCGCCTCCCACATTGGAGACATCATCAAGCTGTTGTAATTGCTTTTTTGTTGTTGTTGTTGCGTGTGTGATTTTTTATTTAATTTATCACTCCCAAAAATTTGCTTTCCAGCATTTGCTCACCAACTTGAAATCAAATCGGATCCGTGTTTCGCAATCAAGGGAAATTATTTGCAGCTGTTGCCGTGGCTCCCTCTAACCGTAATCCATTCCAGAATGACCCTGAAAAAAAAAGCAACACACTTTAACTTTTCTCGAACTGACTCACAATGTTTGTTTGGTGGAAGTGGGAGCTCTGCTAGAGTGGGCACGCGGCCAAGGGAATAGAAATGCACTTGTGAGCAACACTTTGGAATGTTCACAACGCTGCTGAACAACTAGCACCGAATGTGCCAGGCTTATGAATCTTGCTCAACGTTTATTGCCATCATCTGACCTCCTGGCTGCCTTCCAGCGTGGCGCGTTGTGCACATTCCGGACATGACTAAAAAAAAAATACTCATTATTTGTTTGAGAAAATCGTAAAATATTGGAGTGTTGTTGCCGTCAACTAACCGCGTGGCTGCCTTCCACGCTCCCCCGCTTATCTGCTGTTTCCTCGAGCCTCTGGGTCGTTCTCTCTTCGAATGAATAGCTTCGACATTGAATGAATATGTCATCATCATCATTATCAGCACACGGTTAATCCCGTACAGGGTCGCGGGGGGGCGGAGCCTATCCCGACAGACATAGGGAGCGAGGCAGGGCTATGCCAGTCCATCGCAGGGTATACGGGGAAATTCAGTCAGCAGGCCGATTAACCTACGCAGCAGTATGTCTTTGGACTGTGGGAGAAAACCGGAGTGCCCGGCGAAAGCCCACGCGGACACGGGGAGAACGTGCAAACTCCACACAGAAAGGCACCCGAGTCGGGATTCGAACCCGGATAGCCTCTTGATGTGAGGCGACACCGCTACGCCACCGTGCCGCCCCAGAATGACTATGCGTTTATCATTGTACTATTATAAGCAAAGCTGCAGACACAGGACTCAACGAGAGTAAAGAAAGGTAATCCAACGGTGGAGATGAGAGACAGATTAGTGGTCACCTGCACACAGACTGGCTGACGTCACGCTGCTAATTTTAAACACCACTCAGCCGGAGAGTTTACATTGGGGAAGAGCGTGTGGTTTTGAGCTGTGAGACGCATCGCGATGTGTATGCGTTGTCTCTCGACATCAAAGACAAAGATCCCCCGTATAGCCGTAACGGACTGTAGGGTCAAGTGCCGTGAACGAGACACCCGAGCCCAGAATCGAACCGTGACTCTTCTTGCTGTGAGGCGGCAGACCTACTCACCGTGCCGCCCAACAAAATAACAAATTACCCAAACAAAAACAAATAACCATTGTCACACAGCAATGCACTCTTCTTCTTTGCGATTCTTCGAAGCACGATGGTCATCATCGGTATGTCCCTGCCGTGTCGACCTCCATAGGTGTTACTCGCTTACGGTACTTGACCCCACAGTCTGTTAATGCTATACGGGGGAGCTTTGTATTTTATTGCAGGAAGGAGCCCGGGGATATAGCCTTACCTCCCAAATCAGATCTACAATCGTTGCGAGCTAATCATTAACTCGCACACAAACACTCGACCCGAGCTCTAACAACGCATTACTCAATTCAGCCCCGATGCTCAACAAAAACACACGCTGTAAACACAACCTTCGTAACTGTTGCTATCTCAGCCGTCATCAGCATCATCATAGGCCAGGGTCTCTCCACTGCTGGATGAAGGCCTCCTCGTCATCTCTCACCGTCTGGCGACGTAATAATTAGCCGACCCTTGTCGGCCAAGAAATTCAACATTTGCCAGACACCGTCTCCTCTATATGACGTTATCGGCCAATTAATTAATTAGGTTTTTGTTGTGGGTGTGAAACCGGAGAACCCGGAGGAAACCCACGCAGAACAGGGGGGGGCGAGAAACACACAAACTCCACACAGAAAGGCGCCCGAGGCGGGAATCGAACCGCCTCGGGCAGGACGTTCTTTCTGCGAGGCGTATTCTCCCCGTGTCCGCCTGGGTTTTCGCCGGGTACTCTGGCTTCGTCCCACAGTCTAAAGACACACACCGCGGCTGCATAGATTAATTGACCTGCTGGATAGTTTGTCTCCCGGTGCCCCTGGAGTTCCATCCTGGGTGGAGCTCTGCCTTGCGCCCTGTGTCTGCATGGATGGGTTCCAGGTCACCGCGACCCTCGACCGGATTAAGCGGATATTGATGATAAATTAATGGGAACATGAAGGAATGTTAGTTCTTATTTTCCACTTCTCCCTCATCATCCACCGCCTCCCTCCCTCTCACTCGCCCACTCATCCAACGCACTCAGACTCTCACCCACTCGCCGACCTACCCACTCATCCACTCACCCACCCACTCACCCACCCACTCATCCACTCACTCATCCACTTTGTGACCCTCGGGTGAAAGGCGCTATATAAATGCTATTATTATTATTACTCATCCACTCACCCACTCATCCACTCACCCACTTATCCACTCACCCACCCACCAGGGAGCTAATGGGCACGAGTTCCAGTACATGTTATTTATCCACAAGGACATTTTGCGTGCGGCACAGTGAGTAGCGCTGCCGCCTCACAGCAACGTACGCTGTTTTGGGCCAATTCATCATTTTGTTTTAGTTGTCAGAATAAAGCGTAGAATCGGGAGGAAACCCACGCAGAACAGGGGGGAGAGAACTCACAAACTTCACGGGAATCGAACCGCCTCGGGCAGCACTTTGTTATCTGTGAGGCGCGGATGTTACCGCTGCAAGGACACCCTGCCGCCCAGACGTCGCTCGGACCTTGCTCACGGTTTGGAGGAGTGCCCGGCAGACCTGGGATTGAGGCGTGGTGCCTCCTGGCAGGACCCAGGGTAAGCTGAGTGAATTACACTGCCACGGCCAATTTGCGATATCGTTACATTTAGTCTCCGTAATTGACGTGTGAGTTTACTGGCTATGGGCGGCACGGTGGCGTAGCGGTGAGTAGCGCTGCCGCCTCACAGCCAGAAGATCCCCGGGTTCGAATCTCGGCTCGGGTGCCTTTCTGTGTGGAGTTTGCACGTGTCCGGCAACTCCAGTTTCCTCCCACAGTTCAATAATATGCTGCTGCAAAGGCGGCCGGGCGTGGTTCTGGCAAACCAACCCCTCTCGTGTGCCGTGCTAAGAACAGAGTAGAGAGTAGGTGATATTATTAGAGCAGAAAATACCCATTGAAGCTTGAAAACTCTGGAAGCGGGGATTCCTGCGAGACAACAAACGTGCGAATCAACCAACAATAAACAACATATAAAATCAAAATGTAATTCAACGAATTTTCCAAATCTCTTAAAACGTAACCTACGATCAGAATGTAAACAGCAATACACAGTGTTGAACAAGACAAAAAGGTGCTGGCCTTCATAGGTGCTCGCTAACAGCACTTGCCCCTACAGTCTGTTAAGGCTACACGGGGGATCTTTGTTAGTGAGACATCTCACAATGTGCTCCGTTGTTTTCGTGTCTTTACAGATCGGGTGATCCGTGCTTTAAGAGTTTAAGCAAACAGGAGGCGTGGGACAATGCGCGCCTTGTGCCGTGTGGCGACTGAAGTGAGTGTGACGAGCCTCGGGAGCTCTACTCCACACCCCGGCTGGACTCCAGACACTGGCTCTTGTGTCGTACACGGTGGTCCAGAAGCCTTGTGGGTTGGCGGCTCGGTGAGTAGCGCTGCCGCCTCACAGCAAGAAGGTCCCCGGGTTCGTATCCCGGCTCGGGTGCCTTTCTCTGTGTGGAGTTTGCATGTTCTCTCTCCGCGTGTCCGCGTGGGTTTTTCCCCGGGCACTCTGGTTGCCTCGCACAGTCCAAAGACACGCTGCTGCTGCTGCATAGGTTAATTGGCCTGCTGACTAAATTGCCCCCCGGTGCCCTGTGATGGACCCGGCGTCCCATCCTGGTTAGAGTATAGCCCTGCCTTGCGCCCTGTGTCTGCCGGGATAGGCTCTGGCTCACCGCAACCCTGTACAGGTTTAAGCGATTTCAGACAACGGATGGCTGGATCGATAAAGGGCTTGTAGGTTATTTAACATTCTTCCCAAGAGCAATGTCGAAACTCATCGTCGTTACACGATCCGTTCCTCCGGACCTCTGACGTGAGGATGACGCGATGAACCAATCCACGTGCCGCACACGAGCCGATCTCATCGCTCCATCTCCTCAGGCGCGGTCCCTCCTTTGGCTGCCAACACACCCGAGTCTCGTGCCATCAGCCACCGTTCCTTCCGGCCCAAGCTGGCCCCAAGCCCACAAACTCCAACATAACCAATCCATCGTAATCATCATCATTGCCAGTTTCACGACCTTTCAACTTATTCGAAGCAGCCTTAATCATTTATTTTTTGTTACTTTGGTTTTTTATTAGTTGGTTTTTTTTCTGTCCTTCTTTTCGATTCTTCGAAGTGTGATGGTTATATGACAGTTTCCCATTTCTTTACACAGTTCTTTGCATTTTCATTGAACTTTGCAAGGTCTTTTGAGCTGCAGAGGGTGGGTAGTAGAGCGCAGACAAGGCAGTGCTCCCATAGCATGGTCTGCTTCTCCACATTCACAGGTGGTTGGGCCGGTCTTGTAGCCCCATCTGTCGTTGTTGACATGCCGTTCTCTCCTCGGCCCTTGTGCAGCGCTTTGTGACCCTCGGTTGAAAGGCGTTCTATAAAATGCTGCTATTATTATTATTAGTATCGGCTGGATGAAGGCCTCCGCAATCCGGCGAACGGGCAAATCCTCCTTTGGCTGACGTTCCGTCCGTGGACTCGACCCAGCGGCCGCCACCGAGGCCGGAGGGAGGAAATCCCTGGAGCGATTCAGGCCGCCGAGGCAGGGCGCGGTTGAGGAAGGCCCGACCTTCAGGCCCAGTCGAGGCGTTGGCGGAGAGACGGGGTGGTGGTGGGCCACTTGGGCCTTTTCCGGGGCCCTTGGGACAGGCCGCGAAGGGGTCGTCAGGGCCTGTGCACGGGCGTGGAAGGTCGCGACATGCGCACGATGTGCACCAGCGACGAGTAGACGTCTGCGTCCATGCAGCCCTGCGGGAGACCAGGGGCGGGTGGGGTGGTGCCATAACAGTAGAAATTATAATGAATTACTGACGCAGCTTTATCACGGCTCGATGTTTGAGAATTGCGTCCCGTCCTGGGTACAGAGCCGGATAAGGCTCCGGCTCACCGCGAACCTGTGCAGGATTAAGCGGTTTCTGACAACGGATGGATGGACAATGGATGGAGGACTGTGTGTCTGCGGTGGAGCGCGGTGGTGAGAGTCGGGCTTCACCTGCACGGCGCACATCAGGTGTGCTCGATACGCCTCAACCACCTCCTTGTGCAGCCTCTCCTCCTCCTGACGACGCACGCGAACGACCGCCGGTTAGCGAGCGCCTATTACGGCCCACAGTCAGAATTATCATCGGAGCTGTTCTTTCGGGATAGCCGTATCGAGTGCTCTCCCTCTCTCTCCCTCGCGACGTTTCGGCTCCCACGTTGGAGGCATCTTTAGGCTTTTCTAAGAATGCCCCCAACGTGGCAGGCGAAACGTCGCGAGGGAG
>JAZEWU010000056.1:1027778-1049562 GCA_036362915.1 Geotria australis | reverse complement strand
CTTCTTGCTGTGAGGCGGAAGCGCTACCCACTACGCCACCGTGCCGCCCTGGGTATCATAATAATATCAATAATTACTTTACATTTATAACGCGCGGCACATATTCATTCGAAGTAAGAAAAAAACCTCCAAATTGTTTTTGCTGGTTTTCCGTTCTATGTCGTTGTTGTCGTGACGTTTCTCTCCGCAGCCCTGTGCAGCGCTTTTTGACCCTCGGGTGAAAGGCGCTCTATAAATGCTATTATTATTATTCAACGAGAGAAGGACTCAGAGGCGTAGCGAGGAAAGCGCAGAGAGGCGGAGGAGGCAGCCAGGCGGTGTTGCCGGCGCCATATCGGCGCACACTGCTTCCTATATATTAATAATAATAATAATAATTCAATTTATATAGCGCCTTTCACCCGAGGACGATGTTATCGGCCAACTAATTAATGAGTGGGTTTTTTAAGTTGTGGGAGGAAACCGGAGAACCCGGAGGAAACCAATGCAGAACAGGGGGGAGAACACAGAAACTCCACAAGGAAAGGCGCCCAGAGGTGGGAATCGAACCGCCTCGGGCAGGACTTTCTTTACGTGAGGCGCGGATGTTACCACTGCATAGACACCCCGTCAAGAGCACGCTCTCCCTCCTACCTATCTCCCCGCCTGCACCCCCCTCTCGAACCCCCCGCACCCCTACTACGAAATTAAGACCCGTAAATCGTTAGTTACGTCCTGGTTTTCCCACAATCCTTCCAGTTGTCGAGCGAGACAACTACCGTCCTGGGAAATCAAAATCTGCAAGTTGCCCTTGAGATACTAAAAGTCCTCGATTTAGTTAGTAAATGCAATAATTACACTGCCCGCTCAAGAAAAAATGTAAATCTGATTTTAATTTATAACGCTGTCAAACGTAGTCCTCCCATCTCGCAGTCTCGTCAGACGGTCTCCCTCTTACCGTTTATAGGTCGCCGTGCTGCCGTATCTCAGAGGTGATAATGCCAGGCTAGGTTCCTCTCTCCTGAACGGGCTTCGCGTCCACTTTGGCGTGTGGTCGGCTCGAGTTACGCCGCCGCTAACCGATCGCGCGGCAGAGGAAGGGCGCTGTGGATGAGATGCGTTTATGGAAAATATTGCCACCCGACAGAATATTTCACGCGGCGCGAATTAGCGTTAAAATACTTATTTGTCACACGAAGAGCGCACGGTCTCCAACTCTGCTCACTCGCCCAGGAACTTTCGCCCACGTTAGTTATATCTTTGTTGTTGTTATTATTAGCATTCACGCCGCCTGGAAGACTAAGTATTCGCGGTGCGTTCCCTGGTCCCGCGACTCACGTAGTATGAAAAGGTTTGCCCGTCATGCTTTTTACAAATGCCGTATTTATTGTGGCGGAGGTGCAACCGGATACCTGCCAGGAGAGCAGTGTCTCGCACGGCCTCATTCAGGAGCTGTCTTTACGGTAATCGGCCTCTTTACTAATTCAATTTCAGGTTCGGATTCCCGAGCGGGCTCGCCATGTGCCACCTGTTTGGTGACGCGCGTAGCCTCTTTGTCGCCTCTGTCGTTTGCAATGTAAGGATGTTCTTTCGGGATAACCGTGTCGAGCGTTCCTCCTCCTCGCTCCCTCGTGACCTTTCGACCCCCACGGTTGGTAAGCACCATCAGGCGAAACGTCGCAGTGTCAGGAGGATGCTTCCAGCGTAGGAGGAAAAACGTCGCGAAGGAGACAGCCGTGAACGCTCGACACGGCTATCCCGAAAGAGCACGATTCTTCCCGTTTGGTCAAGTGCTCTCTGCCGGCACGGCAGACGATCAGGGTGGGTTGTGAGCACCGGCAGCCCATGGCACCTGCCATGGCACCTGCCATGGGCTGCCTGACTCAGATGACTGGCCGATGCAAAGACAACGACACAGATCCCCCCCGTATAGCCTTCACAGAGTGTAGGGTCAAGTGCCGGTTAGCGAGCACGTATGAAGGTCGACACGACACACGAGGAGGTGGGTGACCAGCACCACGCCCGACTGGCCCAGGCACCACCTCACACACAAACACACGTGTGTTATTATAACAGGAGGGGGGGGGGGCGCTGTGAGTAAATAGGGCGCTGATAATTCCGTTGAACGTCCGTATGCCGATGGTCAGCACTTGGCAATCATCACAGACCGCACATCCGTACAGAGCGTATATCATCAACCAAATGTTTTAACAGCCGGCGCCAGCGACAGCTGGGCACGCAGCCACCGCCTGCCGTGGCCTCTCCTCTGCAGAATGCAGATTTTAAAATAAGTAAATTATATCTAACACGAATGCTTTCGTTACCAATGTTATTCATAGTATAGCTGTTTTTACGAGGTAGGTCACGTAAACCGGACTCCATCCGACACAGCCAATTAAATTGGCTTTGTCGGGTGCAACCAGGTTTACAACACTAATTTTAACGTGACCTAACTCATAAAAAGAGTTATACTATGGAAAATTGTATCTACAATGCGGCTGCACGGGGGCACGGTGGCGCGGTGGGTAGCGCTGCTGCCTCACACCAAGTAGGGCCCGGGTTCGAATCCCGGCCCGGGTGCCTTTCTGTGTGGAGTTTGCATGTTCTCCCCGGTCCGCGTGGGATTTCGCCGGGTATTCCGGTTTCCTCCCACAGTCGAAAGACACGCTGCTTGCATAGGTTCATTGGCCTGCTAAATAAATTGCCCCCTGATGCCTCGTGATAGACTGGTGTCCCATGCTGGGTATAGCCCTGCCTTGCGCACTGTGTCTGCCGGGATAGGCTCCTGCTCACCGCGACCCTGTACAGGATTAAGCGGTTTCTGATAACGGATCTGAGAATGGATGGATGTATGTCAGAAAACGCTTCATCCTGTACAGAAACCGCTTAATCCTGTACAGGGTCGCGGTGAGCAGGAGCCTATCCCGGCAGACACAGGGCGCAAGGCAGGGCTATCCCCAGGATGAGACGCCAGTCCGTCAAAGGGCACCGTGGCCAATTTAGTCCGGTTTATGACGATGAATGACAATGAATAATAAACATCTACAAATATCTAGGAGAGAAAAAAATTGACCGCAGGGCGGGTACTCTGCTAGTTTCCACCGCTCCTTGTTTAGCATTGCGTGCGGTGCCATTGACTGAGTGTTGGCGAAAGAATGCGTGACGTCATCAGGTGGGTCTGCGTGCTTTAACCGTGACGTAATGCAACGTTGCAAGCCGCGGCTCACAATTTAGAAATCCGTGGGAGTGCACTTTTTTTAACTACTTTCGGAAGTAAACCTTTGCGTTTAATTCAGAACACAACAACCAAATTACATTTTTCAACTCTGACCAAACGATATTAATGCGTAAATTATCACAATTATTTGGCAGTTGGTGATAGAAACTTAAATGAGTTTGGATTTAACAGTTCAGGAAGAGGGTGCTTCCGCGGATGTCGCGGTAAGGCGACCTAAGCCGGCGAGACACGAGCGGCGAGTTCATTGCCTGTCGCCGAGTTAATGGCGACAACTTTGTGACTGGCTCCCTCCATCCGTCTCCAGCCTTGGCCGGGGACCCACCTCGTCTAAGTTCAACACCCTTCCCTCCCCTACACCCTTTCGTCGCTCCGTCTCCCGCGTCGGAGGTGAGGGAGTAAGGGTTGTGTCTTTTCTGTTGTTCGCGCCGGGTCATCATCTTCTTCCTCATCATGACTTGTCCAGCCTCAACAGCAGCCATGAGGATTTCTCTTTAAGAGCTTCTCTGTCGCGACGTTTCGACTCCAGCGTGAACGGTGCCTGCGGACGTGGGAGGCGAAACGTCGGCTTTCTCGATAGAGCAGCTCTCTCATCAGTTACACCTACAGTCCTACACCAATTCGCGCTGTTGTAGTTGGTGACCATTGTAAAGCTGCTTCCGAAAGGACGTTTGTCTCGGAGACGGAGCGATGGAATGGGCCGGTATGCAGGCGATGGCTCGATTAATAAATATACTTCGTAGGATCGTGAGGGATTCCCCCACAGCTTGGGGCGAGAGGAGGCTTTCATCCAGCAGTGGATTGAGCAAAGGCTGTGTATAGTAGAGTAGCGTACGTATTATTATTTGTGATAGTAAGTACCCGTAGCTTTACGAGTGGGGCTGACGTTTGCATTTTAACTAAACGAGTATGTTGTGCGCTTAAAGGTGAAAGGCGCTATATAAATGCTATTATTATTATTACAAACTAGCTCCCGGGCCGGACCGAGCGGCCCGACCCGGGAGACCGAGGCCTACGGTGTTTCCTGATTCACCGGCCGGCTTTGAGTCGCCAAGACCCCGCCGGGATAAGCCGGCAAGGGCTCAAGTAAAATCCATCCATCCGTTGTCATAAACTGCTTACTCTTATACAGGGTCGCGGTGAGCCGGAGCCTATCCCGGCAGACACAGGGCGCAAGGCAGGGCTATACCCCGGATGGGACGCAAGTCCATCCCAGTCAAGTAAAATCTCCACAAAGTAATCGTCTTAAGGTTATAAACGTCTTGTGTGTGTCCCGCGCTCGTTAATGCAAGTTTGAGATGTAGTTGATTTAACATGTAAGACTTTAAAGTTATCAAGTATAACCCTAGGAAGTAATTGCGTTTTACACAATCTGTTTGGAGTGGATGTCCCAAAAGATCTATTGCTGTAATGACAGGCCTAACTTTAAAGTATGTGTGTTTACGATTTGCCAAGATATAATTTCGCGTGGGGACAGCCTGGGACACGTTTGCAATAATTGCTACTTTTCATGAATGAACAAAAATGTATTAAGTTTATATAGCGCCTTTCACCCAAAGGTCCCAAGGCGCTGCAGGTAAGAGAGGTGCAGGGGAGGCAGCCACGCGGTGAGCCGGCGTCAACACGCCAGACATTGCGTCCCTATATATTATGATGTTATCGGCCCCTTAATTAATGAGCTTTTTTTTGTTGTGGAGGATACAGGAGCACCCGGGGGAAACCCACGCAGAATAGGCGTAGAACATACATTACAACAGAAGTGTATCCATCCATTTTCAGAAACCACTTAATCCTATACAGGGTCGCGGTGAGCCGGAGCCTATCCCGGCAGACACAGGGCGCAAGGTAGGCGAACACCAAGGATGGGACGCCAGTCCATTGCAGGGCGCCTGGGGAAATTTAGTCAGTACGCCAATTAACCTGGCAGCATGTCTTTGGACGGTGGGAGGACACCGGAGTGCCCGGCGAAAACCCACGCGGACACGGGGAGAACATGCAAACTCCACACAGAAAGGCACCCCGAGCCGAGATTCGAACCCGGGACCTTCTTGCTGTGAGGCGGCAGCGCTACCCACTACGCCACCGTGCCGCCCAGAAGTGTATAGAATAAAATAAAATAATTCACGACCGTTGCATGCAATTTCTATGCTTATTATCATAGATAGATATATGTTTATTATTACGGCAGAAAAAAATACCCAGTGAGCTTGCAAGCTCTTTACGGGATTTGTGCGACACAACAAACACACGAATTGACAGTGTTATATTTGTGTTAGTGGCGTGAACACAATTGCAGCGGCGTGACAAAAACGTCTGAAAATGTTCAAAACAAGACGATATAAAGTTGCGGAAAGTACTACTTTCTCGAATCGAGTTGTAACCCAATGTCCTGACATTTTATTAACAGATCGGTAGTGGCGACCGTGAAATATTACATGCATCGTGTATAATGCAAAACCAACCAGCTGGCGCCCTCATTAAAATTCCGCGTTAAAATAACCCGCAGCGGAGGAACATATAAAGTTAATATTAAACTCTACGTGCGCATGCAACAACTGTTTTTTAGTACCTGCCTGCATAAATCGTCGTGCGTGACATTGAAGTGATCCCTTATATTATACTGGGCGCCAGGGTGGCGCAGTGGTAACATCGGCGCCCCATAGAAAGAAGGTCCTGCCGGACGCGATTCGATTCCCGCCTCGGGCGCCTTTCTGTGTGGAGTTTGTGGGTTCTCTCCCCATGTTCTGCGTAGGTTTCCTCCGAGTTCGCCGGTTTCCTCCCATAACTAAAAAACACAAAATAATTGGCCGACGACATCATAATATACAGGACGCACTTGGCAAATGTTGGCGCCGGCTAACCGTGTGGCTGCCTTCCCCCTTTCCGCCTCTGTGCGATTTTCTCGCGCCTCTGAGTCGTTCCTCCTTCGAACGAATACCTTCGACGTTGAACGGTTATTGCGCGTGTTACAAATCGTAGATTTACTTGAATAAAAAAAAAAACCCTTTAAGTTGTGAGTCTCAAAGTTACGTAAAGGCCAACTGCAATCGTTCATCCTCCGTTGTCCCGCCACACGCTCCGTCGCAGGTTGAACCTTTTGGCGCGTTAAGTCAAGCGACGCCCGCGGTGTTTCTACGGAAAGGAATGGCAGCGAGGAGGGCGGCCTGACCGACGAGCCCTTCCTCAGCCGCCGCTTCCTCCACCGTCACCTCCGCCAATCGCCATGGCCTTCAAGCAGACCAACATCGAGGAGCTTTATGACTTCTCTGAGGAGCTTGGGAGGTGAGTGCTTCACAGCCAACAGGGATTGAGTGGGATTCGTGTCTCAGCTGGGTTAGGGTTTCCCTTTGGCTATTGCTTGGCGTAGGTGCTTCCCTTGCCCATGTGAGCTTATACTCACGCTGGGTAGCTCGGAGGTTAGAGTGCTGAGCTGGCACCGCTGACATCCTGGGTTTGAAGACAGGCATCCTCCGTTGGTTAAAAGCGCATTCTCAAGTCCGGTGAGTTGGTGGTCTCGGGTTGGTCACCAATGACTGAACGTAAAACATACCCGTCGCGTTAAATTTGGACCAGTGGTCGAGACTTATCACCGAGTGGCAGCCAAAAGAGAGAATGTGCCCAGGGGACGGACGTCCGCCGCTGAGATGGAGCGATGGAGTGTGAGAGGCGCCGTCGGCTTGGTGAGGCCTTCATCCAGCAGTGGATCGATCAGATCTGAAGACGATGATGACAATAAGACTAGCATATGGTGAATTCAATGTTTGAGCAGAAAACATCAGCTGTTTACATATACGTGTGTCTACTGTACAAGAACTCAGCTGACCCTGTCTTTCCACCGCACCTCACAGATCTCACACGGAACGTTTGCAGAGCCGCAGATATCGGGCTATTGAGTTGCAAAACCTGCAGCGTTTATAATAAGCGTGCATGTATTCTTAGGCCGGGGGCGCGCGCACACGGACGGAACACGCTTTTTTTTTTAAAGGGGACACCTT
The DNA here is from genome assembly GCA_036362915.1 of Geotria australis. Lineage (NCBI taxonomy): Eukaryota > Metazoa > Chordata > Hyperoartia > Petromyzontiformes > Geotriidae > Geotria > Geotria australis. The sequence goes on along the minus strand of JAZEWU010000056.1, from coordinate 1,042,353 downwards.
CTTGGGAGATTTCCCCGTTTGAAAGCGATACAGAGATGCGGGGTGAGTCCTGCGCCTGCTCGGATTGCGGCCGGTTCGGTAATCCAACCGCGAGCCTTTCCTCCCGGACGTCACCCGCCAATCCGAAATGCCGCGGGCACCCGCCAATCGAGCATTGCTCCCTCGCTAAAACCGGGGCGAGCCGGGGCGGCAGGGCAAGGGGGCGCGGGGAGCGGGCGATGGAAACCGATCGTGTTTTTCCGATTGTTTTGCTCGCCTGGCCCTTGCCCGCGTTTCCCCGAAATGTCCTCGGCGGATATCGGAAGCCGATGGTGTGGACAGGCGTGCGTGTAACGTGTCTCGTAATAACAACGATTGTCGCTTAGCGCTTGTAACATGCCGCCGCGCACTAGCCGTTCGCTCTCGATCGGAGCGAGAGCGAACGGCCCGGAGGAAGCCGGAGTAGCCGGCGAAAACCCACGCGGACACCGAGAGAACACTCGAGCAGGGAATCGAACGCGGGACCTTCTTGCTGTGAGGCGCGAGTGTCACCGCCGCGCCGATCGTGCCGCCGGTGCGAAGTAGCGGCAACGTACGTCGCCGTACCGAGCTCGTATCGTCCCGCACGCGTCTTAACATTTTTGCACGCCGTGCTCTCGTTTTCGCCCCCCCCGCAAAAAAAAACCAGCGGGCAGTTCGCCATCGTGCGCAAGTGCCGCGAGAAGAGCTCCGGCGTGGCGTACGCCGCCAAGTTCATCAAGAAGCGGCGGTCGCGAGGCAGCCGGCGCGGCGTCAGCGAGGAGGAGATCCTGCGCGAGGTGGACATCCTGCGCGAGATCCGGCACCCCAACATCGTGACGCTCCACGACGTCTTCGAGAACCGCACCGACGTCATCCTGCTCCTCGAGCTGTGAGTGCCGCCCGGGCCGCTGACGAAACTCGGCAATTCGGCACGGGTAGGGTAGCACAGGTGGTGCCCCCAGCCCGTGTCTGCTGGGATAGACTCCGGCTCACCGCAACCCTGTGCAGGATTACGCGGTTTCTGACAGTGAGTTGAGTTGGCACAGTAGGGAGCACGGATGGTTCATCTGCCAGTCGTCTCAGTCAGGCAGCCGATGGCACCTGGGTCTGTCCCGTGACCGCCTGTCGGCGAGCCTTCGACACTCTGCGTGATAGCCTCAAGGTGCACCTGGCCTCGCACAGGCGTGGCGGTGACGTCACCGCTACTTGGCGGCGGTTTCCTCGTGACTCTGAGTATGGCAAATGTTGGCGCCTGCTTACCGTGAGGCTGCCTTCCCCCTCCCCGCTTCTCTGCGGTTTCCTCATGCCTCTAAGTCATTGGAGGACATTGGACGTACACTGTGCGTGTTATGATCGTGGCTGACGATGCATGGGAGCGTTCTGTGACCTCCGTGACCTCACCTCCCCAGCGTGTCCGGCGGCGAGCTGTTTGACTTCCTGGCGGAGAAGGAGTCGCTGACGGAGGAGGAGGCGCTGGACTTCCTGCGGCAGATCCTGAGCGGCGTCGACTATCTACACGGGCGGCACATCGCGCACTTTGACCTCAAGGTGATGGGCGGAGGAAGTTGGGGGGGGCGTGGCAGTTGGATTCTCGCCTTTGGCGCCCGTGCGTAAAATGGGAATAGTTTTTGTTTTCAACAACGTGTACTCGGGATTTAATTTCCTTGCGTCAACGTAAGAGATCTAGGGTCCTGGGGTCACCCCGGCGCCGGCCGATCTGCGTCGCTCACCGTCGCGCCGTTTGTCCGCTCCGTCCCCGCGATCCCGCGCAGCCTGAAAACATCATGCTGCTGGACAAGAGCGAGCGGCGGCCCCGCATCAAGATCATCGACTTCGGGCTGGCGCACAAGATCGTCGACGGCATGGAGTTCAAGAATATTTTCGGCACGCCCGAGTTTGTCGGTACGTCCGGCCCGTGGCCGCCGTGGATTTCCCCCGTTTGCGGATTCCGACGATGATTTTTCCTGCCGTTTGCGTCGCCCCGCGAATGCAACTCTCTTCCTTGTATGCCCTACAATTCCTCGTCTCTGAACAACGAATGATCCAGAAATTCCACAGCCAGACTGCTATTCCACAATTGAGATGACTCCCATCCCTAGGCTGGTTCCCAATCCGATCCCAGATCAACTACAAGAATTAGCACCTGATTAGCGCGTTGTCGAACAAGTAGTTCCAGCGGGTATTTTTCGGCAGAAAATGGGCAAAACGTACTGATGTAGGTTTTCACTGCTCGATTCATGATTGTTGCTCTTCGCGAGGGAGAGAGGGGGAGAGTTGCTGATTTTCCGTGCTCTGTCGTTGTCGACATGTCGTTCTCTCTGCAGCTTTGTGCAGCGCTTTGTGACCCTCGGGTGAAAGGCGCTATATAAATGCTATTATTATTATTATTAGACACGGCTATCCCGAAAGAGCAACCATCAATGGCCCAAACGGTTGGAAAATATCCGTAAGGTGCACCAAGGCGCTCCAGTGAGCAAACGTTAACTCACAGTGGCACCGCGGGATATTCCAAATTTTCGATATATGCCGTATATTTTCTGACTTTGGGGGCCGTGGAAACAATCCTGATACACTAAGGGCGCCGTGAACCGAGAAAGATTGGGAACCACTGGTTCAAACTTAGAGAGCGCGGGGGAAATGTTTGGCGGATTGCTGTTCAAGCCTTGCGGAACGCTCCGTCTTGGCGGCGTTCGTGGAAAAGCGGCGATTTGTCAAGCTTAAGTGGAGCCCCTTCATCAACGCGCGAATTAGCGCGGTATTCTTCTGGAGTCGGTAAACACGGTCGGAGTGGGGGCCGTGGCAGATGGCCACTTGGCGGGTCGAGGCCGCGGCGTCTCGCCTGTCGCTAATCCGGCGACCACACTGGCGCCTCTGACGTGTGGACCTCTTAAGCAGGGTCCCTTGGCTTCGGTTTACGCCAACGTACCCGTGTAATCCGTTCGTCAATCCACTGCTGAATGAAGCCGCCTTGAAGCCCTCACCCATGCTCAAACGCGTTTTCGCTCTGGCAATCTGAGTGAGCGAGGCGTTTGTACGATACGAATGCTAATTTTTCCGTTGTTCTCTTGTCATTTATTGTTTTTCGATGAAAACAGCTCCTGAAATCGTGAACTTCGAGCCGCTGGGGCTGGAAGCCGATATGTGGTAAGGTTTAACGGTGAACTTTACCGGGTATATTTTACTTGATAACCCCAAAATAAGTACAACACTTGTGTTGCGTTGTTTGCGTTTTGATTCATTTGCTCCACATTCACGAAGCGAATATTATTTTCAAGTTTTTTTTTGCGCGGCTTTGTGAAACGACTGCCTCGATTTATTTTAACGCTCATGTTGCTGTTTTTCAATTTAATTTGCGTACCTTTTACTTTGTGTTGCCCTTTATAGGAGTATTGGCGTAATCACATACATTCTGTGAGTATTATCACACGTTTAAACGTTGCTATATTTGCCCACTTATGCTTTTTAACACTGAACCTGCGTACGCGGCGCCTCTCGGAAACCCGTCGGGCGGATTCTCCGGCTCGCGGCCTAACCCGTGCTTGTGAAAAATACATAACCTATGTCTTTCCACGTGCATGCTGGTTTAATTACGAACTGCTCCTCGCTCGTCTTGGGTCATGTGACTGGGTACCCGCATCATCGCAAGCACGTCGGCGAGTTAGTGATAATAATGTATTGCGTTTATACAGCGCTTTCACCCAGAGGTACCAAGGCACCGCAGGAAACCGCAGAGAGGTAGGGAGCAGCCAGCCACGCGGTTAGCCGGCGCCAATCCGCCAGACGCTGCATCCTATGTTTCGATGGTGTCGATCAATTGATTAAGGAGAGTATTTTTTAGTTGTGGGAGTAAACCGGTGAACTTGGAGAAAATTGCGCAGAACAGGGGGGAACATACAAACGCCGCATGGAAAGGTGCCCGAGGTGGGAATTGAACCACTTAGGGCGGGACCTTCTTTGTACGGCAATTATCAACTTTACCGATGACCTCAAAGTCATTTGGCATTCCACTCCCCTGAGAATACATTTATCTCGCAAAGTGTCAAAGAGTAAGGGCAAATTGCTTGGACCCAAAACCTTATCTGAAGCGCTGCCGACGTGAATTCGCGAGCCGGCGCTCTTACGCAACGGCATTATCTTGTCCCCAACGCATTTTTCCTGCCGTTTCCGACTGACTCAACCTTTTCGTTGCAAATTATTATATTTCGGGCTCGGTGGAGGTCGCGCGGCGGAGGAGGTCGCGAGCGGCGGAGGTTGCGCTCGGAGGTCGCGAGTCGTCAAGCTCGGTGGAGCGATTGTTGCCATGCATCCCCACCAAGCCGGCTAAGCTGGAGCATATGTATATGATTTCCTGATTTGCTGTGATAGCGGTCGCAAGTGCGGTCGTGATCGCGGTTCTGGCGACTGCTGCGATTGTTAACGGCGGTTGTGACTGCCATGCTTCTTCTTCTTTTCGATTCTTCGAAGCGTGACGGTTATATGACAGTTTCCCATTTCTTTACACAGTTCTTTACATTTTTATTGAACTCTGCAAGGTCTTTTGAGCTGACTGCCGTGCTGACGGCGGGTTTCCGATCGCTGTTTTCAGGCTGAGCGGCGCCTCTCCGTTCCTGGGCGACAGCAACGAGGAGACGCTCGCCAACATCACGGCCATGAACTACGACTTTGACGAGGAGTATTTCGGGCAGACGAGCGAGCTGGCCATCGACTTCATCCGCAAGCTGCTCGTCAAAGACCCCAAGTGAGGGTCGCACCACGGAGGGACGGACGCGATAGTACAGGGGGTAAATTTAACACAACGGCTTTTGTGACCAATGTTATCCGTAGTCTAGCTCTTTTTGTGAGTTAGGTCACGCCAGGTCCTTGTTCCTCCTGGAGCTACTTTCAACTATCATCGACATGTCGTACCTTCAGTGTAAATGTTGTGGGTTTGCTCTCCAACATACCGGTGTGGTGAAGTAGTTACGAGTTGGCACGTTTTTGTTCACGTGACAACCCTTTACTGATTGGCTGTGTCGGGTGGAGGCGGGTTTGCGACATTTATATTTTTTACGTGACCTAACTTATAAAAAGAGCTAGACTATGGTGTACAGGAGGTGTTAAGACGTTAGAACGCCAAATAGACGCCTTTTACAACGCACCTCCAGTGTGCATTAACCGATTAATAATAATACAAATTATGTATCGATGTAGGTTTTCACATTTCGATTCATGACGGTTGCTTTTCAAAGCTGTTCTTTCGGGATAGCCGCGTCGCAAAGGAGAGAGGGCGAGCGCTCGACACGGCTATCCCGAAAGAACAGCTTTGAAAAACAACCATAGATACAATTTATATCGCTTGCAAAATCCGTGCTTGCTCAGGGACGAGACTCGGATATGTAATAACATCTATCTATTTATGTCTTTGGACTGACAAACTAAAGCACGTTTAACTAATGATTCGCACAGCTGATGTTCCATTTTCCTGTTCTTCCAGGAAACGTCTACTCATCAAAGACACATTAACTCACGCGTGGGTCAAGGTACGGATCCTACCAACGTCCTGCGAGGTTAAGCTGCTGCTGCTGCAGTTTTAGATAATGTTACGAAGCCAATTGGAGCGAACCAAACCGGCCGTGTTCCCCTGCTACACGCGCGCGTCTGTTCCGTCGGCGTGGTCGCACCTTGATCGCGGAAGCGTAGAATGCTTGAGGATGTCTGTCGTCGGCATCATCGTCGCGATCATCACCCCTGCCCCTCGTAATGTAGCCACCGCAGCCCCCAATAGCCACCTGTTTGTGCGCGGCAACCACCCATCCAACCACCCGCCAGGCTCAACCCTGCTTAGATTTTGGCGTGCGACTGTTGGGCGCGTTCATGTGCGATCGCCGAGCGACTTGATCTTTCAAACGATGTTTATCTGCCGTTCCGCGTATCCGTCAGGAACCCGAGGTAGTGCGAGGATCGGCGGCGATCCACCGACAATCGGCAGCACATTGTATAATGATGGTAATGAGAATTGCCATGATGACAAGGATCATGGTGATGATGATGACTTTGAAACTAGAGGATCAGCCAATTCTCGATCATCTTCATTTCCACCCTTCCCCTGCCACCGTGAGCCACAAGACAAAGACAAAGATCCCCCGTGTAGCCTTTGCAGACTTTTTTAAGCAAGTGCGGATAGTGAGCAACTGTAAAAGTCCAGCCCAGCACAAGAGACGATGTTTACACACCGCACCAGGTACTCATTCGAGGCCGAGTCGAACTAGCAGAGGCCCGGGACCGGTTCGGGAAATCGTCGCCGGTGTTCGACCGCGAGCGGGCATCGAACTCGGGTGGCCGGCTTCGTTGCGGCAGCTGCCCGCAAACACGCGCGCACATTCGCACGCGCCCCAAACGCCTTGCACTGTACTCTGGCCGCGCGCACCTCGGCCGGCACAGGCGGCGCAGCGAGCGACGCGCTAACCGCTGCGCTACCACTCCCCGCGCGCTCACGCACGCACGCGCGCACGCACGGCCGCACCAGGGCAAGCAGCCGGCGCCGGCGCAGGCGGACCGCGACACGGGCAAGAAGGAGCGGCGCCGCCTGAAGCCGAGCCGCCTCAAGGAGTACACCATCAAGTCGCACTCGAGCATGCACCCCAACAGCACGTACGTGGACTTCGAGCGCTTCACGCGGGTGGTGGAGGAGCTCGCCAGCATGGAGGAGGGCCTCGGCGCGCTGCAGAAGGGCCGGCGGCAGCTGCGCGAGGAGGTGGGGGCGCTGCTGGCCGCGTGCAGCGACACCGAGGTTCACCAGCGGCAGGCGGGCGAGGCGGCGCGCCAGGAGGTGTCGCGAGCCCGGTGCGTTTGGCGCCGCGACGCCCGCCGGCGGCGATCCGTGTCGCTCCTCCGGTTTCGCGTCGGCGCTCGCTATCGCCCGCATTCAAACTTAACTGCTCGCACACTTTCACACACTCTCGCCAGCTCTCGCCTGCTGTCACCGTCCGTCGCCTGCTTTCCTGCTTTTTTTATCGGTACTCGCTCGATCTCGCTCGCGCTCGCGCTCACCCGCCCTTATCTACCTGCACCTACCCCCCATCTTCAACCATTAATCCCGTGTCGACGTGATGAACCTGTCACGATCTTAACCTGCGTACGTTTCTGCGTATCGGCCCCCGTCTTCAACCCATTAACCCGTCCGAATCTAACCGCGCGTTCCTGTATATTCCTGCCTCACCCGTGTCGATCTTAACCCGCGCACGTTCCCGTGCTCCGTCGGCGCCTCCGCAGCTACGAGGCGCGCAAGGCGGAAGAGGGCTGGCGGCACGCTCGCGAGGAGACGCGGGCCCTCGACGCGGCGCTCACCCAGGTCGAGGGCCGCATGGACCGCCGCCAGGCGCGGCTGGACGCCCTGGCGCAGGAGTTGGCGGCCGAGATCGCATTGATGCAGGAGGTGCTCAGCGAGGCGGCGGCGGCGGCGGCGGTGGGGACCGCGGTGCCGCTCTCCATCACCGCCGAGCTCAACGGGGACTCGCACTGCTGAGAAGTGGGCGCGCGCGACCGGGCGCCGTCCGGCTTTGCGTTCGTTTTCGTCGCGGCGGCCTTCGTCGCGGCGGCCTCCGTGGCCGCCCGTCGAAGCGGCCCGCGTGCCGCGCGGTCGTCGATCGGGAAGTGGCTTCGATGGGGGGTGGGAGGTGGCGGATAATGACTCGCCACGGCGTGCTGGAGTTGCTCGCCGAAGCGATTCTGTTTCAGGGTCGGCGTGGCGGGCGGTTAATAAGAGCTACATAGCTCAACGGTTGCTTCCAGCTTAATTACAAACTGACTGACTGGCACACCCATTTAATGACCGCGGCATTCGTGAACCAGTTTAGCAACGTATTTACGTCAGTTTACCCACTGTTGTCATCTCTAGACCCATTTACTATGGTGACGCAGATACCCGATCGTTAAGTGTTTTGAGATCACTCGGAAACGGTTAACGGGTCTTGTCGTTCAAGCCGTACTTGAATCTGTTTACGTCTGCAGACCCGTATTCTCTCCCGTCGAGAGTGCCATTGAGTTAATCTGGTGGCTTGTTTTGTACATTTTTCCACAGCCCCCTCTAAAAATATAAACTGTCACCATGTGTTTGCAGCTCCCGCCCCCATGGACCCTATAGTAAGCCGCTGTAGTCTCTGCTTCTTCAACGGAGGAGGAGGAACAGCAATATGACAACTGGCTTTCCTGAAGCCCTCTTGTCGTGGAAGCAACAGACGTCGAAAATTGGCATCTAGCCTCAGAACATAATAATAATAATACAATTTATAACGTGCCGTGCAAATTCCATGCCTGGTCAAGGACGAGACACGGATACGGAGGTGCGAGGAAACCGCACAGTGGGGGGAGTCAGCCAGGCGGTTAGCCGGCGCCAACCCGCCAGACACTGCTTCCTATATATTATAATATCGGCCAATTCATTAACGAGTGGTTTTTAGTTTCGGTAGGAAACCAGAAAACCCGGAGGAAACCCACGCAGAACAGGGGGAGAACACACAAACTGCACACAGAAAGGTGCCCGAGGCGGGAATCGAACCGCTTCAGGCAGGGCCTTTATTCTGTGAGGCACAGATGGGTACTGCTGCGCCACTTTGCCGCCCAAAATATAGCTTCTGCCACCAAGCAAGGATGGAATATAGAACACCTCTCACCAAATGCAGGTGACAGTTCAACCAGGAATCTAACACCTCCCCATTGATGATTTACACAAACCCCAAATTGAGACCCCCTCCTCGCTTCCATTTTTATTTGCAGAAATTCACAATTTTTTTTATAATTTATTGCTTATGTATTTATTCGTCATTTTTTCCCTCTTTTATTAATTTCACATTTAGGTATTTTAGTGTTTAGTTGAGGGGTTTTTTTGGGGGAAGTTTTTAATTCGGGAATAATTTTCGTTTGCATTGTCACTACATCTCTTTTGTCTGGATACGATTCATTTTTCCGTGTCTATGGAAGTACGTGCTTACATGGGTACAGTGTAAAAGGGTGCGCCGAAGGTAAATCGATCGGCAGGTCGCGTGTGGTGGGGTAAACTGTGGGTGCTCCCACCTTCCAGACGTATGGCCAGAGCGGAAGAGTAGGCCAAATACCCTCTATAGAGGTTCTCTTGAGCTTTCTCTAGTGGAGGCCATTCTGTGAGCAATGACATGAGCACGGCATTGCACCTTTTACCTATAGAATTACATACGCTACATATTAACCATGCTGAATGCTTATACACATGCAGTGTACCTGTATCATATACGTATGCCTGTACATAGGTCACATTACATAGACACACCGATAAAATATACATGTAGTCGAGTTACACACAGATGTGACCCTCGGGTGAAAGGCGCTCTATAAAATGTTATTATTATTATTAGTGTATTCTTTATACGGGGAGTGGTGGCGCACTGCTTAGCTTACTACATTATAAACTTCCACGGCTAACATCAGTGGTGAGCAATATCTGAACCGGTCCTGGGTACCCTCCATCGATAACCCTATGACCTACACGGCATGGGGAGGTCTTTACCAGTATTGGATTGATAAAGGTCTGTAAATTAATAATATTATTTTTACGCTTTCTATATTTAGAAAAAATACATTGTATATTTTTTATTATTTTTGTTTCCTCTTGGGAACAAAACTACCCATTAAATGGAAGCCGTTGCCAAAAATGTACTTAGAGAAGTAAAGGACAGTGCTAATGTATTTGAGCTTCGCTCACGCTTCTACTGGACTTACACCGGTCGACGTTTACGAGTTTAAAATGACGTTTACGGTGCTGCGTGCGCGCGCTGGTGCCACGCGAGCACACAGGCTCACAGATGCTGGCTCCTGTATTGTGTAGCCGGTGCATCCTCACAGATGCTGGCTCCTGCATTGCGATGCTGGAGCAGGGTTAAAGACTCAGATGTCTTTTGTATTGCGATGCTTGCTTGGTCAGGCTCGCAGATGCTGGCCGCTGTATTGCGTAGCCTTCGCAGGCTCACAGATGCTGCCTTCCTGTATTGCTGTGCTTGAGCAGGGTTAAAGACTCGGATGTCTTTTGTATTGTAATGCTTACCACAGGCTCACTGATGCTGGCTTCTGTGTTGTGATACTTTGTCAGGCTCATAGCTGCTGGCTCCTGTATTGTGATGATGACTCCCGTGAGCTCCTGTGAGCAGGTTGTTAATCCCTTTCAACAGATTAGTCTGGATTTCAGCAATTACGTTTTTAACAATAGAGAATGGTGTGACGATTATTGCAGGGCGAGTTCCATAAAATAATTCCAGAGGCTGTCATCACGGCCTTTGTCTCTCTGTGGCGGAGCAATTCATTTGCACAGTAGCCACGGGTAATCAAAAACTCCGTCTTGCGATTGGCAGCACACGGCTGTGAGCGAAAGTGAAGCCAAACGCGTTACTCTTCCAGGTGAATCCAAAGCGACGTATTTTTTAAATCAAAATAAACTTTAATCAAAATGTAGGCAGTGATGCGCGCACACAGACCATTCTCGAGTACGGTTCCATTTTTCCACTACGACCGAACCGTGCTGGGGCCGTGCCGAGCCAACCCTGCACTGTTTTTCCACCGCGGAACCCGAGCCGTGCCACTGACGTCACTCGCAAATCATTAGCCCCACCCCCTGACTCAGCTTGGCCTCGAGACAGATTCAGATTGTCTCGTGAAGCCAGCCTATCTCGGATTGGCTCCAGCACGGTTCCCAGCCAGTGGAAAACCACCCATGCCTTGCGGCCTCCACAAAGGCACGGCCCAGATGTGCAAGCGTGAAAGCGCGTACACTAGGCGTGTATAAAGGTTTCGTGTAGCTACGTTAGATGTGGAAGTCCTGTGGCGTGCAGCAAGAGCCACGCCTGCACTCCACAAGCTGGCGCGACTGGGAATCTCTTTATCTAGAGCCAGAGAAATGTACCGGGTCGGTCCCAGAGAAGCAGGATTGTAGGTGGCAGCCTCCTGGCTGTCTCGGCGTGTGGTTTGAGTGCAAACCGTGCTTAATGTACAAGAAACCTGTTCAAACGTTTGCGTGGATGTAGCCGTTTTCGTATTGGAAATGTGCCTGCGATTGTAAATACCTCCGGTGTCCCCGTTAATGCCAGACGCCACGGTGGGTTTTTAACCTTAGAGCAACCTGGTCGGCTGGTGTGCCGCGATTGATTGATTGTGGTGTAACGCTTAGCCGTGGCTTGAATGCTTCAAATACTCTCGGCAGGGGGTGTCTGCTTTCTACCGGCACTAAGAATACACACAAACACACGGCGTGTCCGCTGTTTACACAACCTAATGCGGTGGTAGCCGGCACAGCCGTTTCTTGGATGCATTCTGGCGAATATTTGTTGTTATTGGTCACTTGATATTCTTTGAGGATTCTCAAGGATCCCCAGCCGCCCAGCAAAAAAAAATTCAGCGCATAACCGGGTCGCGACCGTTCCTACCCGGTCGTCTCGGTTACCGTGGGAGACTCGGCATCCTATTTCTGCCGTCGGGCAAAAGGCCACTTGTCAAATTCGACTTGTGTTTCCGCGCACAGCGGTCGGCGTCTCTGACGTGATCAATGATATGAGCGGCTCGAGACGCTTGACATGTTATCGTTTCAGCACCCGGCAAACTAGATTTGTTGTGGTTACTTTGTGTCGTATCGGTAGCGGTGATGAGTCACAGTGTGGTGGGACATATTCTCTCCGGATTGTCCAGATTGTAAAATGCTCTGGAAAGTAAGACACGCCACAATGTTGTGCCCGATAGCAATTAAATTCCACAAATCTGGTCACGCGCGTTCATCTCCTGGATTCTAAGTTGCACTACATACATTGGGCAGGGGAATAAATAGGTATTTTATGATCTGAAGAATATGATGTGGGTTTTTATTTGCACCTCTATCCGTGCAGTTTGTGGGGATTTTGGGGAGATCTTGACTTTCACTCTGTCGCTCCAGCGATCGTGACTTTTGGTCACATGAATTGTATTTTTAAAAGGCCACATAAGCTATTCGAAATATGAGATATTTGTTGTTTTAAATTAGATACATTTTCAACAGGTCTTATAGCAAAAATGAAACATTTTGACAATCCAAAATTAACATATATGACAATGCTAGTAATCTTGGATTATCAGAAATATTTTCATAGGAAAATTGGAATTGAAGTTACATTTTTTTACACAAAATAAATGGCCGTGAGAAAAGCTTGTTGATGTTCATATCTCACGGTGTCATAATTTCCGCTCTCCTTAATGTTATGTGGGGGGAAAAATAGATTGACGTCAGAGTATTTTACATTGTAGATCATTTTTATAACAATCGTTCCGTGTGGATATGCAAAAAAAGCTCTGTTTAAAAATAGGTCTGTTTAAAAAAAATAAATCTGGTGTAATGAATTGCGAGCTTTCCGTCAGTGGCACTTCTTCGACACGAAGCACTGTGGGTAAAAGCTCAGCAAGCGACGCGTAGGGATCCGTAATTGAGGTTGACTCATTGGGGTCAAGGTAGAAGCGTTCACGTCGCGATCCCTGTCAGGTAATACTTGGTGTTGCCTGCGAATTCTACCAAACACTTCGAAGCCGAGCTGAAAGACAACGATGTCCAGAAGCTGACCATCGTGCTTCGAAGAATCGCAAAGAAGAAGAAGATTGGAGTTTGCCTGAATTCTATTTTAAATTACATCGATGTGCAGGAGCCGGTGCACCTTTGCACCAGCCGTTCATCGGTATAGATGCCTGCGGCAACACAAGCCCTGACAGGTCTGTGCCGCTAGCAGTTGACAACAAAGGCAAATCGAAAATTTCTCGCAAGAGTTGTTCTTTCAGGATAGCCGTGTTGAGCGTTCCTCCTCTCCCGCTCGCAACGTTTCGCCTCCCACGTTGGCGGCATCATTATAAGTGTCGAGCGTTCCTTATGTCCCAGGAATCCTGTAAAGAGCTTGCAAGCTCACTGGGTTTTTTTTGCTGTAATATTAAACATCTATCTATCCCGTCGTGATGGCTATCCTGATAGAGCCGCTCATAACATAAATTCACATACATCGAGTGGCGAAAACCTACACTATTACAAAGGCAGGAGATTGGTTTTATGCACCTGCTGCCTTCCTTAATACGCTACTATTTTGCAAAAGCAATGTTTGTGTACATATATATTGCAATATTGTTCGGGAAGAATGTGTGTTTTATTACTGTAATCTCTGCAATAATTCATGATGGGGTTGTTTTGTCTTGAAAGCGTCTGTAGTTTATACTTTGGTGTGACATTTGCTTGTCGCTGATCGGTAATTACAATCAGTGTGACGATGCCTCGATTCGTATATTCAAATTGGTTCCGACGCCGCAGATACAGGTGATGATGTCTCGCTCGCGCAAGAATCACTTTGCCTTCACTTTTGTCCGTCGTAGATTTACGTGACCTCTGCTGCCGCTAGAGGCCGCTACATCCACCACGAATAGAACATACAAATTACAGTCAAATCTCGATTTAATGGACTTATATGGGGGGAGGCTGTCCGGATGTCCGTTAAATCCTGATATTTAATGACCATATCTTATAACAACCCACATATTATGAACACGATTATACTGAATAATGCATGTAGATAATCTTTGTCTTAATCCCATGGGCGCCAAGTGTCCCATAGTTCATGCATTATCTAATAGCAGCAAATAACAAGACTGAAATCAAATTATTTCCATTATTTCCCATGCAGGACAGCGTCCGTTGCTTCCAAAGTCCGTTGAATTGGGGTTTTACTGTGTGTTTGAATCGGTGGTGAATCTCACTTAACTTAAGCCATGCTCAGTTCTAACCCTAAAGACAAAAGCCAATACAAATTACCTTTGAAAACTCGCAGGTTATGTCATTATTAAAGCACAACGAACCCTGTGATCTCAGTATAATTCTATATACCGCTAACGTTGGTGGCGAGTAATGCCTAACCAGGTCCTGGGCTCTCACTGTTGTTCCTGATCGGCACTGAGCGGAGTGGTGGTGAAGGATGGTCAAACAATCCCTATGACAGGGCATTTGGAGGCTTTCATCCATCAAATGCTTGACATAGGGCTGTACTTGATGAATTATTTAACCGGGTGGATATAGTGGGTCTTAGGCTGTCTGCTGTTCACCAGCTGCTTCGCTTTCAGTCTCACCTGTCGATGAGAGTGAAGGGCGAATTGGCAGAAATATCGTGAGCTTGGGAATTGCTTTCCGTGTCGAGCGCTCCCCCCTCTCCCCTTCGACGTTTCGCCTCCCATGTTGGAGGCATTCTCAGGCGTTTTGAAACCGAGATTCATTCGGCTATCCCGACAGGGATAGATGCCGATAAAGAAGAAGAAGCTTTGGAAAGCAATTCTCCTGCATCTGGCCGTGAAAATCTACATCAGTCCGTGCCGTAAGAGTATGTGTAAGCAGGCACGTGTTGTAGATCCATCTAATGATTGTGTGTCACACAAAAACGAAGTCTTGGATTGACAATTTTTACCGATGCTGTCACAGTACAGGACTGACTTCTTTGCGATTCTTCGAAGCGCGATGTTAAATTACAGTTTCCCATTTTCTTACACAGCCCCTTGCATTTTCATTGAACTCCGCAAGGTCTTTTGA
>JAZEWU010000056.1:1007026-1026605 GCA_036362915.1 Geotria australis | reverse complement strand
ACCGTGGCGATGACGTCACCGGGTGCACACACCCCCCCCACGCACATCCCCCCCACCCCACCCTTGCATCCCCCCCACTCCCTCCCATCCCCTTTCTCTCCAGCCTCATGAACGTCCGATAGTCGATTCGATTCCGTACACTCGATGCACCTGAATGTTAAAGTAATTTGCGAGTTTAATTGGTTGGAATGTTCCGAGTGAATTGTTGCCTTAGGGATGATCTGTGATCTGTCAACAGAGCTCTTAATATCATGCTGAGGCAAGTGTGATTTTTTTAAATTAGAGGACAATGTTCACTTAACACCTGGTCAAAGGCTTATCATTGTCGTTAAATCGATGCTCATTGTGGATTTGTGAAAGCCATCCCCCACACAAGGTGAGCGCTGGCTCTCATCCCTGATCTCAATTGCTCCCCTATTCCGGTGTGAATCGAGTGGAATCGAATCTGGTTTTCAAATCCAGTCCGGAGAAAGGAATCGATTCCGTGTGTGTGTGTGGGTTTTTTTCCCCGTTTGCCGTTCTGTCTTTAAAAGGCGCAAATCGGTATCTTCCGAGACTCGGACGCTGCCGAATCCTCCTGCAGGTACCCATCGTCAACAATCACCCACATCATCATCACCATCACGCCAAGCATCACCGTGCTCCTCCCAGGATCATCATCGTCATATCCATTAACGTGTGCTGAAAATCTCGCTCACTAATTCTACGACACATCACACTTGTTGTAATATCACCGTGAGCTCGGCATCAATGTCTGCAGGCGTCGTGGATTATATTTATATTCATTGTGATCATCGTCAGATGGTCGCCACCTCTTCATAATAATCGGGTCCTTATCGTTGTGCACTCCATCATTCAGTGCTCGATCTTATGGTGAACGTTTCCCATCATTAACGCGGCTTGATACTCAGAATTCACATAATCACACTCGTCACATGATAACAATCTCCCTATTATGGTTGCTCTTCGGAGCTGTTCTTTCAGGACAGCCGTGTCACTGAGCGATCTCCCTGTCTACCTCCAGGCGACGTTTCGCGTCCCACGTTAGAAGCATCATCAGACGTGAGAGGCAAAACGTCGCGAGGGAGAGAGGCAGATCGCTCAGTGACAGAAAGAACAGCTCTGAAGAGCAACCCTCCTGAATCTAGCCGTTCAATCTCCCCATTGCAATTATATTTTCGATGACGCGTGTTCTTATTTGTTATCATCGTTCAGTGATACACTGCACTCACTGGACCCCGTCAACATCATTTTCAACATGTACACAACTACGCTGCATCACAACCACACTTCACCCTCGGACGATTTGTACCCTGCTCTGATATTTCATATGATGTGGTCATAGGCCTACAATGCATAAAGTATGTACACACCCTATCATAATCGTCACCAACACTGTATTGATGTAGGTGTTGGCAGCTCGCTCCCCCTCTCGCCTTCCTTCGCTCAGCACCACTGTGATAATAAGTAACATTCCCACCATCACCAACAGTACACCGTCAACATCACTTAATTGGTAAACTCGATCAAATTTGCTGGTGAGACGGAGTTAACGGCGGTAGATTTTTGCTGTGTTTAATAAAGAATACGTATAGACAGGCAAACAAGTACTGAGGTAGGCATACGGGTAGGTCGGTGGCTATGTGGGTAAGTAGCTACATGCGCAGATGGATAGGTAGGCAGGCACGCGTGTAAAGAGATAGGTGAGCCAGTAATGTATGTGGGCAGTACTGATGTCGGTTTTTACGGCTCGATTCGTGATGGTTGGTTGCTCTTCAAAGCTGTCCTTTTCGGGATAGCCGTGTCACTGAGCGCTCTCCATCTTCGCACTCAACGCCTGAAGATGCCTTCCAACGTGGGAGCCGAAACGTCGCGAGACAGAGAGAGGGAGGAAGACTGCTCGTTGACACAGCCATCCCGAAATAACAGCTTTGAAAAGCAACCAGTGTGCGATAAGCTTTTGGGTATTGTACCATTTCCAAAGCCGCCACACCATGCATTTCACACAACACATTCGCATCACGATGTTAGGAATTTCCCGCCCACGCAGCCAGTGACTCATTCGTTCGCTCCGCTGCGGCAGACGGGGGAGTGGGAAGTGGGGGAGTCGGGGAACGACACCGGCACACCGGGGCAGAAGGAAATTAATTAGCCTGCGTGCGGGGTTTTAAGCCGGCGCGCTAATTGGAAGGTGCGTTCCATAACAACGCGACGTGTCCGCCCTGTCAAGGGTGGAAACGGTCGTTAGTGTATCTCGTTTGGCGCACACGGAGGGCGAACGCGTTACCCAGACTCCCACGCTGTTGCCACGTTAGACTATACAGTACAGGCGTACCTGCTTTAACGAAGCGTTGCCCTTCTATCCGGCTGAGATTAAACCTTGATAATAATAATGAGCGCAGTCAACGTCTGACCAGGAATTAAACTGTATTTCCAAGTGTGAGTCAAGGTCGGTGCGATAACGTTAGACCACAATATATAAATAGGTATTCCGTAGGTCTTCCTGAAAAACCACAATTTGATGCAATTATTGTGATGGGCAGATTGGCAGCATCCAGTGTGGACACTTCAATGCACAACGGGCACCGTTGCCGCCTCTCGAGTTGATTAACTCCACGGCCTGTCATCCCCGCATCTTTATTGCTCGGCGTTATGAGGACGGACGAGCGGTGGCACAGTGATTCGCTGCCAGGGCGATAACCTTTCGAGACTTTGTTTGACAATCTTCGCAGGTTTTTTTTATGACACTTTACGTTAATTTGTTTTCCCTGCAATTACATTTTACTCTCCTATTGGCTTGTTAGCTCGGTCTCCCTCGAGACGTTCGTTGTCACATGTGTGGTCACCTGAGTGAAGTAAAGGAAATGACTGAATGGACTTGCTAGGCTGACTTCTTTCGTTGTTGACATGGCTTTCTCTTCGCGGCCCTCGTGCAGCGCTTTGTGATCCTCGGGTGAAAGGCGCTCTATAAAACGCTATAATTATTACTCACCGCTACGCCACCGTGCCGCCCGGGGGTCATGAGAACACGGGGAAGGAAAGGAGGGGAGCGAATTCCCAGGTGGCGCAGTGAGAGGGGGAGAGGCGGTAAGAGAAGTGTTGTGATCTGCGGTGTTCAATGTCGAACACAGTGTGCATCGGACGAAGCAGTCGTTTTACTCAGGGTCGATCAGCACCACGGCCAGCTCCCTCTCTCTCTCGCCATCCATCGCACCACTGCTCTCGATATACAAGTCAAACATCAACGGCTCTCGGTTCCATATTGAACATTGCTCGGTTTGGGCGGCACGGTGGCGCAGTGAGTAGCGCCGCCGCCTCGCAGTAAGTTGGACCCGGGTTTGATTCCCGGCTCGGGTGCCGCCTTTCTGCGTGGAGTTTTCACTTTCTCTCTGTATCCGCGTATACCGGTTTCCTCCCACAGCCCTAACACATTCTACCCAGGTTAATTGGCCTGCTGACTAAATTGTCCCCGGTACCCTGCGATTGACTGCCAATCTTATTCCAGGGTATAAGCCCTGCCTTGCGTCCTGTGTCTCTTTGCCGGGATAGACTCCGGCTCACCGCAACCCTGTACAGGATTAAGCGGTTTCTGACAATGAATGGAATGGTAATGAATAAATAAATGTCTCGCTCACATATCCGCCTCGCCGTTAACATAACATATATTTAGAAACGGCCACGGAAGGAGACGCAGCGTGTTCGTTGTTATATTTGACAATAAAAATACGATTCTTAACGCGTGCGAGGTTCCTCTAGCTGGTTATATAACGAGTGGCAGATTCGGAGTCGGGGAGCCGAGCTCGGTGTGCGGACGCGTATCGGCTTCATTGCCATATATACAGGACAAATAGACGAACGAAATGCCGTTTCTCTCAGACCCCAGTGTTGGCATATATATGGACTGGAACACAACAACAAGGGTTTAAAAATACTAGGATAAAAAAATAATAATACTAACAATGTTTTGATATTTACAAGTTAAGCTAAGCTGGGGGGGGTCGGGGCGGACAATAATAAGGCACAGATCTGGATATTAAAACGTCTGTCTATCAATTCGGGGTCAGGTAGCCTTCACGTTAGCAGCGCGTTGACGCGTCCGCCGGTGTCCGTTTGCAGGGAAGGAAGGTGGCGGCTGAGGAGGGCGCTCGGAGGCCTGGGATGCGTGGGCCACACGTCACGATGACGGCCCGGAAGCTGCTGTGTCTGGCGCTCGCCGCGGCGGCCATGCTGGGACACGGCGTCTCCAGCAGCTCCCTCGCCCAGACCCGGTACGCGCGAGCGGCGAAAACGCGCCGCCCGCGATCTATCCACTGCCGGGTTGTTTGTTCCTCAAACTAGACATATAGACATCTATAGTCTATCTCTTTTTCTGACAACCCTTTACTAAATTGGCTGTGTGTCGGGCGGAGGCGGGTTTGCGACATATATATATATCTTTACGTGACGTAACTCGAAAAAAGAGCTAGACTATGGATAACATTGGTCACGAAAGCTTTCGTGTTAAATTTAGATAGATTGATGTTTATTATCACAGCAGAGAAATACCCAGTGAGCTTGCAAGCTCTTTACGGGACTCCTGCGACGCAACAAACAGGCTTTTTAACCTCCATAAACTGTACTTTTTAGCGTGCATTTCCGATGTGGCATTTTGTCGTTGTGCCATTTTATCAATTAATTTTTTCACGTTTTAAGATACATTGTTTCCGCCAATGTGCCGCTGCCGCACACGAGGCTATTTCGTCACTCCATCACCGCGTCGGACGGGCTCCAAGGGCGTGTTCCCTCCTTTGGCTGCCGCTCCCGATTAATCTTGACCGCGAGCCTATCATTGAGCGAGCGTCACTGTCCGTTAAAGGCGTCCTGGGTTCTCATTCCGGGCACGTAAAGAGGCCACGGCGATGACGTGGGTTGGAGGCGATCGTCTGCGTGCACACGTTTGCGTTTGTTTACACGTGTGCACCGCGCGTGTGTTCAGCTGTCTCGCTGGCAAAGACAAAGATCCCCCGTATTGGCTCAACAGGCTGTTGGGGCAAGTGCTGTACTGTTTGGCGAGTAGCACCTGTCAAGCGCACAAGGGCACACCAGGGGGTTGGTGACCAACACCGGGACCGGCTGCCGTTGTCTCCCCAGTGGCGATGTTTACACATCAACACTGACGGGAGCCAGTGTTAGAGACTGTAGCCAGTGTTAGTGACAGCTGCCAGTGTTAGAGACAGGAGCCAGTGTTAGAGACATTGCCAGTGTTAGAGACAGGAGCCAGTGTTAGAGACAGGAGCCAGTGTTAGTAACAGGAGCCAGTGTTAAAAACATGAGCCGTATATTGTATCACAGGAAGCCTGCATCCAGAGCTTACAAGCTCACCGGGTATTTCCCTCTGTAACAATAAACATCTTTCTTGGTGTGTGTGTGTGTACCGTGCGTGTTTGCGCTCAGCTCCCTCAAGGACGGTCACTGCCAGGGAAACCACCGCCTGACCCCGAGGGGCGACTCGGACTTTGAACTCACGCTGAACATGCCCTACGTCCACCCTCGACAGGTGACAGACCTTCCCCCCAACCCACCCACCCCCCCAGGAGTTTGTATATTCACTGTGCCGAGCTTGTGTGTTCATTGCCAGATAATTTATTTATGGTTGCGTTTCAAAGCTGTTCTTTCGGGATAGCCGTGTCGAGCTAGCTCCTTCTTTCGCTCGACACGGCTACCCCCACAAGAACAGCGTTGAAGAGCAACCATCATGAATCGAGCCGTGACAAACCTACATCAATCAGTACAAATCCCAACTCGGGTGCCTTTCTGTGTGGAGTTTGCATGTTTCTCTTCCCTTGTCCGCGTGGGTTTTACGCCGGGCACTCCGGTTTCCTCCCACAGCGCGAAGACATGCTGCTGAATAGGTTAATTGGCCTGCGGACTAAATTGCCTCCAGTGCCCTGCGATGGACTGGCGTCCCACGAGGGGTATAGCCCTGCCTTGCGCCCCGTGTCTGCCGGGATAGGCTCCGGCTCACCCGCAACCCCGTGCAGGATTAAGCGGTTTCTGACGCTGAATGCGAAACAAAATTAATACATATTTTCTATCAGTCTTTCCCCAAATAATATTTGTTCGCCCGTTCCCTATCTCCCGGTGCGGCAGCCCGACACGTACCTGTGCACGGCCATCCCGATGCCGGCCAAGCAGCTCTCCTACATCGGTACGCGCTCGATCGCGCGGTCGCACACACACGCACTCACACACCGCAAAGACAAATATCCCCCTATAGCCTTAACAGACTGTAGGGTCAAGTGCCGTAGCGAGTAGCACCTTTAATAATAGCATTTATAGAGCGCTTTTCACGCGAGGGTCGCTGCACAAGGCTGCGGAGAGAACGACATGTCAACAACGACAGAGAACGGAAAATCAGCAACAAATTATTATTTTTTAATCCGAGCTGTGGAGAGAACGGCGTGTCAACAACGGGGAGACTGAATAACTGAGAGTCAAGCAATAGGGATCAATTATAAGACATAGGACACAAAAACAACAGGAAAATAATAATAATATTTCTATAACAAGCAAGGAGGGAACAGATGTACCTATGAAGGTCGACACGGTACACGAGGGGGTGGGTGACCAGCATCACGCCTAGCCGCAACACAAACACACTCCACAACACAGCCGGGATAGTTTCCGACTCACCGTGACCCTGTGTAGGATTAAGCGGTTTCTGACAATGAATTAAATAACATGCATGATAATCCACACTCTGAATGTTGCCCGAATCCCGTGTCTGTCGCCCGCCCCGTACAGTCGACTTTGAACCGCAGGCGGTGCCGGGAGTCACCCACCACATGCTCCTGTTCGGCTGTCAGCTACCCGCCTCTCCAAAGCCATACTGGTACCTGCCCTCGGCTGTTATTTGTCCAGAGAGCCGGTCAGAGAGCCGGTCAGTCTATTGTGTAGACCAGGGGTGTCCAAACTTTTTTCCTGAGGGCCACATACAGAAAAATATACGAAGGACTGGGCCACTCACAATACAGTTAAGCGCAAATATTACGTGTGGGCCATAGACCATTATATTTTTAGACTTTGATACGTGCCAATTAAAAATGGATGGCGGGCCGCAGTTGGCCCGCGGGCCGTAGTTTGGACACCCCTGATGTAGACTGTAGAGAATGCTTCAGATAGCCTGTCGGTCTATTGCCTAGAGGCCCAACTAAAGACCGGTCTGTCAGTTTGTTGTCTAGAGACACAATCAGATACCGGTCAGTCTGTTGCCTACAGACCCCCTTCAGAGAGCTTGTCGGTCTATTGTCTAGAAAACAATTCATGGACCTGTCAGTCTATTTACAAGAGACCCGACCAAATACTGGTCAGTCTATTATCGAGATAGATAGATGTTTATTATTACTGCAGAAAAATACCCAGTGAGCTTGCAAGCTCTTTACGGGACTCCCGCGACACAACAAACATGTGAATCGCTGACAATAATTAAAATATACGCAAGATTTATAAATAACCAAAATTTAAATCAACCAAGAATATTATTTGTTTTACCTATCCTGACCAATCAGATATTGGTCAGTATATTAGCTCGAGAACCCATCTTGCTCTGTTTCACATATGTATCGCTTGTACATTGCTCCCCCTCTCGCCCCGCACAGGAACTGTGGCTCCCACCCCGGTCCGTGCGCCGATGAAGCCAAGATCGTGTACTCGTGGGCGCACGACGCCCCGGCCACGCGCCTGCCGCCCGGTACGTTCACAACCCACGGTGCGCCGGAGCCTCTCCCGCCAGTCACAGGGCGCAAGGCAGGGCTATACCCAGACAGCGGCGTGTCTTTGGACTGTGGGAGGAAATCGGTACCCTACTTAATCCTGTGGAGGGTCGCGGTGTGCCGGAGCCTGTCCCGGTAGACACAGGACGCGAGGCAAGGATATACCCAGGATTGGACGCCAGTTCATCGCAGGGAACCGGCGGAAATGTAGTCAGCAGGCCAATTAACCTAGCAAGTAGCAGCATGTCTTTGGACCGTGGGACTCAAATGTGTACCTGGTGCGGTATGTAAGCATCGCCACTATGGAGACAAAGGCAGCACGGGCGTGGTGCTGGTCACCAACCCCCTCATGCGCCGCGCTGGCCTTTATAGGTGCACTTGCCCCTACAGTCCGTTAAGGCTACACGGGGGGACATTTGTCTGTGTGCTGCAGGTGTGGGCTACATGGTGGGCGGGCACAGCCAGATCGGGTACCTGGTGCTGCAGGTTCACTACGGCTCCGTGGCGGCGTTTACACGAGGTGAGCTCACACTTCGCACACAGCAGCAGCAGCAGCGGATAGAGAATGCAAGACGAGCGTTGCTCAGACATACATCAGAAACCGCTTAATCCTGTACAGGGTTGCGGTGAGCTGGAGCCTATCCCGGCAGACACATGGCGCATGGCAGGGCTATACCCAGGATGGGACGCCAGTCCATTACAGGGCAGTTCCTCAGACATTTCCAATAAATTACTAAGAGACAAAGTAGTGCAAAAGTATAACAGTGCGATAGGAATACATTGAAGAAGCTTGTATCTCTATGAGTCTTTCGGGATAGCCGTGTCGCTGAACTAACTAACTATTATGAACAATGAACTATTATATTTTTCCTTTAATTATGTTTTTTTCTTAAATCAATCATTTGTATGAAACTGTGACCTCTTAGAGGTCAGTAATGCGCCCCTCTGAGGTCTGCGCCCAATGGTTTTGTCGGCCCTGCACGGATGTTACTTCAGTGCCACCCTTTGCCACCCTGTGTTGTGTTGCGTGAGCAGGCGGGCTCATGGGAGATTGTTCAGGAGTTAACCTCCACATGACGATGCGCAGGTGAGCCCAGGGATTCGTTCGCGCATCCGGCACACCACGTCCAGTATACCTCTCCGCGTGGCTGTGGCTGTTTGCTCACGTGCCACGTACTCCATTCGGACATTATTGAGATGTTGATAGATGTTTACTATCACAGCGGGGATCAAGGTAGAAGCGTTCACGTCGCGATCCCTGTCAAGTAATACTTGGTATTACCTTCAAATTCTACCCAACACTTCGTAGCCGAGGAACTGAAAGACAACGATGTCCAGAAGCTCAACAGATGTCAGAAGCCCCTCAGTCTGGAGTAAGAAGAGAGGCCAATGCCCGCCTGCCTTTAAGGCCAGCACTGACTATTATATCTCTAAATGTTGAAGGGATGTCTGCAACTAAAGAAGAACTTGTTGCAATGGGAAACTGTCATAACCATCACGCTTCGACGAATCGAATCGAATTCGACTATTACAGCAGAAAAATACCCACTGACCTTGCGAGCTCTTTACGGGACTCCTGCGACACAATCATCACATTAAATTAAGTTGACTGAGCTCTTTCCCTCTCTCCTTTGTGAGAGAGAGCGGGAGAGCGCTCAGTGACGCGGCTATCTGGACCGAACAGCTTTGGCTGAGAAATAAAGTGAAGGTTTTTCCGATGCTCTGGTGTCACCGCGTCTCCGCGTTGTGTCGCGTGCAGGCAGCCGCTGCTCGCCGGAATGTACATGCTCATGGCGCCCAGTGTGGAGATTCCACCGGGAATCGACGGTGAGAAACAACGATAATAATTACACATGATGGCAATTTAGTCAGGACAAATTAACCAAGGCAGCAGCATGTCTTTCTACTGCTGCCTCGGGCAAGCTTTCTGTGCGAAGTGTGTGTATTCTCCCCCCTGTTCTGCATGGGCTTCCTCTGGGTTCTCCTGTTCCCTCCCACGACTAAAAAAAACACTCATTCGTTAATCGGAAGCATCATCGCGGGAGGCGAAACGTCGCGAAGGACAGATTGAGAGCGTTCTGTGACACGGCTATCCCCGAAAGAACAGCTCTGAGGAGCAACCTTCGGTGAATCGAGCCGTGACAAAACCTACCTCAATCATCATCATCGTCATTGTCAGAAACCGCTTACATCCTGTACAGGGTCGCGGTGAGCCGGAGCATATCCCGGTAGACACAGGGCGCAAGGCAGGTCTATCCCCACGATGAGACGCCAGTCCATCACAAGCCTACATCAGTTTGTTACTGAATCGTTACGTGCCGAGGCTCGGCTGGTGTTCGTCGGCTAGCGGAGCCGTGTGACGCCGCCGCCGCCGCTGCTGGGTAATGACCGCGACGCGCCGGCCTGCCGCCCCCCACAGGAGTGAACGCGGACGTGGCCTGCTCCTACGGACACAAGTACCCCATCTACCCGTTTGCCTACCGCGTGCACACGCACGGACTCGGTGAGAGGCGGGGGGGGGTGATGGAGAGTGGGTCGGTTGTTTGGCTGAGCGATGTTCCGCGTAAAGATACAATCCTAACACACGGAACGCACAGAATCTTTGTTCCCGATGAAGCTGATTGAGTCTCTGATTGCAACTATCAGCCAAACGTCGTAGCTTTATTGTAAATGCATATCTGTGTATCTCTATATTATCTCTATGTGTCTCTATGAGTCTACATGTGTCTCTATGAGTCTACATGAGTCTCTCTGAGTCTCTCTGAGTCTCTATGTAGCTCTATGAGTCTATATGTGTCTCTATGAGTCTCTGTGAGTCTCTATGTGTCTCTATGAGTCTCTATGTGTCTCTATGCAGCTCTATGAGTCTCAATGTATCTCTGTGACACCGTGTCTCCGTCTCCTCGCGTCGGACAGGGCGGATGGTGAGTGGCTACATCATCCGCAAAGGGAAGTGGATACCCATCGGACAGAAGGACCCGCAGAAACCTCAGGTGCGTTCCGCCATCGCCGGGTCACAGCAGAAAACACCCAGCGAGCCTGCAAGCTCTGGAAGTGGCATTCCAGCGACACAACAAACGTCGACAGAGAAAACAGTACCTGTGTTGTGTCACAGAAATCTCGCTTCCAGAGCTTAATAAACATCAATCTATCTATATAACTGGCAAAACCTAGGACTTTGAATGGACGACTTAATAATAATTTTACGTTTTTAACGCGCACATATTCATTCAACGTCGAAGATATTCATTCGACGAGAGAAGTACTCAGAGGCGCGAGGAAAGCGCAGAGAGGCGGAGGAGGCAGCCAGGCGGTTTGCCGGCGCCATATTGCCACACACTGCTTCCTATATATTATGATGCTATCGGCCAAATAACTAACGTGAATTTTTTTTGAGGTTTACGAGATCTTGGCTTTGACGCGACGCAGCGCCAACGGTACCGCGTCGCGTGCGAGCGATCAGTATGGGGGGTCGTGTCCGCGTCTCGTGCCAGGCCTTCTACCCGGTCACGAGGCCCCTGGAGGTCATCCCCGGGGACACGGTGGCGGCACGCTGCGAGTTCAGCGGCAGAGGACGCGACAGCCCGACCTTCATCGGGTGAGTTGGGGGGGGGTGCGGGCAGCAGCGGGAGGGGTCGGTGGGTGATACAACACTGGCTCCGGTCTCTAACACTGATAGATAGATGTTTATTATTACAGCGGATAAAACCCCGTGAGCTCTTGAAAGCTCTGCAAGCGGGATTCCTGTGATACAACACTAGTTCTTATCTATAACACTGGCTCCTGTCTCTCACGCTGGCTCCTATCTCTAACACTGATAGAGCAGTGTTTCTTAACCGTCACTGCAGCCTGCACCCCTTTGGTTCTCAAAATATGTTCTTGCACCCCGTATTAATACATACATGCAATAAATCAATACAAATACGGCATGTCTCACACCCCCAGCGAGATGCAGCCCAGGTTAAGAACCACTGCTCTAGTGGATTAAGCGGAGGCTGGTAATACATAAATTAATTAACGATTGAGAATTGCTCTCCGAATATGTTGTGTCTGG
Organism: Geotria australis; assembly: GCA_036362915.1. Taxonomy (NCBI): domain Eukaryota; kingdom Metazoa; phylum Chordata; class Hyperoartia; order Petromyzontiformes; family Geotriidae; genus Geotria; species Geotria australis. The sequence continues at coordinate 1,014,800 of JAZEWU010000056.1, read as the reverse complement.
ATAGCCGTGTCGAGCGCTCCATCTCTCCCTGTCGATGCTTCGCCTCCCGCGTTGGAAGCATCTTCAGAAGAGGCGTGAAGCATCCGCGGAAAACAATTCTCATGCAAAACCTACATTCAAATCAATTATTAGGATCGCCTCAGGCACTCTTCCCCCAGGAAGAGCTGGAATCTGTTGCTGAGGAAATGGATGTCTGGTCCACTCTGCTTGGACCGCTGCCACCGCGACCCTCACCAGGACAAACGGTTTAGAAAATGGAAATGGATGCCTCAGACACCCATCCACGCATCGCATGATTCCCTCTCAACCCTCTTCCCTCTCCCTCTCCTCCTCCTCTCTCCACAACGACATCTGACCCGTCTCGCTCTCGCCGTGCACCAGCTCCACGTCTCACGACGAGATGTGCAACTTCTACGTGATGTACTCTGTGGAAGCTGCTGTCGGCGACCCCTTCATGTCGTGCTCCATGGAGGCTCCCGCCGCCCTCTCCCGCAACTTCCCGGGGACGGCCTCCTCCGCCGCCGCGACTCCCGCGGCCGGTGGCCGGTCCGCGGCCTCGGGGTCTCGGTGGCCTCCCGGCTACCCGGCCCTCGGCCGCCCGGTAGTGGCCGGCGCGGAGAGAAGCGGCGCCGACGGGTACCGAGCGCTGGGCTGGAGCCGCAACGCCGTGAACGATTATCAGACGGCCGGCCGGTACGGTTTGGCGGTCGTGCGTAGCGTTTGGAATTCAAAGATTCCCCCATGTTATAGCCTTAACAGACTGTCGTGGCAACTGCCGCTAGCGAGTAGCACCTATGAAGGTCGGCGCGGCACACGAGTGGGTGGCTGGGTGGGTGACCAGCGCCACGCCCGGCCGCATTTGTCTCCCTAGTGGCAATGTTTACACACTGCACTAGGTAATAATAATATTTTATATAGCGCCTTTCACCCGAGGGTCACGAAGCGCTGCACAAGGGCCACGACAGGTACTCATTTGAGGCCCAGGACCGGTTGATAACGATGATTATCAGACACGTGGCCATCCGTGACCGGGCCCGTGTGCCGTGCCCGTGTGCCGTGCTCCAGGTACGGGGCGGCGCGCGCTCAGGCCAACGCGCCGTGGGCCTCGGCCACCCCGCTGGAGAGGAAGCTGGCAGAGCGGCTGGCGAGACGGTGAGAGCAGCCGGGAGGGACTGTCGACATCTCTACACTGAAACCGGAACCTATCCCGGCAGACACAGGGCGCAAGGCAGGGGTATACCGAGGATGGGACGCCAGTCCATCGCAGGGTACCTGGGGCAATTTACTCAGTAGGCCAATTAACCTGGCAGCAGGTCTTTGGACGGTGGGAGGAAACCGGAGTGCCCGCCGAAAACCCACGCGGAGATTTTATACTTTTTTGTATTTTATTTAATGAGTAGTACTGCCGCCTCACAGCGAGAAGGCCCCGGGTTCGAATCCTGACTCGAGTGCCTTTTCCGTGTGGAGTTTGCATGTTCTCCCCGTGCCAGCTACACAGCTCAACGGTTCCTTCCATCCATCCATCTATTTTCAGAAACCGCTTAATCCTGTACAGGGTCGCGGTGAGCCAGAGCCTATCCCGGCAGACACAGGGCGCAAGGCAGGGGAACACCGAACATGGGATGCCAGTCCATCACAGAGCGCGTGGGGAAATTTAGTCAGTTGGACGGTGGGACACGGGGAGAACATGCAAACTCCACACAGAAAGGCCCCCGGTTCCTTCCAGCTCTAGTAATAATGTGACTGACTGTGCGCAGTTTGTTTTGAGGTGGCCCGCTCGCTTGCACAATCAACCACGGACACGCGACATCTGTGTTGACGTCGGGTGAATGTCGGGTTACAGGATCCTAATACGACGGATTCTGGAGCAACTCCCGGCGTTCCGACAGACCAAACGGGAGGAGGAAGAGGAGGCCACGAGCCCAGGTGACTACCCCGTTCCCTTCCGGGCCGACGTGTTGTAGGTTAAGGACGATGCATTTATCATCGCATTCGTTTGCATGCTTTTGCCACAAGCATGTAGTGTGGCTGCTTGCAAACTGGAACCTTTACACAAAGGTGTTCATTTGGCGTTTTAAGATCTTAACACGTCTCGCGTTGCTAAAAAGGTGAAACCTTATATATTCAAAAACTCTTAAAAAGTCACTTCTTCACCTACTCACAACAAACCGACTGAGCAGGGCTCCGCGCCTCCGAATCAACGGGTGCAACGCGCCCGGAGAAAATGCGCGCGTTACAACAGTAGATTAGTATTATTCTACAGATAGATCGACGGTTGTTTATTATTACAGCAGAAAAATACCCAGTGAGCTTGCATGCTCGTTACGGGTCGTGTGCCGTGTCGACCTTCATAGGTGCTGCTCGCTAACGGCACTTGACCCTACAGTCTGTTGCGGCTACACGGGGGGGGGATCTTTGCATTTTGTCGTTTCTTGTTGTTGTCGCAGAGGAGCTGTCATCTCTGATCTCGCGTCTGCTCACGGATCCGCAAGGCCCCGTGTTCCGGCACAAGTACAACCCGGCTCCCCCCACGTCGCTCTCCTCCGCTCCCAACGGCGGTGGCGACCGCGGTGACGACGGTGACGACGATGATGACGATGTCCACGGTGGTGACGACGACCCTCGTGATCTCCAGGCTGAGCAGCGGCAGCAGGTGCCAACAAGCCGGCAAAGCGCTGCAGTGCGGAAACAGCTCGATGTAACGGAACCTCTGTTCGACGGGCGTCGGAAGCAACGGATGCTGTCTCTAACGCTGGCTCCTGATGCTGGCTTCTGTCTCTAACGCTGGCTTCTGTCTCTAACGCTAGCCCCTGTCTCTAACGCTGGCTCCTGTCTCTAACGTTGGCTCCTGTCTCTACCGCTGTCTCGTGCATCTATCGCCAGCTCCTATTTCTAATCGTGGCTGGTATCTCTAACGTTGGCTCCTGTCTCTAACGCTGGCTCGCATCTCTGACACGCTGTTCGCTATTTCCGAGACAACGGTCTGCATTGGAAATAATGCGATTAATATTGAGCGGTTTCTGACAATGATGACGAGGACAAGTGTGTAAGCTGCGCCAACTTTGACGGTTCATGACCCACGCTTTTCCCCCGCCACTGATCGATCGATCGGTCGACCTCAGGGCCCCACCAGCCAGGTCCCCGCGAGCAAGGAGGAAGAGGCGTCCTCGGAGGTGCCCGCCAGCGACGGGCAGCGTGCGTCCGACTCGGCCGCCTCTGCCCTGGAAATCCGCGGGGTCCTCGAGACGGCGGAGGGAGACGGTGACGATTCCCCGCCGATGGCATCGGCCGCACCGGGCAGCGATGAGGAGGAGGCTGAGGAGGAGGATGAGGAGGTGGTGCTGGGCCAGGAGCGACGCGGGACCGACTTGGAGGAGTCCCTGCGCATGCTGGAGCAGGCGGTGGACGAGGCGGGATCCGATCCCCGAGGTATCGGAACAAAAGTGCAGTGCTCTGTATTTTGGACTATTTTTATTTGAAAAATGTGCGCAACGTTACGTGTAAATGTGTTTTTGTTGTTGGTTGATTTAAATGTTGGTTGTTTATGAATATTGTTCGTAGTGAGGCTCTGTTTATGAGTTTAGGTCATGTGAAAAAGGTGTGTGAGTGAAGTGCACCCGTCGAGATGCTGGAGCAAACGGGCGAGCACATGCATCACTTACCTCAAAAGATGGCACCGACGTTTCGCTGGCAGGAAACTCATAAACAGAGCCTCACTATGAACAACATTGGTCATGAAAGCCTACAAGTTAATTTTATGAATATTGTGTATATATTTTAATTATTGTCAGCAAATCGCATGTTTGCTGTGTCCCGTAAACAGCTTGCAAGCTTACTGGGTATTTTTCTGCTCTAACAATAAGTATCTATCTATCTATCTTGCGATGACGAACGCCCGTGTTGAGCGACGCGTCGCGATAATAATAAAAATAATAATATAAATGTATATAGCGCCTTTCACCCGAGGGTCACAAAGCGCTGCACAAGGGCCGCGAAGAGGACGGCATGTCAACAACAAAAGAAAAAAAAACAGTAAAAACCAAAGCGATCGCCGCTTTGCTCGTTTCACCGTCGCCGCCGCCGCCGTCCGTGTGGCCGCGCAGGGGTCGTGCTGAGAGAGGCCGGTGGGCCCGCGTGGCCGGGGGAGCAGCTGGGCCTCGGCTCCGTGTCGGGCGTCGCCGTCGACTCCAAGAACAACCTGCACCTGTTCCACCGCGGAGCGCGCGTGTGGGACGGCAGGTGAGCGGCGAGCGGGCGGGCGGATTGGGGCGCTGCCGTCGGCGAGGGTGCGCTGGCTGGGTTGTGTAGCCCGCGTGCCCGCTACCGCATGAGTGATGGGTGAGTGGGTAGGTGGGTGAGTGAGTGGGTGAGTGGGAGGCTGTGTTGGCAGGGTCGCGTAGCCTATAGGCCCAGCCACCGTATGAGTGAGTGGGAGTTTGTGCTGACCGGGTCATGTAGCCCGCATGCAATGATACCTTCCCTCTGGGACGTTCACTGTGGAAACGGCGTTTCCCGTGCATTCCCGTCCGAATTCCACCGCCGCCGCTGGTACAGCAGTCCCTCGCTTTATGATGGTTTCGCATTACGATACGTGTTCCGCAACGGATTAACATCGTAAAGCGAGGGTCCACCGTACGTCGCCCGCTCCCGTGACAGGCGGCTCCTGTCGAGCGACGACGCCGTCGTTGCGATGTCGCCGCTAACCACCGTCGGGTGCGTGCGTTTGTGTGTCCGCGGTGCCTTGCTGACGGCACTTGCCCCTACAGTCTGTCAAGGCTACACGGGGGGGGGGATCTTTGTCTTTGTTGCATGTGCGTGTGTGTGTGTGTTGTCTTTGCGTTGCGCGGAGCAGCTCGTTTGACGAGCGGCACGTGTTCCGCCACGGGGACCGCGGGCCTATCCGCGAGGACACCATCCTGAGCGTCAACCCCGGCACCGGCGAGCTGCTGGGATCAGCCGGCCGCGACACGTCAGCCACGCACGACACGCGACGACATGCAAATACATCCATCCGCTGTCAGAAACCGCTCAGTCTTGTACGGGGTCGCAGTGAGCCGGAGCCTATCCGGCAGACGCAGGGCGCAAGGCAGGGATATACCCAGGATGGCACGCCGGTCCGTCGCAGGGCACCGGGGGCGATTTAGTCCGCAGGCCGATTAAGCTACGCAACCGGCGTGTCTTTGGACTGTGGCAGGAAAGCGGAGTGCCCGGAGAAAAACCCACGCGGACACGGGGAAAACGCGCAAACTCCACACAGAAAGGCACCCGAGCCGGGATTCGAACCCGGGACCCTTCTTGCTGTGAAACGACAGCGCTACCGTGCCGCCCGACGACACGCTAACTACACGCTATTGACACGCTAGCTACATGCTAACTACACGTTAAGCTAAACACGTGGTGTTGGCCAGCCACCCCCTCGTGTGCCGTACCGGCCCTAAATTAGGTGCTCGCTAACAGCACTTGACCCATCAGTCCGTCGAGGCCATACGGGGGATCTTCATCTGTGTACGTTGTGTCTGTGCTCACGTCTGCATCCAGGTTTTTCATGCCGCACGGACTCAGCGTTGACCCCGACGACAATCTGTGGGTCACGGATGTGGCACTGCACCAGGTCAGGGCTCACGGCACCCACCCACACTCACCCACACTCACCCACATGTGTCCAGCACCACGCCCGGCCGCCTTTGTCTCTCTAGTGGCAATATATATACACACCGCACTACCGTACTCGTTTGGGGCTGAATCGACCTAGGTGAGGCCCGCGACCGGTTCAGAAAATCGTTACTGGCGTTGGCCGCGAGCGGGATTCGAACTCGGGCCATATCCAAGTTTGTAAGCCCAGCGCGCTAATCACTGAGCCACCGTGTGTTGTTGCTGGAGGGCGACTGCCTCCAACTGCCCTTCACGAACCTCCTCCACAGAGGTCGGAACTTGACACCGCTGGTACCAGATCCTCCAAAAGTCGCACCACACATAGAGCCGCAATCACTAACCAACGCCCGTTCCCCCCCCCCAACTTGCCAGGTGTTCAAGCTGGGCCCCGGAGGTCGTGGGCCCGTGTCGCTGGCGCTGGGCGAGCGGTGGCGGCCGGGCGGGGGCGCGCGCCGCCTGTGCCAGCCAACCGACGTGGCGGTGCACCCGCTCTCTCGCCACATCTACGTGTCCGACGGCTACTGCAACCACCGCGTGGCGCACTACTCGCCCCGCGGGGAATTCCTGGGCGAGTGGGACGCGGGTAAGGTCGGGGGACTTCCAAGGGCGCCACGGCCTGTTAAGCGACGGGAGATGATTGCTCGCATGCGAGAGATGCTCTTTCGGGATAGCAGTGTCACTGAGCGTTCCTCCTCTGTATTGATGTGGGTTTTTTACGGCTCGATGTGTGAGAATTGCTCGCGAAAGCTGCTCTTTCGGGTTGGCAGTCTCGAGCTATCCCAAACGAGCAGCTCTCCGGAGCAAGTCTCGCAGATCGAGCCGCGAAAACCCACATCGATACGATCAAAATCAACCTCCCAGCGCCCTGTGACCTCACACACTCCGTGACTCCGTCGTCCTAACCCCACCGTCCATCGTGACCCCTTACCCCCCCTCTGCCCTCCTCCCCGCTCCGTGACCCCCCCACCCCGGCCACGGCAGAGGGCGGCCGGACGGGCTCGGGCCTGCGTGTGCCGCACAGCCTGACGATGGCGCGGGGCGGCGCGCAGGTCTGCGCCTCGGACCGCGAGAACGGACGCATCGTCTGCTTCCACCCGGAGAGCGGGCAGCTGCTCAAGGAGCTCCGGCTGCCGGCGTTCGGAGGACGACTCTTTGCAGCTTCCTACTCGCCCGCACACGGTCTGTGGGAAGCGGCGGAGTTGGGGCGGGGTGGGCACGGGCGGCGTTGTCTTAATGTACCGGTGTAGGTTTGTCAAGGCTCGGCTCGTGAGCGTTGCTCTTCGGAGCTGTTATTTCGGGATCGCCGTGTCACTGAGCGAGCTCTCTCGCTCTCTCTCTCATCACGCCTGATGATGCTTCCAACATGGGAGGCGAAACGTCGCGGGATATATAGACGTTTGTTATTACAGCAGTTACCCTGTGAGCTTGCAAGCTCTTCACAGGATTCCCGCATTGACACAACAAACACGCGAATTGACAAGAGTAAATTAAAATATAAAAATCACAGAATAACCATCCATCCATCCATTTTCTAAACCGCTTGTCCTGGTGAGGGTCGCGGTGCAGAATAACCAAACAAAAAAAAACAAAATTACACACAGCATTACACATAATGAACCAAATAGAAAATTGAAAAAAAAAAAGGACGCGACACGTTTTATTGATGTTTTATTATTACAGCAGAAAGATACCCAGTGAGCTTGCAAGCTCTTTGCGGGATTCCTGCGACGTGGGAGCGAAACGTCGTATCCGGTGCGATCGCCACCGCGGTTCTCCCCGTGCCGCCGCAGGAGGCGTCCTGTTTGCCGTGAACGGAGCCAACGCGCACCACCCGACACAGGGCTTCATCCTGGACTTCGAGACCGGGCGCCACATCGGCTCCTTCCGCCCGGCGCAGGCACGGCCCGCCCCCCCCGGGCGCGCACACAGACACGCGGACCGACAGACGCACGGACAGATGCGCGAACAGATAAAAGCACGGACAGACAGATGCGCGGACGCGTGGACAGACGCACGAAAGGACAGACGGGCAGACAGACGCCTTCACAGCTGCTGCTCGCTAGCAGCACTTGACCCAGCAGCAGTGGTCTCCAACCTTTTTAAACACAAGATCACTTTTACA
>JAZEWU010000056.1:971981-985878 GCA_036362915.1 Geotria australis | reverse complement strand
ACTGTAATTTAACATCGCGCTTCGAAGAATCGCAAAGAAGAAGAAGTAAACTTCAACTCGCATTAACGTTGTAAAGTATGCTCAAACAACCCCCAACGACCGACACGGCACGCAGAGTCCCGCATCCAGCAAAGTCAGAAAACATCGGTAGAGAAAAAAAAATCTCGGGAACATCTTCGTTACATCGGCATATTTTATTTAATTATTATTATTTTAATATACATACCTTTGCTAAATATGAGGGGGGGAAATAAAATTAAGTTCAGGAACTCAAACAAAAAAGGGAGACAGGTTGGTCAAAGTTTCGGCTGGCGTCTTAAGAAGGCAACGAGCGAGGGCCCTTGGCTTTTGAAACCAGGAAAGGGCAACTCCAGCACTGGTGGACAACACCTTCCCACGCCACTGATGGACGGGAAGTCGTCCTTCCCCGGCCGAAGACCTCAGAACACGAGAGCTGTACAAATGTCTGGAAGCATGTTCCCTTTGCAGCATGCTGCATTCTAAATGCACCGGCTGCCCAGTCGCGTTTCGTGCGTCCTAAGCAAGCCCGAGGTTTAACCTACGGCGGAGTTGTTTGCGGTTGTGCCGTACGGCCCTCCGCTTGCGTTTTCGGCTCGTACCGCTACGTGTTGTGCGACGTTTCACTCCACACGCCGGTAGTTGGTCGCAACGTGTGCAACTGAACGTCGAGTGTTGTGCCACGTAATGCGTGCTGCAACGCCGCCTAAACACCGCGAGAGCCAAGCCAGACGTTTTATATCTTAGCCTTATTTTAGTCACCCCCCCTACCCGCCCCGCCCGATGCATCTAATCTTATCGTGGTGGAGAGGCTTGCGTGTTCTGATGAACTTCAGAGCGAGTACACCTCGAGTGCTGCACTCCTGCTAGGGTCTCCCTTGGTGTGGACTAGTCTGGGGGAAGGTTCCAATCAGATAGTGATCCGAAGCCCCTCTGACTAAAGGTTGGGCATCCGGCCGTATAATTCTGCTCTAATATCCCCACTTGTGGGGGGGGGGGGCAAACGGCCAACCCAGTTCAACCGGCCATTTAAACCGACAACAACTTAATTTTAGGCAGCAGTGCATATTTGATAATAAAAAAGAGGTTACTTGATTTGGTTACTTGCATCCCAAACTGACCATCTTTATGGTTTCTTGATCAGGTTAGTGTAAATCCTGTGCGCCTGCCACTTAAGAGGTAGGTGGGGAAGTGCTGCTCGGGGGTCAGAACACTTGAGCCGACGCCACCGATAGCCTAGGTTCTCAATCACCTGTCGGTGAACCTCATTCTCAAGTGTTGATTGTCTTGGGTCAGTCATAATAATTTCACTCCAAAAAAAGCTATCGGGTTAAATGCGCTTCTTTACTTAATTCCAGCTTTGACAAATTCAAACAAATCTCACTTTGCCTGCCTATGCGCCAGTTATCTGCATCAAGACACGTGGAAAAATTGCAATTCCCCACCGCTCCCGAAAGTGATCTCGGATGCAGTTCCGCAATATCTCTTTCCGCGGGTCGTTCCCTCGATTCAAGTTGAATCTCGCGAACAACACACTGAGGGAGATGCAGCACACGGGGTGGTAATGCACTGCTTTGCGAGCGCTCCGCTGACGATAGGCCAGGGAGAAACATCTTTCCTCTCGAAGGGCTTTTTTGCCCGTCTCGTCTCAACCGCCACTTCCTGCCGCAGCGCAGCCTTTACACAGAAGGGAGAACATGCTTCCAGTTCGCGCCGCTGCCCAGTGTTCCGAGACCCTAGTGCCGCTCCGAGGGCACAGCCACCCGACAAAAAGTTCCAGTTTCAAAGTAAGGTATAATTTTTTTGTACAATTCTATACTCTATATTTATATACACACGCACACACGGAGTACGCACGGAGGACGCTGCGGAAACGCTGACCAACGTGCGCGTGTTGCTCGCACTACATTTTCGCTGCTGCGTGGCCTGCAGTGCATCTTGTGGTTCAGTGAGAGGCCACCTTACTTATTTATAAGTGGGGGCAGAGGGGGGGGGCAGGCAGGGGAGCGAGATATGCACAAGGCCGGACAAGAGGACGCATTGGACCGTTTCGTCGGTAGGCTGGGGGGGGTAACGCGCGCGCTTTGTCGGACTCTGCGACGCCGCGTCGTTAAAGCACCGAGAGCCAGGTTCGCGATAGCATTTACGGGAACATCCCTTTAACGACGCATGGGAAAGGGGCCCGTTGCGGTTCCTTAGCCGTGGCTAGAGTTGCCGCGATGCGGCTGCTACGATTCGTCGATGTTTTTACGACGGTTCCGCTGCTTTAATCAGGAAAGCGTCGCCGAGTCTCGAGACTCTTGTTCGGAACCCTCCCGCCGAGCGTTCGCAGGAGGTGGGCAATGTCGCTACGCGTTATCCCAAATGAGTGATTTTTTTTCAAATATATAACGTATATGACCCTCGATAATATTTTGACGTGATTATCATTGCTCGTTTTATTTAAAAGAATATATATTCTTTGGAATAATGGTAATTACAGTTCACAATAATAGTAGTGATTAAAGTTACTTTAAAACATATATTACACATTTTAATCATCGTCCTGCAAAATGTTATCCGGCTAAGTTGCCAGGACGGAGGTTACGTGACGTCATCTGTTTATGACAGTGTGCGCGCTTAATAATAATAATTCAATTTAATTTATATATAGCGCCTAGCGGCACAGATTCGAAAAGTTCGAATTGTGGCAGAATTATTATAATAATTTTTCAGTTATAACGCGCACATATTCAATGTCGAAGGTATTCATCGACGAGAGAACGACTCAGAGGCGCGAGGAAAGCGCAGAGAGGCGGAGGAGGCAGCTAGGCGGTTTGCCGGCGCCATATTGCCACACACTGCTTCCTATATATTATGATGTTATCGGCCAAATATTTAATGAGTGTTAAGCAAATTGCAGTTGGGTATCCAACCTCTAAGCCCGCCATTCTCAATCGGTGGCTCGCGACCCATCAGTGGGGGCGCGATCTCCACATAGTGGTCCGTGGAGACCAGACCCGAGTGGGCCTTGATGTGAAAAAGGTTGACAACCCCTCTTCTAAGCAATCTATAATCATACCTTTAAGGACATCAAATCACAAGGTTGTGATATTACTGTAAAATATAATTCACGTATCATGAATAATTATAGCGTGACCACCCTACTCGTTCTCCACAGCAGGAGAGGTAACGGCAAAACTCGGGTCAGGCAAGGATAAGTTACTCATCTGAATTTACACACAGCAGCGGCCGTGATCATGGCCCCCCAACTCAGAGACTCATACCTGCTTGTGAGGCCAGGGGTTGTTGTCACTAAATGTGGGCGGGTGTGGCGTTCATAGGTGCTACTCGCTAACAGCAATTGCCCCTACAGTCTGCTAAGGCTATACGGGGGATCTTTGTCTTTGAAGTCACCTTGTGCCACACACAGGGACGGGACGGCTGCCACTGGGGGCGCTCGTCTAAATGCTCGTCGCTTGTCGCGTGCAAAGCGCTCCGAGACCGGCGCTATCGTCATTGTGACTGGCGCAATCACCGTTATTACTGCGGGTTTCCTACGCTTTGTTTACAGCCACAGTCGCCAACGCAACGCCTCGTCACTAGTGAATGCGCATTATATAGGCGAGCGTTTCTGGCAATCGCCGTTCAGTAAGAGCGTAACGACTATAGTGGCAACGTTACAAGTTGCCATCCCGTAACACCAACGGCGTTCTATTTGAATCGCGTAATTTCTGAACAGGGTGGAGACGGTCCAATGCGTCGCCCGTTTGCCGGTCCGATGGTGCCAAGAACTTTTCGTAAAACTACGATCTGGAAACCGGAGACAGGTCTGATAATTAAAAATAACAACATTCCGCATGTCGCCAGTAAACTACGGAAAATGACTCAAATCCTACTTGGCGCGCATGACCCTAAGCGAGGAAGGGGAACGGAAGCTTTAGAAAAGTACTAAAAGACGCAGCGTTGCGTTAATTTTCAACCTCGCCGTGAATTCCTTACCCGGTTCTAATGCCATCACTCTCCGCAGGAGCGGAACCACGGCTGGAAAGAAACACACTGAACACTCGGACGCCGTTTACTTTAAAACATCGGCGTAAGGGGCAGGGACATTCAATAAATATCAGCTTCAGTTCCCCTTTTGAAAGGCGTTTGTGCACGAACGCATGCACGCGTGTGCTTTGAACCTTTGCGCAGCACTTGTATATATTTTTTTTCGGGAAGGCGAAATCGGTACAGGTGGGAGCGGCCGGGGTAAAGGCTACACAGGTGGCGGCTGGGGCCGTGAGAGGTTGCATAAGGTTTTTGTCTGCTCGTTGAAGCCACCAAATAAACAAATCAACGTAGGTTTCTCACGGTTCGATGCGTGATGAGAATTGCTCTCAAGAGCTGCCCTTCGGGATTAGCCGTGGCGAGCGTTCCTCCCGTCTCCTTCGCGACGTTTCGTCTCTACCGTCAGAGGCGTCTTCAGAGCCCAACGACGCACCCGACGTGCGGGAGGCGAGACGTCGCGGAGGGAGAGAGGCGGAACGCTCGCCACGGCCGCCAGGAGGTCACGCGGGGTCACGCGGGGCAGATCACCGACCGTCGAGCCGTCGCCAAGGACCCGTCCTCCAGATCCATCCGCTCGCTCGATCGCTCGTTCGTTCGCTCGGTCGCGGGTTCCACCGTCACTCGTTTACCCGGCGGCCAAGCAACTCGACGTTAACTTAGTTGAAAAAAATAAGGTTTTGTCTGTTTGCCTCGACGGCCGACGAGCGAACGGGTGTCGTCCTCGGCCAAGTCTTGGGGAGCGCGGGAGGAGTAGGGGAAGGAGTGAGGAGAGACGGGAGAGAGGCGTGCGGTGATGATAGAGGAGGCTCGACGGAAAATGGGGAAAGGGACGCAGGGATGGGAGGAAAGTGTTCGGTAAGCAGGTTGCGGTGAGGAGAGCGGACCAGCGACAGAGGAGACAGATCACTGTGGGGGGGGGTGGTGGGGGTAGAGAAGCAAAGAGAGCACCGATCGGAGCGGGGAGGCCAGAGCGAGAAAACGCAAACCTACGAGTGCAGAGCTTGACAGACGAGCAGCGGTGAGCGGGATAGAGCCGAGCGGGAAAGAGCCGAGCGGGCAAAAGCCGAGAGGCAAGATGCGAGAGAGGAAAGTAAGGACGAGAGGCGAGAAGACCACAGAGTTGCAGAGTGCGAGAGGAGACCAGCGTGAAACCGAGAGGGGTGGTGACGACGGGAGGGGGGGAAAGAGGGAGGTAGAGCAGGGCTCACACGGGGAGCGGCCGTCTTCAGGACTCGTTGCCCGAGTCGTCCTCCCCGTCGTCGCAGTACTCCCCGGCGAGACCCTCGTCCTCATCGTCGTCATCCAGGGCATCCTCGTCGTCGTCGTCGTCGTCATCGTACAGCTCGTCCAGCAGCATGTCGCAGCCGCTCTCCTTGGCGGGCAGCTTGGTCTTGACGCAGTACTCGGCGAGAGTGGTGGGCACCTTCACGCCGTCCTTCTCCGCCTCCGCCTTGGTGGCCAGCACCTGCTTCCTGCGGCGCGACGCACGGTGCGGTTATGACGACGGGAATTGGACGACGTGCGTGCGAGATTCGTTCGAGAGATAGATAGACAGGAGTGGATCTGCCTTTTCCAAGCCCTGATGAAGCTGAGCGCTGCGAGTGCTCGCTCGTTTTCTCCAACATATCGACGGGTATACAACACTCACCCACTTTTTCCACATGACCTAAACTCATAAACAGAACTTCACTATAGATAGACAGATGTTTATTATAATGTAGAATATATAAGCTTTCACCGTTTCTGGCAATGAGAGACGTGTTGAGATCTTAAACCACCAAATGGACACCCTTTTTGCAAAGGTTCCAGTTTGCAAGCAGCCACACTATATGCTTGTGGCAAAAACTAGCAAACGAACGCTATGATAAATGCATTGTCCTTGCAACAGCCAGTGACAGCAGGCAGTTCCCCGAGCGGCACTCACTTGATGATATCGGCGTACTCCTTGTCCCGGCCCTTGCTGTCCCTCCACTTCCTGTACATGACGGAGGCGTCGACGTTGGCCGGGGAGTAGGTGTTGGGCTCGTTGAGGAGTGAAATGACGCTCAGGAGGATCGTCCTGCGCAGCCCGGGAGCAACGCACGCGCGAGAGAGAGACGCCGATCGTGTTTAGACGCTTTGCTTTACTTCGACGCGGTTGCGACCGGGCCGGTAAAGCGACGGGACCGGGACACGCGCACACGCGTCCGATGTTCCGTTCGTTCATTTTCGGTACCCGCGCTTAATCGTGTTGAGGGTCGAGGGGTGCGCCGGAGCCTATCTTTGCAGACACAGGGTGCAAGGCCAGGCTATACCCAGGATGGGATGCCAGTTCATCGCAGAGCACGGGGTAAATTTAATGAGCAGGCCAATTAACCTAGACAGCAGCAACAGTGTGTCATTAGACTGTGGGAGGAAACTGGATTTGTGTGTAGTGTACAGTGTAGTGTAGGGATAGGTGGAGGCAGGCGATCTGGGGGGCCAATCCAGCTGAAACCTGGACAACGGCCGTCAAACCGGTTGCGTGATCATCTCACCGGACGCTCTGTGTGGGATTCCATCTCTCCGAAGCAAGCTCTCCGCTCTGCGGGTCGTCCACCGGTGGGTGCAGAATGGATATACACACGTCGCCGTTCTGCGGGACACAGGCATCCCACAGTTCTCACCGCTGCCAAGTGACGACAACAGATTGCGCAACCCGTGACGACGACGACCCTACGGCAAATTCTTAGGCGTTGCCATTAACTGACTGACTCATTGGTGTCTCGCACTGAATCCCGCCCTCTTGGTCACTTACCTAACTCACGGCATGGACGGCCGGCTGTCGACGTCGTTATAATTTGGCTATGTTCAGCTTCCAGCGAAATCGCTAAAAATTGAACGTTGACATCATTAACGTGGCGATTCCGTAAATAGAATCGACGGCGAGCGACCTACGGACGGGCGAATTGTGGACGTAGGCATTGAATAGTTTGTGACAAAAGGATCTAAATTATGTTTTGTTTATTTTTATATACATTTGACCCGTTGCAGCCACTGGCAGTGCTACATTTAATACGATGTCAATGAAAATATTCTGGAATCGAATTCTCCGATTCTACGTAAGGATCCGTGAGTTTCCTTCATGGTAACGTGGCATGTCAGCAAATGGCTCCGGACCGTCAATTGAGATGTTCACAACGGATTCGGGAAAGAAACCCAGAATAAATTGTAGTATCATATAATGGGTACCAACTGTACCGATTATACGATAGTACGGCTGATGGCAAACTCCTGCTTGGGTATTAGATGGGGTAATAGATGATGGTTAGCAGAACGCTTTTTAGTGCTCAGAAAACAAATGCCTTCGCTTGTACTTTTGTTGTCGGCGGCAGCATCTGCCCAGTCCCACCTCGTAGATGTTGGGATGCCACATTTTCGTCAGAAATCTGAACGTTGGTGGAGAGTAGGGGTAGTCTTTGGGGAACTTCATCTGCGCCTGTGAGAAATCATCACAAAACAGTCAATCCATTAGTGAAGGGTACCTGGGAACACTTTTAACACTCCAGTCATTTATTTTAAGGTAAATATCGCATTAATAAATGTACAGCTGTTTTGTCAATCCACTTCTGGATTGTCAACATGGGGGTTGTTTGACCGTACATCGCCACACTGGTTTGTGTGGGTTAATGAAGGTCATACTGATGTATTGATGTAGGTTTTCATGGCTCGATGTATGAGAATTGCTCACAAGAGCTGCTTTTTCGGGTTGGCCGTGTCGAGGAGGAACCCGGAAGAAACACACAGGTACAAGAGGGATAACGTTCCGTACTGACCGATATAATATATAGGCAGCAGTGTGGCAATATGGTGCCGGCAAACCGCCTAGCTGCCTCCTCCGCCTCTCTGCGCTTTCCTCGCGCCTCTGAGTCGTTCTCTCGTCGATGAATACCTTCGACATTGAATGAATATGTTCGCGTTATAAATGTAAAATTATTATCCTATCAACTTATAACGCAGAGGTTCACAACGACACTGACTTCTACTGATCAGGGTGTTTGCAAGGTCCTGTAACTTTACGTTCCCCAAGTTGTGTATGGTTGAACCTACGTTTTGTCGTGGTTGTTTATTTCAGGCAATAGGACAGACATGTGTTAAATGTCAAACAACGTGGTATGGGATTGCCGTTTGTCATGACAAAGATTTGTGACTCACCATCCATCCCTCTGGCCAAAATAACAATACACGTAATTATATTTTTTTCACCAAGAGCCTTAGAGTGTCAACTCCTTTTCCACAGGGTCCTGCCACATTGTGTGGTTTTACTCTCTCCAGGAGCAGCACTGAGCGTTTGGCCTGAGACTGGAGTACCAGGAGAAAATCCAAACAGCAAAGATGGATTCAGTATTGTACTTCCATCTGTTTATTGGCAACGATGTCCAGAGGCTGACCATCGTGCTTCGAAGAATCGCAAAGAAGAAGATTGGCCCACCTGGCAACCCATGCATACAAAGCCTTGAGTAATAGCAGGCTAACAGTGACAATGCTGTAATGGTGTATATAATTAGTTTACGTGAGCCATCATAATTACTGTTTTTGTGTTAACAGATTCCTGTACAATAATGGCACAGCAGTTATTACCGTACAATACTGCACTATAAACCCGGATACCAGACTTCAATTCCCGGTCACGGCAAACCGTGAGTGGCGAGTTAGAAATATAAACCGACCATGGGCGTCTCTTCATCACAACCCACAATGAGCAGTATGGTTAAGTACTGACATTACACGAGGTCTCTAAACAGCAGTTCACACATCAGACTGTAGACAGTTCATCATCCACTGCTGGATGAAGGCTTCCCCATAGCTGTAAATGAGTACGAGTATGCACGTGTGGACACTATATTGTAATAATCTAATTTTAGAAAAAAACTGCAGGTATTAAAACGATTATAAGTCGTTAAAATAAAAAAAAACCCACAATTTGTAAAAAAAAAAACAACCATATGGTCGTGCTAATAAAGGCAAGTATGTTAGCTTTGGTAGTAAACACATTGTTTAAAGGTTTTAAGACGGCTGTTTGCCCTGGTAAAACGTCGTAATCATCGGCCATGGTCAATCCACTGCTGGATGAAAGTCTTCTTTAAACTGCGAATTAGTACCAACACTGCCGATGGAGGAGAGAGGGGAAGCGCTCGACACGGCTAGTCCGAAAAAACTGCTTTGAAATTGTATTAAACACTGTCTAACACATTACGGACACTACAATCACCTCGTTTAATAAACATGGGACGATTGCGTACTTAAACGAGGATAAGAAAGTTTAATTCGGCAACGATTACTAGTTTTTAAAATAGACAAAGCTAACATAGGCCAGAAATAATAAATATGCACCACTGTGGCCTTCGCGTCGGGTACATGTACGCCAGCTGTCTCACCCTCGTTAAACCATCATCGCTAAACATTAAACTCTGAAAGACATTAATCTAGGGGTGTTTCGAGTTTACAGCACAAGTCGTTTAGTGACTTTTACGTCATTTTAAGTTCACGAAAGACGAGTTTATAACGCAAAAACCCGCTTAACCTATTTTCGACCAACCCCGCCTTGGGGACAACGCCAGCTGCGTTCGGTTAGCCCCGCTAGGAAACACGTAAAAAGCCTTCCAGTAGGCCTTCAGCCGTCGGTGGGCCTCGAAAACATTATAACATTTAAAACAACACATGGGTTAGCATGTATTACTATACAACGGCTACGTGACATGTGAATGTCACGCGGAAGTGTTTCATTAACGCTGCGGATGCCGATGGGTAGCTGTCGATGTCAAATATAATGGATCCGTAGTCTAAGAGTTAGGTCACATATAAAAGTACATGTGTCGTAAACCCGATTTTAGCGAGCCTACAACACCTATAATGAAGGTACGACGTTTCGCTGATAGTTGCCAATCAGCTTCACGACCTTTCAGTATATTCGAAGCAGCCTTAATCATTTAATGTTTTTTGTTCCTTTGGTTTTTATTTATTTTTCATTGTTGATATGCCCTTGTGCAGCGCTTTGTGACCCTCGGGTGAAAGGCGCTATATAAAACGCTATTATTATCATCATCAGGAAAAAGGATCTAAGAATCCTTCGTATTAAATATAATGGATTTTAACAATACACTGGTGGTACAGTAGTGTAGGTTTCTTTGCACTGGATTGAGTCTCCGTGTTCCGGACTACACGTTTCATGAGGAGCCATGAAGGTAGTAGGTAGGTAGGTTCACCTTAAAGTATCCTCCCTCGTATAGGGTGTTGGGCGGCCCAAATATCGCCACCTCCCACACGTAGAGGTCCGCCTCGTCCACCAGCGTGATCGCGAATCCTTCCATGGGCTCGTCCTGCTGCAGGCCCTTGAGCTCCCTCAGGAGCGCCTTCTGAGAGGACGACCCTGGTCCCCGTGGGGACGCCATCGGCCCGAGTCTCTGATTCCTCCCCCCGGGTCCCTGAGTGTTTCTTGCCTGAGTCGCTCAAGTCAACTTCCCTGAGAAGACCTCCCGCGTCTCCACCGCCTCTCAACGTCGCCGGAGCCTGGGGGCAAGAGAGGGTGACGGAAGACGGTGGGTGAGATGATTTGTCTGATAGCTATTGCTTGTTTTTCCTTTCGTTGTTGACATGCCCTTGTGCAGCGCTTTGTGACCCTCGGGTGAAGGGCGCTATATACATTTATATTATTATAATATTATCAAACTGCTCGCTCAGCTGTCCCGCTCACGTAACCACTCACTCACTAAGCCAGATCACCCGCTCACTCCACCATCCACCCAGTCATTCACAAAGTAAGCTACTGTATTCATGTGTACTGATTGTAGGTGTACTCGTGTATTAATGTATCCACTCACCAACTCACTCAAACCACACCAGTGGTACTCAATCATTGTTTGACTTACTAACTCGCCCACTCAACTTACATAAACATTTAAACATTAACCCATCTCACTCAAACTGTCACTGGTACCATTCAATCACCCACCCCACTTACCTACTCGCTCACCCACTCACCCATCCGCTCACCAAACTCACTCAGCCCACTTCCGCCCTCAGTCACTTACAAGGTGGATGCTTGTTCACGCTTGATTCCAACCCCGTCGTGACAGGAGATTAGACTTTTTCCTCGAGATACGGATGGCGCTCCTTCCTTAGCTTGACTCCGAGACCTGGAAGAGGTGCAGGAGGTGGTTGGTGGTGACGATGATGTGGACTTGAAGGTGCTGGTGACTCTGTTAGTGATGGTAGCGACAGTAATGACGGTGGTGTATTAATTATGGTGTGGTAATGGTGGTGTTGGTTACTGTGGTGATCATGAAGGTGTTTAACGTCGTGTTGGTTGGTGGTGGTTGTGTTGATGACTGTAGCAGTGACATCAAGTATAACAGATGTAATAATAACAATGACATTGGTTGTATATTAAGCGGTGACGGTGGTGGTTAGGGTGGTAGCTAAGATGATCACAACAAATATTTGTTGTGGTTGCGTAAAATGTGACAGAAGTGATGACGGTGGTGATGGTGACGACAGCGTTTACACGGTGGCGATGCTAAACTCCCCGTGTGTGTGAATCGACAAGCAATTTCTACGTTTTTCTGGTGTAACGACGACAGCCCTAACATGTGTTGGTGAATTGAAAACTCCAGCAACAACACACGGACACAACAACCACACCATCTAAGCCACCAAATGACTCGCTCCGTACGAATTACAACACCCAACACAACACACAGCCAGACTTCACTTTCCCTAAACCTTCCAAGAACAACCACCACAGCCCTAACGTGTGTCGGTGAACTGAAAACCCCAACATCAAGCAACAACACACGGACACAACAACCACCATCTAACCCACCAAATGACTCGCTCCGTACGAATTATAACACTCAACAGAACACACGGCCCGACTTCCCTTACCCTCAATCTCCCAACAACAACCACAACCACCACCGTTGTTAACACGTCGAGAGAGGCTCGCTTGTAAGAGAGACAGACAGACAAGACACACCCGTTGGTCACCGGTGCGATGGCTGTCTCTCCTGCTCGGCTATGTCCACTCAGCAACAGCAGCAAAGCTCGGAAAATGGCTGTCAGCTGAGTGTGCTTTGTGTGACGCCGCTAGGGGTTGTATTTCAACCTCCTCCTCTTCCGCCGGCTGGGAGGGACACCGCGATGTCACAAGGGGTTAGGGGTGGGTTGGTGGTGGTGGTGGAAACACTACAAAGATAAATACCCTCCCCTCCGTGTCTAGCCTCTGTGAGATGGTGTTGTAAGTGAGCGCGGCTTTTGAGTAACGTCGGCGCATTAACTCAGCCGCCCCGGCCGCCTTTGTCTTCCCAGTGGGGCGTGCGTTTACACGGGAGAACCTGGTCGTTATTTGAGGCTGAGGCGACCTAGGGGATGCCCAGGATCGGTGCAGAGAATCGTTGGCGGTGGTGGCTGTGAGCGGAAAGTTGAACTCGGGGTTACCCGGTTCATAGCGCAACGTGCTATGAACCCGGTAACACTACAAAAGACAAAGATTATCCCGTATAGCCTTAAGAGTCTGTAGGGTCAAGTGCCGCTAGCGAGTAGCACCTATTGAAGGTCGACACGCCACCACGCGGAGGTGGGTGACCATCACCACGCCCGGCCGCCTTTGTCTCCCTAGTGGCAATGTTTACCACACCGCACTAGGAACACCATCGCTCCCCCCCGCCACACACACAGACATGTACACACACCAAGCAAACAACAACCCGCGCTGTCGAGCCTGCTGAAGTATGGTGAAATAACTCAGCACCATCCGACCCCGTCTCACCCCCCACACTCTCACACACGCACACACAGCGTGGTCTGGAGCAGCTGGGGTTTGTCTCTAGGACACGATGGTGAGACTGTGGTGTCTCTAGGCTGGGAATGCCTGGGAATCACCCAGGAGGAGCTGGATTCTGTCTCCAGGACATGCTGGTGGGACTTTGTGTCTAGACCGGGAATGTTTGGGAATGCCTGGGATCACCCAGGAGGAGCTGGATTCTGTCTCCAGGACACGCTGGTGGGACTGTGTGTCTAGACTGGGAATGTCTGGAAATCACCCAGAAGCTGGGGTCTGTCTCTAGGACACGCTGTTGAGACTGTGCTAGGCTGGGAATGTCTGGGAATTAAAGGCGTTTCATTGAATTAACCTTAAATGTGGGTGTGCTGTATGTCCTGCGAACTGTCATTTTATTTCCCCTGGTTTGCACGGCGTCGTGACATGGAATTTTGCACGAACGACGCTATATACCTTATATATTCAACCATCCATTGTCAGAAATCGCTTAATCCTGTATCTGTGTGCCCATCTCGGCGTAACCCACAAAACTGGTGCGTCTTGAGAGAAGTTTGTCTGTCTCACAGGTGGCCATCGGCATCTGTCAGACGCGCGGTCATTACGTGGCTTTCACTTTGAAAGGTCTCGCCGGGTGAAGGTGGGTGGCTGTTTGCAGTCGAAGCAGCGTGTACCCGACTAACCGGTGCACAAACCTTTACAGGCATTTTCCGTTCGTGTTGTAACCAAAGCCTCGCGGCTTAAAGTCTCTGTCTCGGAGTTCATAATCGTCATGTCGGAGACAACTGTGTCAGTCCTGCTGAGATGCGACTGGGTTCACGCCCTGAGGGCTGCGGGGGAGCTCTCTCGCGCGACGCCCCGAGTTCGAATCCCGCTCACGACCAACAACCAGTGACAATTTTCTGAACCGGTCCTGGGCCTTCCCCTAGGTCGACTCAGCCTCAAATGAGTGCCTAGTGCGGTGTGTAAACATTGCCGCTAGGGAGACAAAGGCGGCCGGGCGTGGTGCTGGTCACCCACCTCCTCGTGTGCCGTGTCGACCTTCATAGGTGC
>JAZEWU010000056.1:954460-966908 GCA_036362915.1 Geotria australis | reverse complement strand
CCTGGGCAAGAACACGAGGCGAGTCTAGGCAAGGCAGGACTTACACGAACTGAGCCAGGAGTTGGCCGCACAAAACAGATAAACAAAAAACAAGCAACAAGAGCATGGCAGACAACAAAAAAAACACCAAAGTTACAAAGAAACGAACCACCAACCAAAGAGAAAAGGAACAGATGAAAACTGACAAATGTACAACAAATTAAAGCTAAATAAATACGATTAACACAGGGAGCTCCCAGCCCACGTGCCTACACGCGTGGGCTGCAGCGGTAGCCCATGCCACCAACCCTTGCTCATACCTCCACAAAGCGGGGTTACAGGCAGTGCACAGCCACCACTACCCGGCTAATTAAGCAGCGTTTGAACAGGATTATAGTGGTGGGGTGGAGAGATTTAAATTTCAATAATTATTATTAATATTATTTTGGACCGCAAATGTTGCTGATCTGTCACCTGCCACGAGAAAGTCTCCATAAGAAACCGGATTTGTGGATTGTGATTAATGTCTCAGCCCCAACACGGGCACCGCTCACAGCAAAACGTCTTGAAGCGCTGTACCGGGTAGAGAAAGGGAATCATTTGAGGCTGAGTCGACCTAGGGGAGGCCCGTGACCGTTTCAGAAAATCGTCACCGGTTTTGGCCGTGAGCGAGATTCGAACTCGGGTCATAGCCAGGTGTGTAGCCCAGCGCGCTAACTACTGCGCTACCGCTCCCCATTACTGGTGGTTACGTGTGAGTCTGCACGGCGGGCAGTAGCGCTGCCACCTCACAGCAAGAACTACCTCGGTTCGATTTCTGGCTGGGGTGACTTTCCGCATGGATTTTTTCCTGGTGAGTTTCCTCTCACGGTCCAAAGACATGCTGTCTATGTTAATTGGCCTGCTTGCTGGCAAAATTTCCACCGGTGCTCTGCGTTTGACTGGCGTCCTGCCATGGGTAAATATCCCTGCCTTGCGTCCTCTGTCTGCCAGGATTGGCTCCCGCTCACTGTGACCCAGTACAGGATTAAGCGGGTACTGATGGTGATTGTAGCGGCCTCTAGTGGCTAGAGGGGTCATGTCAAACCGTAACCTAAAGTGGATTTTATCACGACCCCTCTCTGTCAAACCACTGCTAATCATCAGTCTCTGACTTACCATATACTGTACATCTATGGCTTCTATCTAAGTCTATGGCTCTCTGTGTAAATCTATGGCCATCAATGTAAGTCAGTGTGTCTCTTTGTAAGTGAATGTGTAAGTGTAAGGTCTATGTAAGTCAATGCCATGTATCCCATGTGTATGTGATCAATAGACTTGACTTGAGACCTGGCATGAGACTATGGTTGCCACCTCGTGGGGTAAACAGAAGAGAGGACTGTTTGATTGGCCTGCTGACTAAATCACCCATGGTTCTTTGTGGAGGACTGGCGGCCCATCCTGGGTACAGCTCTGCCTTGCGTCCCGTGTCTACCAGGATAGACTCCGGCTCACCGCGACCATTAATGACTGTTGTGCGTGATTCATAAAATATTTATACTGTATCGAATATCTCAATAAACATGACGTCATACCGCGGCACCGTACAGTAACGACGTCGGTAAACAACGTCACCAATAGTTTTGCGTTATGACGTAAATCGATTCTGTGCGTGATGGCGTCACTCCGCCGACAGGAAGGTTGACGTCACCACTCACACGGCCTCGGTCGCTCCACCGATACACCCACGTGACGTCTGCCGTCACCCGCAGGCGGATTGACGTCACCCCTCTTCCCCACCACGGACGTGCGTGGTGACGTCACCGCGCACACTCTCCACCCCCTGCCCTGAGCTGAGAGAGAGAGAGCGAGCGAGGGGGAGCGAGGTCAGAGGTCGCGCCTTCACTGCCGGAGACCCATGATCCCTATATGCCCACTTGTGTCTGTCACCTACGGTCAGTTGCCAGCCTCCACATTTCTCACCCGCACCCGCGGTGGCTGCCCGCTCACTCGCCGTGCCCGGCGGCGGCGGCACCGTCGCTTCATTATCACCATCATCCGCGCCGTCATCATCATCATCTATCGCCGTCGTTGTAGCGTGATGGCGCACGGAGCGTGACGACGCGTGTTGAGAGGGGGGGCGACTGCAGTTTAATTATTCCGCTCGCTGCTGTCCGCTCTCCGCCTGCGTCGCCGCCGCCGCTCCTTGCTGTTGTGTGTGTGGCGCGCAGTCTCTGGCCGGCTGGGGGAAGAGGCGAAAATGGCGGCCAGCAATTACTTTGGCTTCACGCACGGCCACGCCGCCCCTCAGTACAGGTGACAGAAAGAACAACCGCTCGACTGTGCCGCGACGTCGCGATGGATTGATGGCGGTCGCGACCATTGGTGGTGGCTGTGCGTGTGAGCCGTCTCGCCGACGCGCTATCGCGGGTAGGCCGCCGGGCTGTGGGGCCGTGCCTGTGGCGGCTCGTGACAGCCTTACCGCACATTCAGTTTCTAAGCTCGGAATGATCGGTCGAGATTGTGTAGCTCTTGTCGACAGTTGTCCAGCGCGGTAGGCACCATCTCAGCGCACCGGCTGGCAAATGTCGTCAGGAGAATTAACCTAGACTGCGGGAGGAAATGCGGAGTACCCGGCGAAAAGCTTCGCGGACACCGGGAGAACGTGCAAACTCCACGCAGAAAGAAAGGCACCCTAGTCGGGAATCGAACCTCGGGGGCTTCTTGGTGTGAGGCGGCAGCGCTACTCGCTGCTAACACCGTGCCACCCGCGCTTGGCTGCCTGCTACTGCTGCTGCATTTGTGTGTGTGTGGTACAGAGAGCGCAGCAGTAGCGCAGCGGTTAGCGCGCTGCGCGATGAACCCGGCGTCCCGAGGTAGATTCTCGCTCGCGGCCAGCAACACCATTGACGATTTACTGAACAGGTCAGAGGCCTCCCCGAGGTCGTCTCAGCCTTAAACAAAGCCACTCGGGAGACAAAAGCAGCCGGACATGGTGCTGGCCACCCACCCCTCGTGTGCCGTGCCGGCCTTCATAGGTGCTACTCGCTAACGGCACTTGACCCTACAGTCTTGAGGCTATACGGGGGATCTTTGTCTTTGGGGGGTAGAGAGACGCGTTGATGAGAACGTTTGTTGACTCGTTGTGGGTGATTGACCCTACGCTTATTTACACGTTCACCCTCCAAATTGCCTACGGACCAACTTACTCGTCCGTCCATTCAACCACCACATACATCACCGAGCTTTTGAACCACTAAACTAACCTACATACCTAACTCGCCAGATCCATTCATCAGCACATTCACTCATCAACTAAATCACCGACTCATTCACTGACCCCGCTAAATCACATCCCTAATCGCCGAACTGTTAAACACGTCCATTCATTCACACACTCATCCACTCGCCTAGTGACCGCCGTCTTAGGGGACGCTGGCAGATTTTTGCCGCTCTTAAGATTGGCAGTTTCACGACCTTTCAGTGTATTCTAGGCAGCCGTAATCTTTTATTTTTTGTAGCTTTGGTTTTTATTAGTTGTTTTTTTGTTGTTGATTTTCCGTTCTTTCCGCGGCCCTTGTGCAGCGCTTTGTGACCCTCGGGTGAAAGGCGCTCTATAAAATGATGTTATTATTACCCACTCCGCGCACCAAAATCACCCATCGTGGCACCCATGCATACTCAGAGTGCACTAATCCATGCATCCACTGACCCATTCTTTCACCCACGTGTTCATTCAGCCACGCAGTCACTCACTAAGCCACACATTAGGCCTACCTTCCCATTCACTATCAACAATAACATTGTATTTATAAAGCGCTTTTAAGAAATCATACTTGAAAAAGCACACCCTTATACTCACCAACCATTCACTATGCCAATCATTTTCTCAACCACATTCACATATCTACTCGCATATGCTTTTATGTATTCCTAAAATCCATCACTTAACCGCACATTTACCATCCGTTCAAACGTCCACTTACCAACTCGCCCATCCATCTTACACATTCACTCACGCAGCCATTCCTGTTCATTCATTTTCTGTCTTACTCATTGACACATTCACTCGCTTGCACATTCATTCCACCATGAACGCGTATACATGTTCACTGTTCACTCCGCCATGAACTCATACATATTCACTAATCCGTTAGCTCACCTCCCCATCTGCTCATCTTTATCAGCTCAGCCACCCTCTCTCCTACAGTCTGCATGCTGTACATTCACTCGCCCATCCACCTACGAGAGGGGGAGCTGTCCTTTCGGATTTGCCGTGGCAATCGTGTTTTCCTTCGCGACGTTTCACCTCCTTCGTTGGAGACAACTTCAGGCTTTTTGCCATATTTACCCGTCCACTGTTTTACCCAAATACTCACTATACCCACGTCAGTTTAGAGTCACTATGGGCACCTTTTTTGCCAGTATACAAATAATGTAGAATATATAAGGTTTCACCATTTCTGGCAATGAGAGACGTGTGAAGATCAACCGTTTGCCTTTTGGCAACACTTGGCTAAGCACTGAGACTAGGCTCCAACGAAATCTGTCTCTAGTGTTGGGCCAATCAGGTTGAAGTACAATGCATTTATCACAGCATTCGTTTGCATGTTTTTGCCACAAGCGTGTTTGGCTGCTTGCAAACTGGAACCTTTGCAAAAAAGGTGTCCATTTGGTGTTTTAAGATAATAATAATAATAATAATTCAATTTATATAGCGCCTTTCACCCGAGGGTCACAAAGCGCTGCACAAGGGCCGCGAAGAGGACGGCACGTTTCTCATTACCAGAAAAGGTGAAACGTTATATATATTCTACATTATACCCACGTCACTCACCGACTCGTTCGTTTGCTCGCTCAGTCCAAGCGATACACCCTCTCAACCTCCCGTGGTGCGGCTTCAGCACCGCTCTCCCATCCACCACCGCTCTCCCATCCACCGTGTAACTGGATAACCACCTCCATTTAGCGAGTCATCAGACTGCTTCGTGTTGTTTTGAGTTGGGGCCTCCATTGTGCTGAGCTCCGGCGCGGGGCCATTAACTGGCGCGATGCCGATGTCAACGGTGACGGCAAATTTGTGTCAATGGTGCACGGGGCGGCGTCGTGCGAATCCCGACCAGATATGATCACTGCCGCCGCTCTCCTCCTACAAGCCCATTACGTCACTTCAATTGCGGGTCGGATTATTTTTTTTCAAACCAACATTGATTCTCGCTGCGAATGTTTTTAATAACCGTCGTCTGTTTGTTGACCTTCACGGCAACTTATCTGTTGGTCGGACGCTCTGTTCCGTTTCGTGCAAACTGTGTAATTGATTGCAGCATTATTTTGTTGTTGTTGTTGTCACGATCGCTTCGGCTGCTATTTTCAGAAGCCGGAGATTCCACATGTGAATTAACGATTGCTGCAAAAAAAATTGATTTGCGCTGCTTGCGATAATCGTGCCCACTGGCGCCAAACCTCACGACTGAATGATAAAATGTTGTTAGCGGTGTTGGTTGCGTGCTGGAAAGTTTCCTAGACGCATACGGATCCGTGACTGTGAAACGGAGTAAAATGTGGTATTTTTACCTTTCTTCTTTGGGAAAGTGCCTAAAAAATTGTGCTTATCGTTTTAGGCAAGGTCACGTAGCGGTTAATAAGTTGAGCTACGCACTTGGAAAAGTGGATTTTTCCAGGGCGCGGGTAACGTCACCGGCCAGTGTTACCCCGAACCATTCCCAGTGTTGCGCTCGAGCTTCGAATTCGATTCGATTCTTCGAAGTGTGATGGTTATATGACAGTTTTTCATTGGAACAAGTTCTTCTTTAGTTGCAGACAGCTCTTCAACATTTAGAGTGCTGGCCTTAAAGGCGGCGGGCATTGGCCTCTCTTCTTGCTCCAGACTGAGTAGCTTCTGGACATTGTTGTCTTTCAGCTCGGCTCGGCTTTGAAGTATTTGGTAGAATTTGCAGGTAATACCAAGTATTACTTGACAGGGATCGCGACGTGAACGCTTCTACCTCGAGCTAATCAACACTGACCTCGCGTGGTGCAGTGTGGTTAGACAACCCCCATTCGTCCAGCAGGCAGAACGACAACTCTAAATAAATGATTGCTAATTATTATTTAGCACATTGCTCTTAAGAGCTGCTCCGTCGGGAAGCATCTTCAAAGTGGGAGGTGAAACGTCTCGATGGTGAGAAGAGGAACGCTCGCCACGGCTGTCCTGAGCAATGCTCGTATGTCGATCCGTGAAAATCTGATTATTGAGCGAAGGTGTTCCTCGACGCCTTAAAATTTACACCGCGGATGCGGAAAGTTATCTCGACATAACGACTGGCTCTGTGCTCACTGGAACGTTCCCATAGTTGGCAAAGTGTGCACTCTCAAGCTGTTTTTATATGCCTATTTAAAAACTAATTGAATCATCTAACATTTAACATTGATATTCTTTATAAAAGCAGTGATTAAACCAATGTGTAGTACTGTAATACCTAAAATCTGCAACGCTTAATGGCCTACTTAACTATTAATGTGATTTACGTGCTCGACTCAGACCATTAAGCCCTTCAGGGTCAATAAAACCTAAACCAATTTGGGGACATCGCCAGTGGCCGTCACATGGATAACATGACCCCTGCCATGGGAATGTGGAACTTCCGCCAACAGATATAAGCGCTCGGTTGAGCAGAGACATGCTAGTGGTTTGCGTTGTGACTTTTTGAAACAAATGCAAGCGTTTTATCGTGTTAACAAAAGTGAAGTGGATAAGGTGGCGGCACATCTATTTTGGAGGCAGGAGTTGGTGGATCGCACGGATAATTGTGAGGCTTCCACAGCTGCTGGGCTGCACAGCGGCCAGTAGTTGGAAGTACAGCAAGTAGGTTCCCAAGCCCACCTTTGAATATTCAAGAATTATCCCCTGATAACCATCGTTTTTACCCTTGTGCAGCTCCTCGAGTACTTTTGCTAAGGCGTTCTTACATCTAAATTAGTATACGAGTGGTAGTCGGTTTCCTCTGGTTTTCTCCCACATTAAGCAGAACACCGCTCCTTAAGCATTAAGCCGCCAACGACGACGACGTCGTTGACAAACGGCGTTTGACCGACGCGGACGCCGATCGTTGGACGCCCGCTTCACGCGGCGCCCCTCTCTCCCTCTCCGTCCGAACGCTTTGCAGCCAGCAGCCGACGGCCGTGGCCTACTCTCACCCGTCCACGGCCGTTAGCTACACCATGCCGCAGGCGCCCACCGTGTACGCCCCCGCCGCCGCCGCGGCCGCCCCGGCCGCCGCGGCCGCCGCAGCGGCGGCGGCAGCGGCCGCCCGCGTCGCCCCGACAGTGGCGGCGGCGCCGGCGGCTTACGGGGCCTACGCCGCCGCCGCGGCCGCCGCCGCCGCGGCGGGGCACGGCGCCGAGTACGGTTACGCGCAGCGCCAGCAGGAGGCCCCGCCGCCGCCACCTCCGCCAACCACCACGCAGAACTACCAGGTACCGCGCCGGCCCTGAGTGCGTGGGACTGGCTGCCGACGACTCCTGTCTGTGGGTGGGTGGTTGTCTCCTCGCCGTCTCCCTGCCTGTTAGGTTGTCCCCCCCCCAATTTCTTCACGAGCTGCTGTACACCTCCACATCGTCTGCCCCCCCACCCCCCCTCTCCGTTGTCTCCGCATCGACCACCTTTCCGTTGCCCGTCCATTCATTTTCTAAACCGTTTGTCCTGGCGAGGGTCACTGTGGCAGCAGTCCAAGGAGAGTGGACCAGACATGCCTTTCCTCAGCAACAGATTCCAGCTCTTCCGGGGGGATTCCCAGGCGTTCCCAGGCCGATTTGCTTTAATATCTTCGCGCCTGTTTCCTCAGCCTCCCTGTCTCCCCTCCTCCCTTATGGCCCCACCTCTCGGGCTGACTTGTATGTCTGGTGTCGTGACCGCATGCGTGTGTCTGAATTGTGAACTTTGCAAAAAAGAGCTCTCCACAAGATTGTGTGACCCATTCATTAATTGTCATCATCGTTATAAACCGGTTTCCAGCTCGGGTTAAAATCATTACATATATGACGCAGTGTTTGGAAAATGTTGGCGCTGGCTGGCTACGAGGCTCTCTTCCCTCCGCCTCTCCGCGGTTTCCTCGCGCCGCCACGTCCGCGCCTCGTCCGCGACCAGGCGTCGAATTTGCGCTGCGCGTCACAAACCCGCGCCCTTATTCCTAACCGCGTTTACGTTGTAAATTAACAAATTATTATTTCTCGCCCAACCCTTGACCCAAGGAGACTTACACCTACGTGCGCTCGTCAGCTGGTGTGGTCAGCTATGACAAGCAGTACTACCCACAGCCGGCTGTGTCTCAGCCGCAGCACACCGGGGCCGAGACCTACTACCAGAGCGGTGAGTCGGCGGCTAACGCGGCCGGGACGCCCCGGCGCGGTCCCGCGTTGCGCGCCGCTACGCGCACGCCATCACCGGCAATCGCGCGTTCGCTCGTGCGTGCGCGTGTCGGAACATGTCGGGCATCCTGTTGGTCATCTCGGTCGCAGTTTTAGAACCGCCGTCGCGGTGTCCCAGAGCGCTTGGGGAAATCAAGGTTTTTTTGGGGGATTTTTTTTTTCCCGCCTGGTTTAAATTATATCCTTCGGCTGGCCTGGGAACGCCTGGGAATCCCCCAAGGAAGAGCTGGAATCTGTTGCTGAGGAAAGGGATGTCTGGTCCACACTTCTTGAACTGTTGCCACCGCAATCCTCACCAGGACAAGCGGTTTAGAAAATGGATGGTTTCAAATGTCCTGGCCTCGTGCTCATCCCGCGGTACGGGGTAAAGTGGTTGGTTTGTGAGGTTAGCGGCAGCTCTGGGGTTAGGGCGGTTAGGGGTAGGGCTGGGGTCTGGTTAGCCACGTCAGAATTGTTCGACCCAAGGGATCAATTCCACAGGCAGAGTTCTGCTTGTTGCACGGAGGTCTTGCATAAGCCGAGCGGGGCCTACGCGGCGAATGACCGCGCGCCCGTCTGCCCGCCTCGTCCCCGCAGTGATCCCGCCGATAACGTCGAGCCTGTCCGTGTCGGCGGCGGCTCAGAAGGTCGGCTTCAGCCAGGCGGCGACGCAGTTCACGCAGACGCAGCAGCCGCGCCAGGTGACGGCGATCAAGCAGGCGACGCCGAGCACCGCCACGAGCACCTACACCGTGTACCCCGTGAGCTCCGCCGTGCAGCCCGTGGTGGCGGCGGCGCCCGCCGTGGTGCCCTCCTACACGCAGAGCACCAGCTACAGCACCACGCCCGTCACGTACACGGGTACGCCGCAACAACGCCGCCGGAGATGCTCGCATGCTGGATGCGTGAGTGTGTGTGTTTGTCGGGGAGCGGTAGCCCAGTGGTTAGCGCACTGGGCTACGAATCTGGCGACACGAGTTCGAATCCCGTTCACGGCCAATACCAGTGACGATTTTCTGAACCGGTCCTTGGCCTCCCCTAGGTCGACTCAAATGAGTACCTAGTGCGGCGTGTACCTAGTGTGGTGTGTAAACATCGCCACTAGGGAGACAAAGACGGCCGGGCGTGGTGCTGGTCACCCACCTCCTCGCGTGCCGTGTCATAGGTGCTCGTGAACGGCACTTGACCCTACAGTCTGTTAAGGCTATAAGGGGGATCTTTGTTTTTGTGTTTGTTGGGACCGGCTATAGCATTCCGCCCGTTACATACATGTGTATGCCACGCCATTGCCAGTAATCATGTGTGGGATGTATGTTTAGGATGTGTGTGTCCGAACCAGCTGCAGCAGCGGTCTCTAACCAATCGATTGTGAGTGAACGGTCAATCGCCATTGACCAGATCGATCCCGGACCCTTGAACAATCAATCTTAATGTAGTCGGCGCGGGCTTAATTGTAATGAGATGCACGTGTAATCGCGACACCGTGCAGTGCAATTGTATACTAAAGGGGGAAATGGATTCTGGGGTCGATTCTGGTATTGATCCAGATTCAAAAAGATCCAAAATCGATTCTTAAAGTAATCCTGTGCTAAAAATGGTTGGAGACCACTAAGCCACAGCACTGTATATACGGGGGTTACGTGGGCGTGCCTTTCCGCCGGTGATGACGTGTAAGCTGCCCTTGTGTGTGGGGCGCGTGTTGTTTGCGTGTGTTTGGAACAAGCTACAGCAGGACGCCTGTTACGTTTGTGGGTGGGCCGCAGCGGCGCTGGTAATCGCGTGTGGGACGGGATTACCCGCACTTGACCCTTCATCCTGTTAAGGCTATTTGGGGGATCATTGTCTTTGGTCAAGAAGGTCCCGGGTTCGAATCTCGGCTCGGGGTGCCTTTCTGTGTGGAGTTTGCATGTTCTCCCCGTGTCCGCGTGGGTTTTCGCCGGGCACTCCGGTTTCCTCCCACCGTCCAAAGACATGCTGCCAGGTTAATTGGCGTACTGACTAAATTTCCCCAGGCGCCTTGCGATGGACTGGCGTCCCATCCTTGATGTTCCCCTGCCTTGCGCCCTGTGTCTGCCGGGATAGGCTCTGGCTCACCGCGACCCTGTATTGGATTAAGCGGTTTTCTGAAAATGGATGGATGGATGGATTGTCTTTGGTTTGCGTGGGAAGCAGTGGTTAGCGCGCTGCGTCGCGAACCCAGCGACCCGAGTTAAATTCCCACTGACAGTCGCCAACACCGGTGACGATTTTGTGAACCCGTCCCGAGCCTCCGATCGGTCATCTCGGCCTTAAATGAGTACCTGGTACGGTGTGTAATACCTCAGCACTGGGGAGACAGGTGCAGCTGGCCATGGTCTCGGCCACCCACGCTATTGCGCACCGTGCCGGCCTTCGTAGCTGCTCGCCGACAGCACTTGCCGCCACAGTCTGTTAAAGGCTACACAGCGATCTCTGCCTTCGTACGGTTGTAATTTTATACGCGCGCGTTACACAACCTCCATGCCCTGACACGCGTGCGTGCGCACGCACACAGCAAGTTGGCACAGTCGGTAGGACAGGTGCTGCATCTGCCAGTCATCTCAGTCAGGCAACGCACGACACCTGGGTCCGTCCCGTGACCTCGAGCCTTCGAGACTTCACGTTGCCTCAGAGTGCATGTGACCTGGCGCTAGCGTCGTGGTGACGTAACTGCCACTTAACGGCGAATGGCGGTTGTTGTTGTGCGTGTGCAGGCGGCGCGTACTCCGGCTACGAGGCCGCCGTGTACTCGGCCGCGACCTCCTACTACCAGCAACAGCAGCAGCAGCAGCAGCAACAGCAGAAGCACGTGTCCCCCTGGGGAACCAACTCGTTCAACAAGAGGCCGGCGTTCCAGGGCAAACCGCCGCGACCCAAGCTCTCGCCCAAGCAGCCCCAGCTGCACTACTGCGACGTCTGCAAGATCAGCTGTGCCGGCCCGCAGGTTCGACCCGGTTTGACCTGGGCCGAGACGGTTTGAATAATAATAATGATAATTTTATATTTATAACGCGCACGTATTCATTCACTGTCGTAGGTACTCATTCGACGAGAGAATGACTCAGAGGCGCAAGGAAAGTGCAGAGGCAGGAGGAGGCAGCCAGGCGGTATTGCCGGCGCCATATTGCCACACACTGCTTCCTATATATTATGATGTTATCGGCCAAATAATTAATGAGTGTATTTTTTTTAGTTTTCTGTGTGTTTTTTAAAGCGTGTTAAAAAGTCCCTTATGAAGGTTTTCTTGTAACGTTTTGCGTGGTGGTGAAACGGTGGCGAGCGATGCAGCGCCGTGAACCCTGGGTGACCTTAGTTCGATTCCTGGCCAAAATTAACGCCAGCGGTGATTAGCATCTGAACCGGTCTTAGTTAAGCTCTTTAAGAGCCCTTAAGATCAGTTCTTTCCTCCAACTCACCTTACCCCCCCCTTTCCCTCACCCTTTTGGCTGTACCTTCCCTCCTCTGTCAATTTGTATCCGATCACAGCGATAGGTTTTCTGTCCTTAACGTTTTACTCTTGAACGATCTTCAGACCGCCGTGCCAACTCTTTTTTGTTTTCATGCACTGTCTTACAAAGCCGCGTCGTTTGCGAAAATTAAAATAATCCATCCATCTTCTAAACCGCTTGTCCTGTTGAGGATCGCGGTGGCAGCAGTCCAAGGAGAGTGGACCAGACATCCCTTTCCTCAGCAACAGATTCCTGCTCTTCCTGGGGGGGGATTCCCAGGCGTTCCCAGGCCAGCCGAAGGATATAATCCCTCCAGCGTGTCCTGGGTCGGCCTCTAGGTCTCCGCCCAGTTGGGGCGTACCCGGTAGACTTCTTTAATCCTCCCCCGTTTTTTCGCTCGCCGTCTCGCCGGCAGACTTACCGCGAGCACCTCGAGGGGCAGAAGCACAAGAAGAAGGAGGCGGCCGCCAAGGCGGGCACGGCTGCCACGGCGACGCCGGGCCGCGCCACCCAGCACCAGCTGCGCTGCGAACTGTGCGACGTCACGTGCACCGGCGCCGACGCCTACGCCGCTCACATCCGCGGCGCCAAGCACCAGAAGGTGACGGGCGGCCGGT
>JAZEWU010000056.1:919722-940375 GCA_036362915.1 Geotria australis | reverse complement strand
TTTCCTCCCACAACAGGAAGCAATCCCGGTGGCCAGGGAAGGCCCGTGGTCGCGCGCTTTAGTGTTTTTAGATGTGCCCAATTAATAGTGGACAGTGCTATTAATTGGGCACATTGCTTTCTGCATCGGGCATCTGGTAAGGATGCCCCCCGGAAGGCTCCCTCGGGAGGTATTCCAGGCGCGGCCCACCGGGCGGAGACCTAGAGGCCGACCTAGGACACGTTGGAGGGATTATATCCTTCGGCTTGCCTGGGAACGGCTGGGAATCCCCCGGGAAGAGCTGGAGTCTGTTGCTGAGGAAAGGGATGTCTGGTCCACTCTCCTTGGACTGCTGTCACCGCGACCCTCACCAGGACAAGCGGTTTAGAAAATGGATGGATGGATGCTTTCTGTTTGAAATGAGTTGGCCGCAATGAGGTGTTTGAAGTTTTCCCAAAAAATTCGAATCGATGATGACATGTACGAAAGCGAATACGGTGACAAGTTTACCTTACAGGTGGGGGTTACCACCTGTCCCGTTTTACCCCGGTACCCCCCACCCCAACGCACACACATCCCCATACTGTCAAGTCGCTCAAGTAGGATCCGGTGATCAACGGTGTCAAAACTTAATGTATAAAGATTAAACTCCAAATTAAAAATGTCGTGATTATAAACAACTTGAAATTACAGGTATTAAAGAAAAGACCGAAGCAACAGGAGTTGAATTGCTTAACACTGCTATATATGCAGCAGCCTGCGCCCGGTGAAACTAACTATATCTCTATCTGACTGTATGAATCGATTATATAGACTGTATGCGCGTTTCACAGTGTTCAAGATTGGAGTAAGAGTGTTTCCGAGATGAGAGTAACAGTCCTAGATATGAGAGTCACAGTGTTAGAGATAGGAGTCTCAGCGTTAGAAATGAGAGGCTCAGTATTTGACACTAAGAATTAGAGAAAACACAGATCAGTGATCAAAATTGTTTCAGAGACACACAATGATAGGTGAAACGGTTGCAAACCGCACGATACACAACATTAAATTACTGATTATGATGTTGAGGGTTTTAAGCTTAAAAGATAGCGATTAAAACAACTAATTATAACAAGCAATAAAAGGAACACAAATAAAAACCAAGGCAACAAGAATCAAGTGATTAAGGTTGCTACAAATACTGAACAGACTGCTGTGAAAGGCAAAGACTGATGCCTCAGGCAAGGCAGAGGCCTCAGTCTCTCCCTCGATTCGTAAGGCCTCAACGTTTTTAAGCTTAAAATATAGCGATTTAAACAACTAATAACAAGCAATAAAAGGAACACAAATAAAAACAAAAGCAACAAGAATCAAGTGATCAAGGCTGCTACAAATACTGAACAGACTGCTGTGAAAGGCAAAGACTGACGCCTGAGGCAAGGCAGAGGCCTCAGTCTCTCCCTCGATTCGTAAGGCCTCAACGGTTTCAAGCTTAAAATATAGCGATTTAAACAACTAATAATAACAAGCAATAAAAGGAACACAAATCAAATCAAGTGACCCAGTCTGCTTGAAACGCTGACGATTGTAAGAGCGGCTCTAGCCCGCGTCCCTTACCTGCTGCCACGTGTGTGTCTTCTGGGTTCATGCTGGCTGCTGAATGTGCCAGCTAGAGGTTTTCTCGTGGGTAACTTGACGAGTCCCCTGGTGTGTACACGAGGCCCCAAATTGTGGCTTTAAGTTGCTTTAGTTTTTATTAGTTGTTTTTTCTTTCTATCGTTGTGCAGCGCTTTGTGATCCTCGGGTGACTTTAAGTTGCTTTGGTTTTTATTAGTTATTTTTTCTATCATTGTGCAACGCTTTGTGACCCTCGGGTGACTTTAAGTTGCTTTGGTTTTTATTAGTAGTTGGTGGGCCCCCCGTGTGCACGCGCGGCTAACGAGCGGCTTGCTGAATCGGCTGATTTTCTGTCCCCCGCCGCCACCGGGTACCTCTCTCTCTCAGCATCTCCCGCGTGATTTATTCGCCTCTCCTCTCCGGGCTCAAGGAAAGTGTGCGGTGCCTGTCGCCGAACATCGAGACAAACGGTGGCTTCAGCTGCGTCGGGCGACGCGGCGAGACGCGACGTTAGATTGACTGCACTCCCCCAACCCACCCACCTCGGCCGTCGGATGACAGAGAGAGAGAGATGTGAGCGATGTTCCTGCCTCGGTAATCGTACTTTACGGCCCCGCGGGGTTTGTCAGTCTGCTATTTCGGCGAAGGCGTCTCTCGCAGTGTTGGTCGCAGGTAGTTTTGTGTTAACATACTTCACCAGGTAGTACTTGGTGTTGCCTGCGAATTCTACCAAACACTTCGAAGCCGAGGAGCTGAAAGACAACGATGTCCGGAAGCTGACCGTCGCGCTTCGAGGAATCGCAAAGAAGAAGACCGCTACAGGTCGGCAGGGTGGCGAAGTGGTTCGCACCCGCAAGGCAGGGGAACACCGAGGATGGGGCGCCAGTCCATCGCAGCAGGGCGCCTGGGGAAACTTACTCAGTACGCCAATTAACCTGGCAGCATGTCTTTGGACGGTGGGAGGAAACCGGAGTGCCCGGCGAAAAACCCACGCGGACACGGGGAGAACATGCAAACTCCACACAGAAAGGCCCCCCGAGCCGAGATTCGAACACGGGACCTTCTTGCTGTCAGGCGACAGCGCTATCCACTACGCCACCGTGCCGCCCCTGTCATAATAATAATAATAGCATTTATAGAGCGCCTTTCACCCGAGGGTCACAAAGGCGCTGCCACAGGGCTGCAGAGAGAACGGCACGCCAACAGAGAACGGAAAATCAGAGGCTGTGGAGAGAACGGCATGTCAACAACATCAAAGACAGTTCAAGTGAAAGTCAAAACAATAGCGATTAAATTATAGAACATAAAGTCAGAAGAAAAAAAAATCACGGGGAGTGGGGGGTGGTGGATGGCCGGCCGCTTGGCCGAGCGACGTTCCAGTCCTATTGATTAATCAACTCGTTGAATAACTTACACCGGTACATCACAACCGAGCTCCGTTTGTTACCGCGAATCTCGACACGGGACGCAGAAACTCACACGGCCACTTATGTTGTTTTTTTTAAATATTCGTAGTTTTACTAATCAGGAGTGTAATGACATGCATGACTTGACCATACATGTACGCGTGTTTACACTTAAACGCTTTATAAATTTGAATTGTGTGTGTTTATTTCTTTACGACGACATCATCACGATCGCTCTCGAGAGCTGCTCTTTCGCGATAGCCGCGTGTCGAGCGTTCCTCCTGCAACCTCCCCCGCGACGTTTCGTCTCCAACGTTGGAGGCATCTTCAGGCTTACTGACCATCGGGCTTCTGGTGCCCACAACGTGGGAGGCGAAACGTCGCGAAACAAGGCTATCCCGAGAGAGCAGCTCTCGTGCATGGAGCCGTGAAAACCTACATCGACACACCATCGTCACCACCGTTATTACTCTTGTTATTTATTATCTTCACGCATACTTGCTACTTCAAATTAAATTTTAAAAAGCAAGTTACAAGCTGAGCCCTACGAGGGAACAATTAGTAGCTGTTATGAAACAATCATCAGTTTAGCAACCCGGACACACGCGAACAGAACCACAGGCAAATATCATCATCATCAACATTATCGTCACCGTGATTATAAATCGCCACAATTGCATCACCATCCATCCATCCAGCGTTTTGTCAGCCGTTCATGGCAACACCTGCGTTGCCACTTGTCCCAGTTTTCCCGGGATCATTCCTCTAGTCTCGGTCGGCTGCTCTGATGGGGTATCTCCCAGCTTTCCCCCGGGATTTCATCATTTGCTCACTAAAAATAACAATGCGAGGACTGATGGTCGCTCTTCAGAGCTGTTCTTTCGGGATAGCCGTGTCACTGAGCGATCTCCCTCTCTCTCCCTCGCGACGTTTCGCCTCCCACGTTGGAAGCAACATCACGCATCGTCGCAATCGATCCGTGAAAACCTACATCAGGTACTATAATAAGGATGTTACCATTTATAACCTGCACATATTCCAGGTCGTCATGAACGAGATACGGATACGGAGGCGTCAGGGAGCCGCAGAGACGTGGGGGAGTCAGCCAGGCGGTCAGCCGGCGCCAACCCACCAGACACTGCTTCCTATATATTGTGATGTTATTCGTCACTTAACGAATGAGTGTGGTTTTTTTTAGTTGCGGGAGGAAACTGCAAGAACCCGGAGGAAACCCACGCAGAACATGGGGAAGAACAGCTCTGAAGAGCAACCATAGCGAAGCGAGCCGTGAAAGCCTACATCACTACAACGCAAGGACTCATCCTGTGTGAGAGGTGGGGCCACGCCGAGGGGAGGGGCCGAGCGGGAGGCGGGGCCCCGTGGTCCCCGCCCACATGGGTGGGGGGCCCCGAGGGGGGGTGGGAGAGTTCAAAATGGGAGCTCTTTTTAACAGTTGTCCAGCTGGGAGGGGTAAGCAAGTTACAACATCTCAGGGCACCGGGGGACAATTTAGTCGGGACAATTAACCCAGGCAGCAGCGTGTCTTTAGACGTACTGCCCGGGTCATGAAGGCTGTGTATAAATACCACATATCACTTGCCACGTGTTCCCCCCGCTCCCGGTTTGAGACCATTATACAATGTCACTCATATTGTTAACGATACACCAACCAAAGACAGCAGCGCATTCACGAATCCTGCTCCCGTCTCTCCCCCCCTCAGTCAACGTGAGACATCCTCCCGCAGTACGTCCCGGTTTGTGTGGCTCAGAGGTGGCAACCCTCACCGCCGTCATTAACTACTCACTTGCATTAAACGAGCGTGCGGCGTTAAAGGAACATTTAGTCCCAAAACCAAGGCATCCCTTCCCCCTTCCCTCCGCGCGATCGCCGTCAGCGATTCGACCCACTACATTCTCTCGCCTTCTCGACAAATTCTCCAACGCCGTAATCATCATCGTCACCAACCCGTCATCATGTCGTCATCGGGTGCTTCATTATAATTACAATAACAAACAACAACAAAAAAACTCGAGACGCACCGCTCCGCCTGCGTTTGGAAGAAACTAGTATTACACTACACGCGGCGGTGCGTCGAAATGACAGATGTGGACTGGCCGGGAGGACTGGGGGCCGTGGTGGGATGGCGGTCGGGGCTGTGAAGTGCGGGGGGTTAGCGGGATCTGCGGTGTGAACCGAGCAGACGCAATCGCAGCGGGGTTCAGTATTGACCGTTCTTCTTCTTTTCGATTCTTAGAAGCGTGATGGTTATATGACAGTTTCCCATTTCTTTACACAGTTCTTTGCATTTTTATTGAACCCTGCAAGGTCTTTTGAGCTGCAGAGGTTGGGTAGTAGAGCGCAGACAAGGCGATGCTCCATAGTATGGTCTGCTTCTCCACATTCACAGGTGGTTGGGCCGGTCTTGTCGCCCCATCTGACCAAAGCAGCTTGACCGTTAAGCGTCGCACGGGAACGCCGTCCCATGGCCGGCGAACGATGCTTGTGAGCCTAATCACCCCCCCAACCCCCCCCCCCCAAATTTGGTCACTTATCATCGTAACTAGACACAAGGGTTCCTTGGAACCGTTTACGTCCACGACGAAGAGGGGTTTCCGCACGAACCAGCGGTGGAGAGAGCATGCTGCGATCGTAGCCAGCCAGAAAACCAGTTTCGTTTAAGCGGCCCAGGCCGGGTTTACTACCGTCACGGACCAAGTCGTTCATTCAAAGTCCGGGCTGTTGCCACTTACACAGGGTATAGTCCTGTGTACCGCTTGTGCTGTTTATGCCATTCACAATCTGTCCCGGGTTTTCGTGCCTCCGAGGGGCCAGGAATTAGAGGTTACGGGGGTTTGGGGAACGGGAGAGCGGCGAGGACTCGGCTGCTGTGAGGTCGAGCGCTGCTGCTGATAATAAAGAGGACGCACTACCGTTCCGCGAGTTATATCACTCGGCGAGTTATATTACAGGTGGTCGCTGACCGACGGAGTTGGGGCAAGCGGGAGGCCGCGGAACAGGTCGCGAATTCACTTCCGCTCTATTTTTATTTGTTTATTTGATCAGTTATGCGCAACGCTGTGTGTAAATGTGCGTTTTTATTGTGTTTGGTTAATTATTTATTTGAATATTTTTTTTATCTATTTATGTTTGTCAATTCGCGCGTTTGTCGTGTCGCAGCAATGCCGCAAAGAGCTCGCAAGCTCGCTGGGTATTTTTCTGCTGTAATAATAAACATCTATCTATTTAGCTTCCACGCGGAGCGCGATTCACAGTGCACGAGCGGAGCAGTGGGGCCGAGACGGCGTGACGCACGCGCGCGCGTACACACACACACGCACAAAGACAAAGGTCCCCCGTATAGCCTTAACAGACTGTAGAGCCAAGTGCCGTTAGCAATCATCTAAGAAAACCAGTACGGTACTTAAGCGGGTGGATGGCCAGCACCACGCCCGGCCGCATTTGTCTCCCGAGTTGTGATGTTCACACATCGTACCAGGTACTCATTTGAGGCTGAGTCGACCGAAGGGAGGCCCAGGACCGGTTCAGAAAATCATCACTGGCGTTTACCGCGAGCGGATTCGGAGCCCAGCGCGCTAACCACTGAGCCAGCACTCCCCGACACACACGCGTGCGTATGTGCGTGTGTGTCCCCTAAATCGATCGGCGTTCCTCAAAACCCCCACGTGACCGCCCCAGGGCAGTTCCGAACTCTGACGTCAAACATCCGTACAGGTATTCCGATTGGACTTCTGCTCGCACCCGAACGGGAGAAAAAACCAATTAGAAGGGGGGGAAAAATAAAAACGTA
The DNA here is from genome assembly GCA_036362915.1 of Geotria australis. NCBI lineage: Eukaryota > Metazoa > Chordata > Hyperoartia > Petromyzontiformes > Geotriidae > Geotria > Geotria australis. Next base: position 933,585 of record JAZEWU010000056.1, on the reverse strand, counting down.
ATTAACGACGATGAGAGGAATTATTTTTGTTTACATGTAAAAAGGGATAAACTAATTTTTTTTTTTTAGGGAATAAGACGTGTCGCTGCGCGGGTTAAAATACCGCCGTTACTAAACCGCTACGGAATGTGCGCAAATTAACGCGGGAATAAACGCGAGGCAGCGATCGGCGACGCAGCCCCCTCCGAATTTCCACAGCGTCTCGACGCCGGTGGAGCGACACAGATTTCTCTTGCTTTCATTTTTTTCCCCCCAAACTTGCGATTCCTAATCCCGAACGTATAAAGGAGAAAAAAGAGCTTGTGTGGATGTACACCCTCGCGCGTTCCAGACGCCCCCAACCCAGCGGACTTTGCATAGACGATCGGCGATTAAATCAAATGTATCCCACGCGAGCGATGGTTGTGACGTGTTTGGGTGGGGGGGGGTTTCGTCAAATATTTATCTTTTGGTTCGCGAAATATTTCCGCTTCGTGGTTCCGTGCCCTGGCAGTTCTAAAATCCCTCGACGAAAACACACAGCGAGCCTCGCGTTACTTTCCCTACTCGAGAAAAAAAAACACATCGCAACATCGCCCCCTGCTTGCAGATATATATACACACACACACAGCAATGGGCGGCAGGCCGGCGCGGCACGCCGTTTGTGCCACCCAGGGTCGCCTGCCGCCGGGGGTGCCCTATGGGCGAGACCGCGGCGGGGCAACGGAACGCTCGCGACGAGATACGACGTACGGTGCTTCGAGGTGAACGGCGCGATTGAAGCGAGCGCCGCTTGTGAATGCGAATCCTCTCCATCGGTTACATCTCGCCGTCTCTGAACAAACAGGGACGCGCGGGGACGGCTGCGGGGGTTCTAAAGCTGTGCTCGTCGCGTGTAACAATCACCCGGTTGGGTCGACGGTACCCCCTGCTCCTCCCGTTCGTAAATCTGCCGAATGCCGCGCGGAGCCCCGTTGCCGTTCGGCCGCCAGTCAGATTAACGGACGCCACGCGGCCGCCGGGCCTAGTAAAGGCGTGCGCCTGAATCGGGACACCCACCCCCCCGCCCGCCACTCCGCGTGTGTCCGAGTCACTCGGCGGCATTCGCGGCCTCTACCCACAAAGCCTCGCGCTGCCGACACCTCAACACGTAGAAATTACGAGACACGATTACGCTCGTAATAAATTCCTCCTCGTAGAGATATTCCTTTTCGGTTTGACGTACGTTTCCGCCGAACGGCACGACAACGTCACTGAAACCCGCGGAGGAATTCGAGAGGGGGCGATGCGACTGCAGCGACCGCCGCGGGAGAAGCGAGTGTGGCCGGCGCTGCTGCTAATAATGATTATAATTTCACATTTATAACGCGCACATATTCATTCACTGTCGAAGGTACTCATTCGACGAGAGAACGACTCAGAGGCGCGAGGAAAGCGCAAAGAGGTGGAGGAGGCAGCCAGGCGGTTTTGCCTGCGCCATATTGCCACACACTGCTGCCGCTAGGGTCCCCACCTGTCCTGGTTTTTTCCAGGATCGTCCTGCTTTTTGAGGCGGCAGCTGTCCTGGGAAATCCGTTTTAACGCATCAAGTTACAGTTTAAAGTCCCGGGTTTTTGCCGGTTACACGTACAGTCTTCGCTCACTTATTCTGTTTCCCCCCAGGACATGTTCTGGTTTTTCGTGTCTCAGAGGTGGCAATCTTAGCTGCTGCTGCCGTCGCCGCCGCTGCTATTTTAGGATCCCCAAAGGGCGAAAGCTTCGGAGAGCAGAGGTCGGCAAAAGTAACTCGGCTGGATTCTCATGCGCGGCCACAATACTCAACGCGGGTGCTCGGTGGCATGCTAATCGCGTGGTTGTGTTTCTTTCACAAATGTAGCGAGCGATCGAATATTTCAATGGCTATTGGAAGCGGCCGTATATTGCGCACTGGAATTGTTGTCGCGTTCCCTAAAACCGAGCACTGCGTTGTGTTTCATGATATCCAAATGAAAGTGACGAACGGCTCGGTTGCCGTCTTTCTGTGTGGAGCTTGCATGTTCTCTCTCGCGTCCGCGAGGATTTTCGCCTGATAATCCGGTTTCCTCGCACAGTCCAAAGACATGCTGCTGCAGTTGTTGCTGCTGCCTAGGTTATTTTCCCTGCTGACTAAATTGTCCCCAGCGCCCTGCGATGGACTGGCGGCCTATCCTGGGTATAGCCCTGCCACGCGTGTTGTGTCCGCCGGAAATAGCTGCAGGCCCCCGCGACCCTCTGTATGATTAAGCGGGTATCCAGAATGAATTAATTATAGTACAATTATTACAAACCGAGGAAAACGGGCGGACGCCGCGGTGTCTGTAACGAGGTCAGCGCAAACCGTGCTGAGAATCCAGCTGCAGAGTTTTGCCGACTGTTGCTCCCGGGGCCTACGGAGGACACCTCCGTCAAGCGCCGCTCGCAAACTCAAACTGATCGACACAGATCGACAACAACAACAAAAACGATAGCAGCCGAAACAACGCGGCGCCCTCTCTCTCTCTCCGTCTCCGTGCGCTGCGCTCTAGACCAACGGCGCCCGCGACAGCCCGCTCGGCCCCAACAACCGAGGAACGAAACGCCGCACGGACGGACGCAACCAAAAAAAAAAATACGAAACGGAAAAACTTTTACAAAAAACCTAACGGCAACAACGCAAAGCCATCGATTGCGCGGAGCGCCCCCCCCTCCGGCCTGCCGCCGTGACGCGGGGGGGTTTCCCGACGCGCGCAAACCCCGCCGAACCGCCGAAACCCGCCCCGGGCCTAAAACTCGCCGAGGCAGTGCCACTTGGCCACCTGGCGCCGCGGGTTCTCGAAGATCTCCCGCCAGTGCTCGGCGGCGGCCGACAAGCCGGCGGCGGCGGCGCCGTGGCCCAGCACGAGCCGGCCGATGACCTCGCTCTTGGTGACGCGGTCGGAGTTGACGACGAGGCACTCGACGGAGAGCTCGGGCAGCCACTCGGCGGGCGCGTCGAACGCAAACGACTCGTTGTAGACGGGGTTGAGGGTGCAGCGCTTGACGTGCGTGCGCTTCTTGGCGACGCGCTTGTTCCCCACGTGCACGTTCACCTTCACGTACGGGTCTGACGGGGAGGTGGGTGGGGGAGGAGGGGAGGGAGAGGGGATAGATAGACAGATAAATAGAAGATGAGCACCTTTTTGCCAGCATACAAATAATGTATAATTTACGACGTTTGACCCTTTCTGGCAATGAAAAAAGTGTTAAGATCCGAGCGCCGGGTGGTTGAAACACAGCGAGTTGGCACGGTGGGGAGTACAGGCGGTGTGCATCTGCCAGTCCCCTCGTGTGCCGTGTGGACCTTCATAGTTGCTACTTGCTAACGGTACTTGCCCCTACAGTCTGTTAAGGCTACAACGGGGGGATCTTTGTATTTGTCTTTGGAGGAGATGGTGGGTGGAGGAGGCGGTGGTGGAGGCGGTGGTGGAGGCGGTGGTGGAGGCGGTGGGGACTGAGGTGGAGGGAGGGGGGTGGTGGAGGAAGCGGGTACCGGAGAGAGCGGCGATGTCAGTCTTGGGGAGGTGTCGGGCCTTGAGCACGACGACGCTGAGGCGGCTCGTGGACGGCTGGTAGCACAGGGACAGCAGCAGCTCCCCGCGACCCACTGATTTCTGCTCAGCGCGGAGGGGGGAGAGAGAGGAGCGCGCGGGAGAGGGGGCGGAGGAAACAGATCGTCGACACGACCCTGACGCGACGCGGGCTCCCGTCGTTAACGCGAGCGACGCGTGGACACGGGAAGGAGGCGGGCGGGGGGGCGCCTCCTTACACATTAGCGCCCGGGCAATTAAGCGAGAGGCCGTCAATTATTATTATTATTTTATTATTTTCTCTTCCTCAGGCAGAACGGGCAATTAAGCTGAAAAGGCGCTAATTGCGCGTGTTCCTCCGCAGCAGACAGCCGGCGTCTCGGGGAATTTGTTGATTTAAATTGGGGAATTCATTTTTTTCTTTTTTCTTCTGCAGAGGCGCTCGCCGGCGAGGGTTATCGCGAACGTCGCGTTACGCCTAGGGTTGCTAAGTCTCGCGGATCGCGCCCAGGAGTTTACGAAAACCGGTATCAAATTTCGCCCTGGATTCTCTGCTAGTTTACCGGATTTGGCGTCGATCTAATGGATTGTCCGGGAGTGTCGTGAAATCGGCGTAAATCTACCACCCAGATCGGTAGGGAGTCTACCAGAACCGGCGTCGATCTACCAGTGACTACTTCAAGCAATCCGGAGGATTTTAAGATTGTTACGTGAGCAGTACGATAAATGACATTATGTCATGTCTCAAGACTCTTTTAATAACGCATCCTGCCATGTTTTCCCATTAATTGCTACTCTGTGTGTACGCAAATCCCGACTGACTAACTAAATTTTTCAGCGACGCTTGGTCGATACCCATTACATCACGTGTTTTTGCAACCATACAGGCGAACCCCGAGGAAACCCATGCAGAACGGGGGGGGGGACATACGCACACTCCACACAGAAAGGTGCCTGGGTCGGGAATCGAACCGAGGGTTCTTCTGGCCGTGAGGCACGAACGCTACCGCCGCTCCACCACCGTGCCACCACCGTGCCAGCCAACGTGGCGCATTAATAATAATAATAATTTAAAAATGTACAACGCGTGGCACATATTCATTCAATGTCGAAGGTATTCATTCGACGAGAGAACGACTCGGAGGCGCGTGGAAAGCGCGGAGATGTGGAGGAGGCAGCCAGGCGGTTTTGCCGGCGCCAACATATTGCCACACACCGCATTCGGGACCGTCTGCCCATTGGCACGTGCTCCTTACAGGCCAGGCAACCTAACAGGAGCCTTGCAGGCAATGCAACCTAACAAGGCAATTTTAAAACGGATTTCATTAGAAAAAATAATTACGCAGCTCGGCGGGCGGTTTGCCGGAGCATGAAAAGGGAAGTTTCTCAGTGAGGCCAGGGGTGGCCCAGGGGTCAGGGCCGCAGAGCCGGTCCGGCTGAGATCCTGGGTACTAATGCAAGTCTCGCAAAACCCGTTATTAAACCGTGATTAACCCTTGATTACACCTTCATCAAACCTTGCTCATACCGGGAACGGGCGGGAAGCGCTACCGCCTCACAGAGCGCAAGTCCCAGGGTTCGATTCCCAGCTCGGGTGCCGCCGTTCTGTGCGGAGTTTGAACGGTTTTTCCCCCCGGTGCTTTGCGATTGACCGTCAGTCATTTTAAAAAAAATTCAAGCTGGAAGAAACCGTCGAGCTATGTGGCTCCTTTTTAACAGTTGTCCACCCACGGAGGGGCAAGCAAGTTACGACACCTCAGGGCACCGGGGGGCAATTTAGTCACAACAATTTAACCTAGGAAGCAGCGTGTCTTTGGACTGTGGGAGGAAACCGGAGTACCCGCCGCGGAGCCGTTTAACGAATGCAAATTCCAACGGCTTTCCGACGTTAGGCAAATGGCTCGTTAGGGATTTTTTTGAAACGGCGGTGTAAATTTTACGTTACGGCGTCCGTGCTTTCCGGTAAAAAAAAATAAGACGAAGAAGAAGAAGAAGACGAAGGGAGGGGGGGAAACAGACTCGAACTACGGCCGTTAAAGGGAAATTAAACGAGATTGGATTTCATTTTAACACGCGGATTGGAAAAAATAAAACAACTGCAAATGATTTTGCAGGCATCTGCCCGAGGGGTGTTTATCTCCCGCGGGTGTTTATCTCGTCGCCGATTTGACAATCATCTGCTCGGTCGCGGCGGCGCGGAGATTAACGACCGCTCTCGCGAGAGCGGCGGCGCGGCGGCGCCGGTGGCGATGATGATGACACTGGCGGTGATGAACGGTGCTCATGATAGTGCTCATGGCAGCGGTGATGACGGTGGTGGTGGTGGTGATAGTGGTGGTGGCAGCGGTGGTGATGACAGTGATTATGACAGTGGTGGTGATGGCATTGGTGCTAGCGATCGCATCGCTGGTGACAGTGGCGGTGACGGCAGTGACAGCTCACAGGCTATTTTCTACTGTAATAACAAACATCATCTTACCATCTGTTAGAAAAAAAATATTGCTGATTTTCCGTGCTCTGTCGTTGTTGACATGTCGTTCTCTCTGCAGCTTTGTGCAGCGCTTTGTGACCCTCGGGTGAAAGGCGCTATATAAATGCTATTATTATTATTAAACTACACAGGGGGTGTGGTGGGTGGGTGGTTGGCGGCAGGGGCGTCTGCCCATCGTCTTAGCGCGCGCACACACACACACACACTCGCCGCCGTACCTGTATGTTCCTCTTGACGATGTCGCGCGTCAGCGTCACCTTGTCGCCGCCCAGCTCGACGCCGGCGAGCGGCGCCATCACCTCGCCGATGGCGTCGTCGCGCGAGAAGCGGTCGAAGCTCAGCACGAGGAAGTGCAGCACCAGGCCCTGCAGCTGCGCGTGCGGCACGCCGTAGAAGGTGAACGTCTCGTCGAACGACGGGTCGAGGGTGCGCCGGAGCACCCGCGTCTTCACCTTGTGCTTCTTCTCGGGCAGGATGGTCATCTTGACGTAGGGGTCGGAGCTGCCCGTCTGGCCGTCCATCGCGGGCAGCCCCCGCGCGCCCTGGATCGTCACCACCAGCGCCTTCTTGCCGAAGTTGTACTCGACCGAGAAGCGGAGCGAGCCCAGCGGCAGGTCGCCCGGCGCCGCCGAGCCGGCCGCGCCGCCCGCGGCCGCCGCCGCCGACGACGCCGAGGAAGAGGAGGAGGACGACAACGAGGACAGGTACGGCGGGGTGTGCGGAGGGGTGCGCGGCGGGCTGCGCGGCGGGGTGCGCGGCGGGCTGCGCGGCGAGCCGGCCTTCGTCGCCGACGACGACGAGAACGACGACGCGGAGGAGGAGGAGGACGACGAAGACGCCGAGCCGCCGGGAGCGGCCGCCGTCGGGCTGGCCCTGTCGCCGGCGTGCCGCGCGTGGCGGTACGGCTCGATGACGGGCGGCGTGCGAACGGGACCCGCGCCGAAACCCACGGCGCCGCCGCCGCCGGCGCCGGCCCGGTCCGGGCTACACAGCGCCGTGGCGGGCGCCGGCCTCTCGCTGCCGAAACGCACCACCACCACGTTGTTGTTGTTGTTGTTGAGCGTGGCGGCGGTGGCGCCCTTGCCGTGCCGCTCGCCGCCCGCCTGCTGCTGCTGCGACGGATGCTGCTGCTGATGCCGGTGCTGCGCCGCCGGCGGCTGCCGGTGCTCGGGGCCTCGCTTGCCGCGGAACGGGTGCCGCTTCTCGCCGGCGCCGTAGATGTTGGTGACGCCCTTGAGCATGTGCACGAGGCGGTAGGGAGGGCTCGCCGCCGGTTTGGCGTCGTCGCCGCCGCCTCGGCGCCGGCAGCAGGTCCACGCCAGCGCGGTGACGGCGGCGGCCACCACCAGCGCCGTGGCGCCGAGGATGCCCACCACGATGGGCGACACGTCTGCCGGGGAGTGGACGCGAGAGGGCAGACAAGTGTGGCGGACAGGGGTAAGTAAGGCAGCAATATGAGAATACAGAGAATGTTGCATAGGTTGATTTGGCCCGCAGACTAAATTGCCCCCCGGTGCCCTGTGATGGACTGGCGTCCTATCCTGGGTTGAGCCCTGCCTTGCGACCTGTGTCTGCCGGGATAGGCTCTGGCTCACTGGATAGGCTACGGTGAGCCGGAGCCTATCCGTGTCCCCCCCCCAATGTCCGCGTGTGTTTTCACCGGGCACTCCGGTTCCTCCCACAGTCCAAAGACATGCAGCTGAGTTTATTCGTCCTGACTAAATTGCCCCCGGTACCATGAGATGTTGTAACTTGCTTACCCCTCCCCGCTGGAAAATTGTTGAAAAGAGCGACACAGCTCAACGGTTCCTTCCAGCTGAAATAAAAACCTCAATGGCTATGGACTCACTATATACAGAGGTATAAAAAAATATGCTCGAGTTTGAATCACCTATATCGATCGAAATATTTGACTGACAGCACCGGTTCTGATGTCACAACACCGATGAAGCACGGGAGATGTTATTCACGTGGAAACATTTTCGACATCCCAGTGCATCCAATAACCATCTGCAGACGTCTACTGAAAATGTTCAATAACCGCAGCTGCGAATGTTTCTTCAGCGAAGCTCTCGACAGCAGCTGTGATTTCTGCCTTAAAAGTTCAACCGCGTGTGGATTATACCGATACGCAGCGGTAATAAACTCCCGAGTTTTACGTGTTCTCTGAAGCCAAATTAACTACCGTCAGTGAAATACTTCGATAAATCTAGGCAATTAAAACTAGAGCGTGTTGTTTTCATGACCCCGTAATAAACCACTGTCGTCTGAACTCCATCTCGATACCATCTCGAATTTCCACCCCCCCTTCACCAAACTCCTAAATGGACTGGTCCCTTCAAGGCTCGGTAAACAAAGTCACGCAGCCAATTAATTATCCGCAACACCTTGGTATCAAACATCACTGTTAGAATTTCCCAGAAAATTCTACAGGGCATTCGTTACAATCGTGAATAAATTGAATTTTACAAGGCAACGAAAATTAAGTGATTAAGGCTGCTTTGAATACAATGAAAGGTCGTGAAACTGTCAATCTTGAGAGAGGCAAAAATCTGCCAGCGTCCCCTAGGATGACGCGGGGGGACTGAGAATGAACGAATGGATATTGACGAGGATTTTTCCCCGCTTCCAAACGCGGTCGCTTCACTCTCGTTAGGATCGTGCAGCATCTGCATCAGTTGTCGACATGCCGTTCTCTCCGCGGCCATTGTGCAGAGCTTTGTGACCCTCGGGTGAAAGGCGCTCTATACATTGCTATTATTATTATCATCCGGAGCCGCTCTGTGCCAGGCCGCTCGCTGGCAGCGTTCCACACGGATGAATCTTGGTCAACGACAAGCCGGATCCCTGTAGCAACGCGACGGGATCTCAGGTTTCCCTGGGTGGGAAACACAGTGTGTACATTCCTCCTCCCTTGTACCCGTCCTCCGTCACCTACGCTGAAGCCCAGACGCATTAAGTCTGCTGCGTGTCTGTCAGAAACCGCTTAATCCTGTACAGGGTCACGGTTTTAATAATAATAATACCATTTATAACGCGCACAAATTCCCCCGCCCAGCCAAAGCAAGATACAGATACGCACTCCACCTGCTCCCTCCCAACAACAACCGCCATTCGCCACTAAGTGGCGGTGACGTCACCACGTCGCCTGTGCCAGGCCATATGCACCTTGGGGCCATGTGAAGTGTCGAAGGCTCGTCGACAGGAGGTCACAGGACAGGCCCAGGTGTCACGGGCTGCCTGACCGAGATGACTGACAGACGCACCACCTGAGCTCCCTGCCGTGCCAACTTGCAGTGCTTTGGCCGCTCGGTGCTCGGCTCCCTGTTGTGAGCGTCGCTCCTCCGCCCTCCGTTGTTGCTCCCTCCCTCATCCCACCTCAAACACATCCAACTCCGCCTCACCTCCACCTCCTCCCACCCTCCCCTCATCACCCCCCACCCACACCTCACCACCCACACCCCTACCCCTACCCACTCCCCACCTCTCCCCGGTTCTTTGCCCATCCCCCCCCCTACAATGATTGTGGAGCGGACGGCGCGGCAGCCGGTGCTGGGAATTAAGATTTGGGAGCGGGGGTAGAAGAGACGGTGGTGGTGGTGGTGGTGGCGGTGTGTGGTGCAGGAGGGGGTGGTGGCGGTGTGTGGTGAAAGAGGGTAGCGGCGGTGATGACGATGTGAAGTGAAATTAATCAATTATAATCATAGCAATTTATATAGCGCCTTTCACCCGAGGGTCACAAAGCGCTGCACAAGGGCCGCGGAGAGAACGGCATGTCAACAACGACAGAAAAAAACAACGAATAAAAACCAAAGCAACAAAAATGTAATGGTTAAGGACGGTAGCGACGTGAGGAAAATGAGGCGGTGGTGGCGTTGGTGTTGTCCGTGTATGTGTGTAGGAGTAGGAGGAGGGGGGTAGCAGCTCAGTGATAAACGACGAGTCTGGCGCGGTTCATCGCGATCCGTCTGCTCGGCAACAGCCACCGGCTGCACCGAACATCTTAAGTGGGATTTTATTTCCGCCCACCCCACCACCGGGTTCTTAACCGTCCACCGCCGTGAATGCCAAACTAGGCGGGAAATTTCCACTTAAGTTCTCGAAACGCTCTCGACCTCCCTCCCCCCTTCCCCACCCCATCGTTAGTCCTCATCACCCCCACACGGTGCGGCGCGTTCCCTTTAACGGGATATCGGGCAATGGCCCTCCTTCAGAGCACATACGCGCACATATTCACTCAATGGATCAAGGTTGGAAGCGTTCACGTCGCGATCCCTGTCAAGTATTTACCTGCAAATCCTACCAAACACTTCGAAGCTGAGGAGCTGAAAGACAACGACGTCCAGAAGCTCAACAGATGCCAGATGCCCATCAGTCTGGATCAAGAAGAGAGGCCAATGCCCGCCGCCTTTAAGGCCAGCACTGACTATTATATCTCTAAATGCTGAAGGGCTGTCTGCGACTAAAGAAGAACTTGTTGCAATGGGAAACTGTCATATCACCATCACGCTTCGCAGAGAGGCGGAGGAGGCAGCCAGGTGGTTTTGCCAGCGCCATATTGCCACACACTGCTTCCTGTATATTATGATGTCATCGGCCAAATAATGAATGACTGTTTTTTTTTCAGATAGAGAGACCTGAAGAGAGACGGAGTTGATCGCAAGAGTTCAATCAACACAGTACGGGGAAAACATGCATCTAGCAGTAGATCGACAAAAGGCTGCAGATTATTTTTTACTTGGGGGGGAAAAAAAAGGCAAACGGAGTGGTAAGCGCACTGCGCTATGAACCCGGTGACCTGAGATCGATTCCCGGTCACGGCTTACATTAGTGGTGAGTGATATCTGAAACAGTCCTGGATTCTGCCCCACCCGTATCCGGCGTGGTGAAATACGGTCAAGTAAATATTTTACATGTTTTTATTTTTATTTTTTATCCTAGTATTGTTAAACCTTTGTTGTTGTGTTCCAGTCCATGTATATGCCAACACCGGGCGTCTGAGAGAAACGGAATTTCGATCCTCTATATGTCCTGTACGTATGGCAGAATTGACGAATGAGGTTGAATTGAATTGAATCATCGACACTGCCTGATTTTCCGTTCTCTGTCGATGTTGACATGTCGTTCTCTCCGCAACCCTGTGCAGCCCTTTGTGACCCTCGGGTGAAAAGCGCTCTATAAATGCTATTATTATGCATCCAGGGCGGCGGGGTGTCAATGCAGCGGTAACATCCGCGCCTTCAATTGTGCTGATTGTTGCTGGCCGCTTGGAGTGGAGGCTTGGGCTCTATTTTCAGCAACTATGTCCCCCCCCCAAAAAAAATAATAATCGTAACCCGGTGCGTGATTTCAGGATGGGCTCAATTTTAAATTTAGGGCACCGCGTTTATTTATTTACCCGTGCGCTCGCTCGCTTTTACGGGGTTACTTTACGGGACGACAGCAAAACGTCGAACCGTAAAAAAAAAAATACGAGGCCGGCGGGCGCTGACTGAACAAGCCGTGAATCAAAACGCGGGAATCAACGCCGCACGCCGGCTCCGGCCTGGCTGAGAGCCGCGCCACACAGCTCACTGCGCGGACATCGCCGAGAAGACCTCAGAGGTTTTTTTCCCCCGAGTCCATCGCCGGTAGCGGCGCTCGGCACAAGCCAGAGATTAGAGCCGCCCCCCCAAAAAAGCAGCTCAACAGGGGGGGTCCCCCGGTTCCCAAATAAAATAAGTGAAAATTATGTTGGGGTCCTCCTCTCTCCTTCGCGAAGTTACGCCTCCACACAGAAAGGCCCCTGAGCGGGGATTCGAACCCAGGAACCATGTTGCTCCGCGTCGCGCCACCGTGCCGCCCCCTATAAAAATAATAACGGATTAAATTTACAACGCGCACATATTCCCCCGAGCGCTTGCGTGCGCGCGTAACGGGCCCGCGCGCAACAGCCGGGCCGATTCATCTCCCCGACTGGTGCGCGTCTCGCTCGTATCGCTCCGCCCAAATCTCTCACCTCGCATCTCTTCTATCACCGCGCGGGGATTCTGCGAATTGCAAAAAAAGAGCAGCGGCAGGGAGACGGGCGGACGGAACGGACGGGCGAGGTGGGGTATGAGGGGGGGAAACTCTCAAAAAAATAATTTCATCCGAGGGGGTCCCAGCGGGCCTACACCGCCGCAGTCCGTCACGCCGAACGGCCTCCCCCCCCCCCCCAGGGCTCACAACGCTGTCGCTCGGCGCCGTTGTCGCACGGAGCGAGCGGCGTATTCCGGGCGCCGTGTCGGCCGTAAATTGCCGTCTCGCCGCGTCGCCGCGCCGAACGTCGCCCCGCCGCTCGGCCCCATTAGGCGAGCCGCTCGGGTTGCCCCGAGCGAGGCGCCAACAGCTGGCGCGGGCGGCGCAATGGTAAACGAACGGACGCCGGGCGGGTGCGCGGTTGGGTTGGGTTGGGTTGCGTGCGGGGGGAACGGACGGAGAGTTTGATAGATGGGGTGGATTGGTGGACGGAGGCGTGGGATGGATGAGCGAGTGAGTGAATGAAACCGGTGAATGGGTAGATGCACGGATTGGTGAATGGAGGTACAGTTTGCATGGGTAGGTGGGTGGATGGAAGCATGTATGGATTATAAAATTTAATGGGTGGATGGTAGAAGGATGGGTAGATAAATAGATATATATAGATGTTTATTATTACAGCAGAAAAATAGCCAGTGAGCTTGCAAGCTCTTTACGGGACTCCTGTGACACAACAAACACGTGAATTGCTGACAATAATTTTAAATATACAAGATTCGTAAATAACCAGAAATAAATGGATGGGTGATCAGAGGTATAATTGGATGGACGCGTGGATTGAATAACGTATGGGTGAATGGTCGGATTCATGGATGGGTAGATTAATCAGTGGATGGGTGGATTGTAGCGAGGATGGGTGGACAGCGGGACAGGTGGATTTAAGGATGCGCGCGGTGACTGGGTGGATGGCCGAATGGAAGGTCGGGCGAGTTCATTCACTAGATGGTTGTGTGCACGAAAGGGTGGATGGGTGGAGGGAGTGTAGGGGCGGATGGATGTGCGGACGCGAGCACGGATCGACGAGCGGACGTTACCGGCTCGTACTCAGGTGTCTCCCGCGGTAATTGCAACAATTACGGCCCAATTATTCGAGGTGGGCGGGAAGCCCGGGGGGTGATGTCGACGAAGTTGGCAGGGAGAAGAGCGGGCGGGGAAAATATATATAATTAGACCGAGCATCGATTACAATTACTGCTCTCAAAATCCCATCTGTACCGGGAATGGCAATGCCCCCCTAACCATCCGATCAAAAATTAAAATTCCTCACGCAATCACGAGCGGGCGTCCCCCGTTGCAATTCGTTCGAGTTTAGAATTAATAGCGATCATGAGAATAATAATTCGCAGCCCTCCGTTAATCCGCTGCTGGATGAAGGTCTCGCCGAGCAGACCTGGACCGCGGGCGTTCAACGCGGTTCTTGTAAAATCTCTCGAGCTGAAAGCGGCATTTACCGTCGTCGCAATTGGCAAACGCCGTTTCGCAAACAATACTCGCTTTTAATAAATACTTGTACGGAATAACGTATGCATAGAGTTATGCAGCGCTTTGTGACCCTCGGGTGAAATGCGCTAAATAAAACGCTATTATTATTATAGTGAACAATGACCGCCCGTCACATATCATCAAATTGTTATATCGATTACCGGTATAATAGTTTACAGCCTGTTTTCAATCCACTGCTAGATACAGGCTCGGCCGTGCCGAGTAGGTCGTGCGGGCCGTCTGACCATACTTCACCGCTATGGTTTGTACGTGTTGGCAACGGCATG
>JAZEWU010000056.1:854035-869575 GCA_036362915.1 Geotria australis | reverse complement strand
CTTGTTGCAATGGGAAAACTGTCATATAACCATCACGCTTCGAAGAATCGAATCGAATTCGAACCAACCCGCACTGAGCAGCACGGTGAAATACAGCCAATCACACCCACACTACCGTCACGGCGAGACCCTCATCCAGCAGCGGATAGACGAAAGGGGCGTGCACGCACGTGGACATTCTCTTCGCAGTGGATCATCGTATTTCCATCGAACCCACCGCTGAAACGCGATGATGCGGCCCAGAGATTTCGTCCCAGGAGGCTTTGCGCCTGGCTCGGAGTAACCACACGCCGACCGCAACTTAGGCCAAGCGGCTGCCAGCGACGCACGTGTGCGGCACGGCCGGCGCTGGCCTCGTTGTTTCTCTGAAAGCCGTTTCAGGAGTTTGAGGCCACAGCAATTAGTGGCAGGGAACGTTTTCCATGACGATTTTTTTCCGACACTGCTATCCGGAAAGAGCAGCTCTCTCAAATAGCAATTCTCAAAGATCGGGCCGTAAAACCTACATCGGTTAAATGACACTTGTGCTGTTTGTGAGCACCTATGAAGGCTCAATTACATCGCAACCGTTTTAATAGAGTGATGGTATGCATGACGCCGAGACATTTACGCCCGGAACTCCGACAGTGGGCAGTGCACCACTTTGTGTCAGAGAACAGCCTTTGAAAGTTGACAGGTCCACTAATCAAAGTACTTCTGAAGTCACTTTAATTTGCCTCTTCATATCACAGCGCACATTTTATGTGCAGCATAAGATTGACATTTATAGTCGATAAAAGTGACTGTACCTCAGCACTTGAACAGAGGGCAGGGAGTCGACGGCACAGATGGTTGGGTTAAGAGAAGGTCCAGACTATTGGGGACAGCTGAGCAGAATTAGCGACCTCCCACCGAGCTCAGTTTTCCTGGACGACTCGATAGAACGCCGTGGTTGCTGGAGCGGAGAGCAGCGCACGCAAGGAGTGTAGAGCACGATGCAAAACAACGACCACCCACTCGGCCAATGTTGACTGCAAAAATTTAACAACTTAAAAAAATACAAGTTAGTTATTTGGCCGATACCATCATAATATATAGGATGCAGCGGCTCTTGTGCAGCGCTTTGTGACCCTTGGGTGAAAGGCGCTATATAAATTGATATTATTATCATTATTAATATGGCGCCGGCAAACCGCCTGGCTGCCTCCTCCACCTCTCTGCACTTTCCTCGCGCCTCCGAGTCCTTCTCTCGTCGAATGACTACCTTCGTAATGAATGAATATGTGCGCGTTATAAATGTAAATTATTATTATGTTTTATTAAAAATAACGTCTCCGCGCAAGCCTTCAAAATCTTGAGCCGGCCGTAACAGTCCACCGAGCCTAGCGACCCAACGGTGCTAATCTGAACGGTGGATAAAAATCTATACGTCCCACATGGACTGTAAGCTTATCGTGGTGGAGGGGTTTGCGTGTTCCTCTGTTGCTGGAAGTTTTCACGGATCAACGTGTGACAAGAATTACGCTTATCGGCCGCTTGTTTTTCGCGACAGCCCCGTGACGGCAAGCGTTTCCGCTCCTCTCCCTTCGTGACGTTTCGACTCCCACGTCGGGAGTCACCTTGTGCCTGAAAAGCAATTCTCAAGCGGCACGGAGCTGAAACACCACTTAAAAGCTGCACCTCCCCACTTCGTGGCGGTGGCTGGGCTGGGATTGTGGGCAGCCCACAAATCTCCCCGCCGGCAAGCTGCGGGGATATCCGGGTTCAAAGAGTCCGCTGCGTTAACGGCCGTGGGGCCGCGACCTCCCCGACCTTCGCGAGCCACCCAGGAGGAAGCGGCGGTGAGGAAGGTGTGAGTGGTTTGGGCCTCGCTGACCGCCAACAACTATGGGAGGAAGCCGGCGGCCGGGGAGAAGGGAAGGGTTGCGGTGGCCTCAGCCAGCCTGGTTGAAATAATATTTTTTTATTGATAATACGCACGCACATATTCATTCACTGTCGAAGGTACTCATTCGATGAGAGAACGACTCGGACGCGCGAGGAAAGCGCAGAGAGGCGGAGGAAGCAGCCAGGCGGTTTTGCCGGTGCCGTATTGCTTCCGATATATATGGATGTTATCGGTCAATTCATTAATGAGTATTTTTTTTTAAGTTGCGGGAGGAAACCGGAGAGCCCGGAGGAAACACAGGCAGAACAGGGGGAGAACACACAAACTCCACACAGAAAGGCGCCCAAGGCGGGAAACGAACCTGCGAGGGCAAGACCATTCCTTCTGTGAGGCTCAGATGTTACCACTGCGCCACCCTGCCGCCCAGGGTGGCGCAGTGGCGCATACTTAGGCGCTGGGGCCAGACGATAAGTTACACAAAGATGTCCATTGACCGACTGGTCGGTCTTGGTTGCCAACCTCTGCCCGTGACCTCAGTGGTTACAGTAGTCCGACGGTATCGTTCTCTCGTCGAATGAATACCGTTGACATTGAATGAATATGTGCGCGTTAACAATGTAAAATTATTATTATTATTATTGTGCAGCCAACGCAGGCCTCTTAATTACCACGGCCGTAATTTCACGAAAGAATGCTTATGGCCCTCGAGCCAAACGTACTCGAGGTTTAACGTTTCACAATCAGAATTTGCACATTAATCATCGCAACAAGTGTTGTACGAGTGGCGGCGCATTGGTTAATGCACTGCTCTTAAATTAATCCCGTCTACGGTTAAGTGATACGTGAACCGGTCCATCAGCACCGAGATGCGTGGCGTAGCAATTTTACACAACCCCTCACCACCGATAAGGCATCTGGAGGCATTCATCCAGCAGTGGATTTACAGGACATTATTGTCGTTTGTTAATCGAGTCAACCGGAGCCATCGGACAGCGTGGATGTTGCCAACTGCGGCAGTTCATTGAGTTTTTTAGCTTTATCAATACAGTCATACCCCGCGTTACGTCAAATTCGCATTTACGTCACTTTTCTAGAGTAAATTTCAGTTCAGCGAATGTCATTACGTCCGACGTTACGTCACTCAGCAACGTCACCTATGTCATAAAAAATATGACTAAAATGTGTTTTAATGTTCTTTAAGGTTTAGCGATAGTTATATTCTTTCGCGAGTTATTTACGCTAGCTTTACAGTGTTTGTCCTAATTTTAAGGCATTTTTAAGGCATTACGTCCGGTTTACGTCAAACACCGGGTTACGTCACGGCTTTTGGAATCAATTAATGACGTAGGGCGGGGTATGACTGTAATTGCCCCCGTGTGTTGAAAAGTAGCTTGTGATGGGCTGATGGGCCCGGCCGCAAACGCCTCACAACGATTGCGGCTCGATCAATTACGATGAAACGTGTCGCGCGCGGTCTAAACGTTCTTGAGTGTAGCGACCAGTTCGATCTGTTAGGAATATTGAACCGCGTTTGATGAGCAAACCCATGACTTTTAACAGCAACAATCGCTTCTGAACAACGATTAGCAAAAAAAAAAACAGAATGTACTCTGAAGCAGCCGCTGTTTGCACGAGAGTCGTGTCCAGCTTTCCTCTCGTTCAC
Source organism: Geotria australis (assembly GCA_036362915.1). NCBI lineage: Eukaryota > Metazoa > Chordata > Hyperoartia > Petromyzontiformes > Geotriidae > Geotria > Geotria australis. The sequence goes on along the minus strand of JAZEWU010000056.1, from coordinate 866,045 downwards.
GAAGTTTCGCCTGCCACGTTTGAGGCATCATCATCATCATGATGAGGCTACAAACCAATAATCGATTAACGACTCTGGAGCCGATGGCAATGCACGGGTTTGGACAAGCTCTGGCTATGACCACATTCCGAGAGAGCTTAAGACTTTCCCGGCCGTCACCTCCTCACCTCCCCCCATCTAAGAGCAACCTCCACTCCTTGGGCAGCTCAAGAATGTTCCATTAATCGCGTTCCTTGTCCGCACCTTTGAGGCTAGTGTTGGAAATGACAAGGAGAGTGATGCGTGTGTGTATGTGTGGGGGATGGCTTGCCCCCAGCCATCGCATGCCCAAGCAACTACTGTTTGGCCGGATAGAGGGGGATGAACGGGCGCGGCACGGGCTGGAGAAGAGATGGACTGATGCGGTACAGGAGGACCTGGAGCTGGGTGGACTTGCTGAAAACTGGTACCAGCGGTGTCAGGATCGACCTCTGTGGAGGAGGTTCGTGAAGACGCTACGGGCAGTTGGAGGCAGTCGCCCTCCAGCAACAACGGAGGGCGGAGGAGCGACGCTCACAACAGCGAGCCGAACGCCGAGCGGCCAAAGCACAGAAAGTTGGCACGGTAGGGAGCTCAGGTGGTGCATCTGCCAGCCATCTCGGTCAGGCAGCCCGTGAGACCTGGGTCTGTCCCGTGACCTCCTGTCTCGCTAACATAACTTGACCCTACAGTCTGTTAAGGATACACTGGGGATCTTTGTCTTTGGAGGGTGAGGAGAAATAGTGCAGCAGTTAGCGCTGTGCAAAGATCATAATTTGAGAGACAAAGGCGGCCGGGCATAGCGCTGGTGACACCACCCCCCTCGTGTGCCGTGGCAGCCTTCATAAGTAATCACTAACAGAACTTTCCTCCCCAACAGTCTGTGTGACTTACACGGAAGATCTTTGTGTTTGTGGGGAGGGGAAGGGGGGGTAGGGTAGCGAAGTTACCTTAACACCTCAAGCAAAACCCTGGGAGGCCTTAAAAAGCAAGTCACCTCTCTGGTCACCGCTTCAGAGCGGGGCTTATTAAGGAGGAATGTTTAATCCCGGCCGCAAGTGAATCGGTGCTTTGAACCTATAACCGAGATGGATGTGCAAAGCTGACCATTGTATGTCATGGAAAGTGCCACTTGTCAATCCGCTGCTGGATGAACGCTCCCTCGCGCATTATCGGTTGCGAGGGTCCGTTTGACATGTCTTCGTCAAGCTGCTTGGTGCACAATTAGTACGCGCGCAGAGCAGTCTCAATCTACTGTTGGATGAGGGGCCTTCCAAAGCCGGCTCAGTCACGGGAGGTTATTCGGACATAATAATAATTTTACATTTATGACGCGCACATATTCATTCAATGTCAAAGGTATTCATTCGACGAGAGAACGACCCTGAGGCGCGAGGAAAGAGCAGAGAGGCGGAGGAGGCAGCCGGGCTGGTCAGTGAAGGTTCGTTAAGTCAGGGAGCAAAGAAGTAGAGGGCAGCAATGGATGTTGTGGCACTGCCCTTATGCTGCCCACAACACAGCTGCGGCAGCAGCCTATAACACCTGCTTTGCTTGGTGTCAGACACCCAACCAGGCGCTATCTAGGCTCACTCGGCCCTGGGGTAGCTTCCGTGATCCGACAAGACCGGGCACATTCCTGGTGATTTGGTTGTAAGTGTGCAAACCTATGAGTTTAACGCTACGGGGAGGGGGAAGGGGGGGGTTGAAACAAAAAAAAAGTGTGAAAGATGTGTGCAATATACTTTAGGGCAGCTTGGAGTGGTTTCTTTTAAAGGGTCAGAGAAACCGCAAGTCTGCCGTCGGACCATTCTGTGCAACGCGCCACGCTTGCGGCGCAAGCGTGGCAGGCTTTGCGGTGAGGCTCACACGCCTAGCGCCGCCACTCCAGGTCAGGGTTCGCGGGGCCAGCGTTGCAGTGTGACGGAAATGTTTTTCGGTTTGAAGTATCCCGCGAAGTGGCTGTACTGGCGGGACGGAGCTCAGGCGAGGAAGAATGTCAACAGCGGTGACGAAAAACCACGGGCTTAACGTCCTGCGGATGCGGTGGAAAGCGTTGCCTTACCGCGTTGCGAACTCTTCAACTTGGGTTTCAGATTATAATAGTTTTACCGATGGCCTCGCGTGTAAGAGCAACGAACGGCACCCGAGTTATGCGATGGGGGGATAGATAAAACACCCAGCTGCCTCTGGCCATGGTAAAAAAAAAAACCCTCATAGCAGGAGACAAACGAAGTCTTCTTACACTCTCCCAAGGTGTCGATTGCTGCTATCAGAGTGCTGCTAAAGAAACAGGGCTTTATGACCTATGTCTATTATTATTATGTCAAACCCGATGCTCAGATTTTACTATAATTTATTATGAGAATTGCTCTTCATAGCTGTTCTTTAAAGATAGCTTTGTCAAGTGTTCCTCCTATCCTTCACGAAGTTTCACCTCCCAAGTTGGAGGCATGACGAAACGTGATGTGTTATATGATATATCTGCACATATGTAGGGCAACACGTTTCCACTAAACCAATCAGAGGGGTGATGCCGCCTCCAACGCGGGAGGCGAAACGTCGCAAAGGAGAACGCAGGAACTCTCGACACGGCCACCCCAAAATAACAGCAACGGAGAACAATTCTGTGATGGACTAGCGTCCTATGCTGGATATAGCCCTGCCTTGCGCCCTATGTCTGCCGGGATAGGCTCCGGCTCACCGCAACCCTGTACAGGATTTAAGCGGTTTCTGACGATGGATGGATGGATGTTAACGTTGACGAGCAATGCTCTGCGTGGAATTCGCACGGCCAGATCAGATGGCGGTGCCGGCGAACAAAACAACACGGCCGTGCAGAATGAACTCCTCATTCGAGACTTACGCCTGACGGATGGAGAGCAATTCTCACGCGGCGAGCCGCGACAAACCTTAGCCGTTATTAGCGCGCTTCAGCCGCCGACCCTGTCCCGAGCGCGCGTCGGGCATCAACAGCTCGCGGCGCCGCCGCCGCCGCCGCGTGACTCACCCATAAAGGCCGGGGGCGACATGTCGGCGGGCGGGCGGCCCCGGGGCCTCTCGTCGAGCGAGCCGCGGCGGAGGCCGGAGTTGGCGACGCCGCAGGCCCGCCACGGGAAGGCGTCGGAGATGCCGGGTTGTGAGTACCTCCGCACGCACGCGTCGATCGACTCGTTGATCGCGTCGTAGGGCCTCTGCTGCAACAGAATAATAGCATTTTTTATAATAGCATTTTATACAGTGCTATTCACCCGAGGGTCACAAAGCGCTGCACAAGGGCCGCAAAGAGAACGGCATGTCAACAACGAAGAAAAAACAACCAATAAAAACCTAAGCTACAAAAATTTAATTGAACGGGGATCAAGGTAGAAGCGTTCACGTCGCGATCCCTGTCAAGTAATACTTGGTATTACCTGCAAATTCTACCAAACACTTCGAAGCCGAGGAGCTGAAAGACAACGATGTCCAGAAGCTCAACAGATGCCAGAAGCCCCTCGGTCTGGAGCAAGAGGAGAGGCCAATGTCCGCCTTTAAGGCCAGCACTGGCTATTTTATCTCGAAATGTTGAAGGGCTGTCTGCAACTAAAGAAGAACTTGTTGCAATGGGGAAACTGTCATAACCATCACGCTTTGAAGAATCGAATCAAATTCAAATATAGCGCCTTTCACCCGAGGGTCACAAAGTGCTGCACAAGGGCCGCGAAGAGAACGGCATGTCAACAACGAAAGAAAAAACAACCAATAAAAAACCAAAGCAACAAAAATTCAATGATTAAGGCTGCTTCGAATACACGGAAAGGTCGTGAAACGGGCAATCTTAAGAGCAGCAAAAATCTGCCATATGTACAGGACATAATATATATGTCCTGTGTCCTGTACATATGGCAGAATTGACAATAAAGTTGAATTGAATTGAAAGGTACTACTAGGGCAACTCAGCCCTAGACAGTCAGCGCGAAAACGCACCTGCAGCCGGGACATGGAGACCGAGCGCCCAGCCATCGGCCTTCCATCCCGCCCACGCTGTTCGCAACTCCCCTCATCCTCCTCCTCCTCATCATCCTCCTCCTCCTCCTCGTCATCTTCATCTTCCTCCTCCTCCTCATCCTCCTCGTCGTCCGAGAAGCGTCCGCCGTCCTGCGCGTGGAACTGCGCGCGGGGCCCGGGCGACGTGTCCGGCGAGCTGCGTTCCGAGGCCCCCCTCTCGCGCCGCCGGCGCTTGCCGCCGTGCCGCCCTCCTCCCGCCAGCCGCGCCCTCTTGCTCCGGAAGCACGCCGGCGGATGCGGCGGCAGCGGCGGGCCGTTGAGCAGCGCCAGCGGGGCGCCCAGCCGGAAGTCGAACGGGCCGAGTCGGCCGGCCAGCGCGCCCGGCGGCGGGGGCGGCATCGGGGGCGGCGGGTAGAGGGGCGGCGGGTACTGCCCGTAGTAGCCCAGGCTCAGGCTGCTCGTGGTGACGGGCGGCGGCGGCGGCGACGACAAGTACGGCAGGCCGAACGAGTCGAAGTAGCGGCCCGCCGCCGCCGGGTAGCCCACGCCGGGCAGGAAGGCCGGCCCGGCCGACACGGCCGCGTCGGGCGCCGGCGGGCGGCCGTCGGACGGCTTGGGGGGCCGACCGCGCCGCCTCGCGCCCGGGCCGCGCGGGTCCGGCGGCGGCCGCCTGACGTAGCGCAGCGGGTCGAAGGGGAACGGAGGCGCCAGCGCGTAGAAGTGGCTGAAGTTGACGCGGAAGATGGAGGGCAGCACGTCGCGCGGGATGTATCGGGGCCCGCGCTGCGTGAGCCGCAGCTCGGCCAGGCGGCGCACCGCATCCTCCAGCGCCGACAGGTAGCCGGGGTCCTGCCGCGCGGCGCGCATCTGCAGGTACTTCTTCTTGCGCTTGCGCTTCTGCTTCTTGAGCTTCTCGTAGAGCAGCAGGTCGCCCGCAAGGCTGCGGTGCCGCCGCTTGCCCCGGTGCGGTTTCTTCTCCTTGCCGGCACAGGCCACGCCCGGGCCGCCCGGCCCGGCGGCACCGGCCCCGGGCGCGCCGGCGCGGGCCTTGAGCGCCTGCTGCTCGGCGGCCGCCGCGGCCGCCGCCGCCGCGGCCGTCGCGGCCGACGACGACCCGGGGCCGTCGTCGGCCGCGTCGCCGGCGAAGTGCTGTCGCCGGCGCCGCAGCCCCTCGCAGGCCTTCTCGCCGCGGTCCGACGTGCTGTTGTTGTCGGTGCCGATGCCGCTGTCGCTGGGCACCGTCTCGTCGCTGTGCGACTCGCTGGCGGGCGACGGGGTGGCCTCCTTCAGGATCATGGCGGCGTCCGGCAGCGCCGCGCGGCAGCACGGCGAGTTGGGCGGCGAGGGCGGGCGCACCGACTTGCGCGCCGCCTTGGTGGGCACGAAGCGGCGCTGCGGCGGCGTGGGAGGCGGCGCCAGCGTCGGCTCCACGAAGCTGCCGGCGTCGCTGCTCGGCGGGCTCTGGTTGCCGGCGAAGCCGGGGAAGTGGGCGCGGGCGGGCGACGGCTGCGGCGTCGACGACGGGGCCGGGTGCGGCACGGCCGGCGACAGCGCGCCGGAGCGGTGCTGCTGCTGCTGCTGCTGGTGGTGGTGAAGCTGGTGGCGGTGGTAGTTCTGTAGGTGATGCAGGTGCTGCAGGTGATGCTGGTGCTGCAGATGATGATGGTGCTGGTTCCTCAGCGGGCTGAAGGTGACGCCGTAATCGCCGCCGCCGCCAAAGAGGACGCTACCGCGAACGGAGCCCGGGCAGCCGTCGGAGGCTGCCTTGGGCTTGCGCCCCCGCTTCTTGCCGATGTATATCGTGCCGCGCTTGCTCACGTTGATCTGCTGCTTGAGCCGCGAGCCGAGCGCCGCCGCGATGGTGGAAACCGGGCCGGCCACCCTCGGCTGGGGCTTTTCCCGAACCGCGTTCCCCGGCGTCAGGATCTGCTTCAGGATCTTCTTGCGCTTCAGCGTCCTCATCTTGTTAATCTTCTTGATCAGTTTTTTGTCCAGGACCTTGCCGATCATCGGACGGTCCTTCTTGGCCTGCAGCTCGCCGTGGTGCCCGGTCGCGGCGGCGGCGGCGGCGGCGGCGGCGTCCGTAGGCGAAACGTCGTCACGCTCGTCGCTGTACCTTTTAAACCGTTTGCCGTCCAGCTCCAGCCCGGCACTGTCGCCCCCGGCCGCCGCCCCTCCACACTCCTTCATCTCCGGGCGGCCGAACGCGGCGCCCGGATGGCCGACCATGCGGACCGCCGACAGCATGGGCGAGGCGCGCATCGCGCCGCCGCCCAATCCCATCTCCATTTTCCTCGGCCTGCCTCTGCCGCGCCTGCCCTCGTCGAGGCCGACCAGCGAGCCGGCGACGCCGCCGCGCTGGTGGAACACGCCGAGCATCACGCGCTTCATCGGCATCGGAATCGGCTGCGGATGCGGCGGCTGCTGAGGCGGCGGCGCCGCCGTCGCCGGCTTGGCGACGACCGGCGCGGCGAGCGCCATCAGCGGCTTGTCCTTCTGCAGCGAGGGTTTGGACCGCGGCCGACCCCTCTTGGGCTTGTTCAGGTCGCCGGCGTCGGCCCCGTGGGCGGCGAACATCACGGGCCGCTTGAGGAAGCCGCCGCCTCCGCCACCCACGGGCAGCGCCGGCGGCGACAGCGAGAGGGGCGGCCGCGACATCAGCCCGGCGGGCGGCATCGGCCGGTGCCCGAACTCCTTGAACTTGGGCGACACGGCGGCCTGCGCGATGAGCGACACGGGCCTCTGCTCCGTGTTGCTGAGCGGCAGGCCGAACTTGTTGAGCTTCTTGAGGTGCCCGGCGCCCTTGTTGGAGCGGCTCTGGTACACCATCCACGACTCGGCGTCCAGCTCGTGCCGCTCGGCGCCGGCCTTCTCCTTCGCCTGGCGGGCGCCGCCCGCCTTCTTGCGGCGCACCGCCAGCTCCGGCTGCAGCGTCGGCATCTTGGGCGCCCGGCCCTGGGGCCCGGCGACGGAGCTGGGCCCGTGGCCGCGCGCCGCCTTCCTCTTCGCGTTTTTCGTCCTGCCCGAGGCCTTCGCGCGCGCGTCGCCGGTCCGCCGCGGGCCCGGGTCGCGGCGGCCGGCCGCGTCGGCCGCGACCTCCGCCTTGGCGTCCTCCTCGAACGAGCCCTCGCGCACCAGCCGGGGAGGCTCGGGGGAGCCGTGCCTCGACCCACGCTGCTCCCGGGGCTCCGGCGCCGGCGGCGGCGGCAGGCTCGGCACGCGCGGCTCGCTATCCTTGCGGCCCTGCGGCGCGGGCGGCGCGGGCGGCGCGGGCTGCGCGGGCCGAGCGGCCGCGGCTGGGTCCTCCTCGCGGCGAAGCGCCGACGCGGCGCCGTCGGCGGCGGCGGCGGGCCTCGCCGGCAGCCCGCCGCACCGCTCCTCCGCGGGCCCGCCGGGGCAGCCGGGCAGGACGTCGCGCCTGCCCGTCGGCGGGGCATGGGCGCCGTTGGGTTTGCGCGGTTTGTCGGCGGCGGTGGCGGCAGTGGTGGCGACGGTGGTGCGGGAGACGCTAGAAGGCGCAGTCTCTTCCTCCTCCTCCTCGTCCTCTTCCTCGCTATCGTCGGACGCCGACGACAGGTACGCCGCTTTGCTCTTGCGGAAGCGGCTCGCGACCGCGCGGGGCTCCCCGGGGCGCGGCCGGGCCTCCGCGCCGGCCGCCCCTTCCTCGCCCGGCGCCTCCATCTTGGCGGCGATCCTGCGGTCCGCTTGCGCGCCGCCGCCGCTCAATTCGAGGCACGCGGAGGCCCTCGCGGCCGCTCGGGAAGACGACGCGGCTGCGCGGGGTCCGCGCGCGGCAAGCGCCGGCCGCGGCAGGACGCGGGGCGGCCCGTTCGGCGCCGCGGCTCCATCGGGCGCGCCGGGGCCGCCGGGCCCCGAACACGCGTTGTCCCGGCCACAGCAGCGGTCGGCGGAAGCCGGCGCGTCCCTCCGTGGCCCTCGCGAGGCCTGGCCGCCGTCCGTCGTCGGCGCCCCCTGCGTCGCGTGGGCTCCCTCCAGCTCTGGCTCGCAGTGCTTGAACACTTTGGGGCGGCCCTGGGGGGAAACCACGGGGGAGGGTAGCGGGTTAGCCGAATCATTTTCGTCACCGTTGTCGTCGTTGCGATCGTAACTTAATATTTACGCCAGGCCTCCTGTGACCTCCCCCCCCGAAGATGTAATTCCCGTGATGCGTATCGCACCACCGAATTCCACTTTCATTTCAAACGTTGTGACGGTCATCACCGCACGCTGAAGTCATCATTCACAACCATTTTGAAGAAATAAAAAAAATGGCAACACCAACACGTTTTTTTTTAGAGCGCAAGTTTAAATTAAGACTCGATTTTGAACTGCCGGCGTAATGAGTCCTTCGGGCACTGACACATGCAAGAAAAAAAAAATCCACTCGTAATTTTCACTGCATTTTAAACTAACAGAAATTCCCAAAAGACCTTCATCTAAAAGTGAAACATAAAATAGGAAAATAAGCCTTGACTCACAACTACGCAAGAGACCTGTGCCCCAGAGCAGCCATAAGTAACCGTTCCTCCAACACGCGTTCACAATAATAGCAATAGCATTTTATATAGCGCCTTTCACACGAGGGTCACAAAGCGCTGCACAAGGGCCGCGAAGAGAACGGCATGTCAACAACGAAAGAAAAAACAACCAATAAAAAACGCAACAAAAAATAAATGATTAAGGCTTCTTCTTCTTTGCGATTCTTCGAAGCACGATGGTTAAATTACAGTTTCCCATTTTCTTACACAGCCCCTTGCATTTTCATTGAACTCCGCAAGGTCTTTTGAGCTGCAGAGGTTGGGTAGTAGAGCACAGACAAGGCAGTGTTCCATAGTATGGTCTGCTTCTCCACATTCACAATACACTGAAAGGTCGTGAAACTGGCAATCTTAAGAGCGGGCAAAAATCTGCCAGCGTCCGACCTCTCGGAGAGGCACCAAGACACTCGACACCGAGGCTGCCACAGCCCTCGCCCGACTGCAGACCCGACAACAGGCGGGCGGGCCTGAGACGGGAGACGCCATGTGCTCAGTGGCACATGGCGAGCGGGAACTTGCCCGCGCGGACGCGGTCGGGAGGCGCCGAGCGGCTGCCACCCGTTTGTCTGATACAGAGACCGACACTGAATAAATAATGTCGTTTCAGGCCAGCGCCCGTTATCAGCAGACGCGAGGTCACGTGCCGTGACAGGGGAGCTGACGACACGATCCGTCGGCGGGCATCTCCTGCGCTCACGTGCGGACGGACAGACAGCCCCGTTTTGTCAATCCACCGCTGGATGAGGGCCTCGGTAAGAAAGGCGCGGGGAGGCCCTCGGTAATAATAATATTAATAGCATTTTATATAGCGCCTTTCACAACCAATAAAAACCAAAGCAACAAAAAAATAAATGATTAATAATCGTAAGGTACGATACAGGTGGGAAACGGAGGGTTGCGATACGACCGTACCGGTAAAAAAACGTAAGCTGCTTTCACCCCTGGTAATACATGACCATACTTCAACAGCTAAGTCGTTGCGGGTAGAATGAGGGAGGAATGCAGGAACAAAGATGGATTTCGCCGCATAGCCCATGACGCTCAATTTGCACATCGTGGTGGTCACCCTATAACGTTCAATCCTACTTCTCTTCCAACAGCTGATGGGCTCGGGCACATTCCACGTGATTCTGTCAAAGGCCCCATACTTGAGAAAGAATGAACGCGAACATTCCAACAACGGAGCCTTGGGTGAAATGTTCTTTACCCGGGTCTCGGTTTTCAAAGCGGGCAAGGAAGTGCGGACAGCTACACGTTCAGAATCACACTTAGAAACAGAAAGAGCGGCTCGTTTTTCAGAGAACAAACACACAGCGGACACATTATAGTCAACGTTCAAGAGAAATAAGTGTGCTCTCGCAGGTCACGTTGCTGGAAGAAGGTTGAGGATGGAGGAGGACCGCCAAGACAGAGAGTTTGACGAGAGACGAAATTGGTTCGTGCATAAAAGCGTGACGGACCCGTGGCATTGCAAATCCGCGAACGACGGCAACGGTACGAGGAGGCTTTCATCCAGCAGCGGATAGCCCACGTACAACGGCAATTGCCTCGGCTCGCTCCCGACACTAGCTCAGGGAGAGACCGTGCTGCTCAATTAGCTCGCTCGCCGTGCGCAGAGAAAAAAAAATAACCATGCCTCCTCACTAAAGGGCACGACCCGGGTTAATATAATAAAAACACGGCATATGTTATATACCGGGGGCAAATAAAACACGCGCGGAGATGTTCGTCTCTTTGTTGAAATGAAATCGCCTACATCAACGAGTCATTTAATGCATCGCTCGGGGTTTGCAGTGCTTAAACAAACGCTGCTGTAACGCATCGATCCGCGACGCCCATTGGTCAATGTGCTAAACGCTATTTCATTTCGGCAAGTAAACAAACCGCTTCGCTATTTATTCCCTATTGATCCGACCCCCCGCGTCGTCCCGCAAGCAGCACACAATTATTCCGAGTGGAGTTGCCCGTGTAACGGTGGGAAAGGCTGCGAGTTAACTCCCCTGAAAAGGGCATCGAATCGGCCTATCATAATCACCATCCCTTTCGAGTCGAGACCGACTTTGCAGAAAGTCGAAAGCTGACTTTCCGAGATGTGTAAAAAAAAAGACAGTGCTAGTAACCGGCACTGACCAGCGCGGTGAATTGAGGTCAAGTGTCCTGTACGGTATGAAGAGGCCCTCATCCAGCAGTGGATGTTACATCAAAACACTGAAACAATGTAACGGCTGCTACCTACGTGTGTGTGTGACGTTTCAACTGCACAGCTGAAAGGTTATTGGTGAGATCGCTTTCATAGATTCTTTATCTCGTTGTGTTTAAAATGCTTTTTGTAACCAAGAGATTTTTTATAAACGCACATTCTTTGCTTGCATTCCAGTGATTTCCTTGAAAGAAACCCACTCAATGCGGCTTCCACCTGGATATGTACAGAGCTTATGTATAACATGAGGGGTTGTGGCACTCGCGGCTGCGACAGTAGATACCTGGAAATTCAAGACGTACTTCTACATCGGCACTATATTGGTTCTATTTGCACTATCCATCCATTTTCAGAAACCGGTTTATCCTTGCTTGTTGTAGAATTATTATTATTTTCCTGTTGTCTTTATGTCCTATAATTTATCGCTATTGCTTGACTCTCAGTTAATCTGTCTTGATGTTATTGACATGCCGCTCTCTCCACAGCCCTGTGCAGCGCTTTGTGACCCTCTGGTGAAAGGCGCTCTATAAATGCTATTATTATTATAACACGTGTAACAGCCTGAGCGTAACCGCTCGTAATCGATAGGGTTCCTTACACCAACCATTACGCGTTCGAACCGGCTCCCTACCGCCGAATCGAAGCACCCAAATAAAATAATAAAATAAAAAACCTCCACCTCGTGCCCTCAACAACAGATGGCCGCGATATGCTGCTGTTGCTAATTTGCCTTAATACAATCTGCTGACTGTTACTGCTGGCCGGCTGCGTTTTTAGTGTTTTTCTGTGGGCAGCCACGCTGACCCACCCACCCCGGGGGTTGGCCGGAGCACGACGGGAAAAAAATGAATCGACGGCCAAGGGGCCACGTTTTCGCAGAGGAAGGTCGGAGTTGACGAGGATGATGAGGGCCCGGCGGTGGGCCAGCGCCCGCCGTTCGTACGTCGGGGCGGCAGCTGCCCGCGATGCCAACCGTGTGGGCGCGTGGACCCGTAAGCTCGCGAACGACGCGCGGAAGGGAGGGGACGGGGTACAAAAAAGAAAATCGATGTTTTTTTGACTCGCCGTACGCCATCGGGGTTCGCGTAAACCGTGCAGCTGCTGTAAGCCATAGCTAATGAACAGGTGAAGGTGCAGACCTGCAATTGCCGGTTTGCCGCTGCCTGGGCCTTCACTAGGAGCTTGTGTATGACATAACTGCTTGCTTGATTTGTAAAGTGGGAATGTTTTTTCCATCCATCCATTTTCTAAACCGCTTGTCCTGGTGAGG
>JAZEWU010000056.1:808735-822475 GCA_036362915.1 Geotria australis | reverse complement strand
GCTGCACAAGGGCCGCGAAGAGAACGGCATGTCAACAATGAAAAGTAAATAAATAAAAAACCAAAGGAACAAAACAGAATTAAATGATTAAGGCTGCTTCGAATATACTGAAAGGTCGTGAAACTGTCAATCTTTAGAGCGGCAAAAATCTGCCAGCGTCCCCCCTAAGATGGCCGTCACATATGGTAGGGTTGACAAATAAAGTTGAATTGAGTCGGCGATGTGACCGAACGCCACACACACACACTGCCATCCGCCGCCGCTCCGCGCTCTTCCGCCAAGCTCCGCTTTTCCGAAGCAAAAGTTTGCTTTCCGAGCAAAAAAAAAACCTCTCTAAATTGTCAACTCTCCCATGATTCATGTGGCTGGAGGATCGTTAAGGAATAATGAAGTGCGGGTAAGTGCGGCCAGTTGAGCTGGGCGAGCGCGGTATGAAACACGGCTGCTTTGTTTCGCGAAAGAAAAGATTACATCTCACCACAAACACGACACGCTGTTTTGGTTGCTGGGGGGGGGAAAAAAAGCAACGTAAATCTTGCTTTTTCTTTTTTTTTAAAGAAACACCCCCCCCCCCCGCACAACTGTGGTGCAGTGTCCTTAATTTCTTTGTAGGTCGCGCAGGCGTCAACTCAACAGACCCCAAACGCGCTCGCTTCCGCGCGGCAACACAAAAAGACCTCGGGCTCAATCGCGTGAACACTCGCTACTTAATTAAACGCGGAAAATTAACACCCGCGCCGACGGTTCCACAATGACGGTGGTTGTCGCACGGTTTGCGGCTTGAAGTCGCTACACGTTTAACCCCGGAGAGGGGACCAAGGAAGAAGCGTTCACACGTCGCGTTCTCTGTCAAGTAATACTTGGTATTACCTGTGAATTCTACCAAACACTTCAAAGCCGAGGAGCTGAAAGACAACGATGTCCAGAAGCTCAACAGATGCCAGAAGCCCCCGCAGTCTGGAGCAAGAAGAGAGGCCAATGCCCGCCCGCCTTTAAGGCCAACACTGACTATTATATCTCTAAATGTTGCAAGGGCTGTCTGCAACTAAAGAAGAACTTGTTGCATTGGGAAACTGTTATATAACCATCACGCTTCGAAGAATCGATTCGAATTCGACCCCGGAGAGCCTAAGGAGCTGGTGAAGAGAACGTGGCTGGCAGTCGGGGGAAGGAAAAAGGGAAGGACGCTTCAAATCAAAACAGAGCAGTCGTTAGCATACAACGACGAGTGATGGGACGGACTAAAAATGATGAGAAGCTTGTGGCGGCGGCGGCGGCCTGTCAGGCCGATTGAAAGCAAAGCTTCAATGATAATAACGCGGCCCCCCAACTGGCCCGGCTACCGAAGCTCATTCGTCTTCATTTAAGCGTCAATTAATGGGGCCTGACTGATTTACACGTGCTAGTTCCACGCGCAAACCGCACGCGTTCGGCCAGATGCCGAGGCTCGCGACGCCACGCGCGCGTGTTGCGTCAGTGGAACCACAGGTGCCGAAGTGAACCGGCTGAAAATTAAACGCGGCATTAAGGCGACGAGGAATTCCGAGAGGCGAATTATAAATGAAAAGAGTGTGAGCGAGCGCGCGCGCGCGCGCGCTTTCAACGCCGCAATCGATGGCGAATCGAAAGATCGGCGCACGTTTTAACGCGTAAACAGGCCCCGGCCGAATCACCGTGAATATCCACTTAACCCCGAGTCGCGCGCGAGTGGATGTGTTTACAATAACAATAACAACAACCGCCAGGCGGCACGGTGGTGTAGTGGGTAGCGCTGCTGCCTCACCAGCAAGAAGGTCCCGGGTTCGAAACCCCGGCTCGGGGGCCTTTCTGTGTGAAGTTTGCATGTTCTCCCCGTGTTGGCCTACTGAGTAAATTTCCCCAGATGCCCTGCGGTGGACTTGCGTCCCATCCTGGGTATAGCCCTGCCTTCTGCCCTGTGTCTGCCGGGATAGGCTCCGGCTCTCCGCGACCCTGTATACAGGATTAAGCGGTTTCTGAAAATGGATGGATGGACAACAACCGCCATTCGCCACTAAGTGGTGGGGACGTGACCACGGCACCTGTGCCAGGCCATATGCACCTTGAGGCTGTCACGTGAAGTGTCGAAGGCTCGCCGACAGGCGGTCACAGGACAGACCCAGGTGTCATGAGCTGGCACAACACAACCCCCACACCTTCCAGTTGGTGCCAGCCAGTAACGCTATGGTGTCTGTCGAAGCAGCCTCCGCAGCGGCCAAGGGGGCTCTGGCTGGTAACCCCTCCTACCTTCAATAATATTACCACTGAACCACGTAAAGGCAAATAACTCTTTAAGCTTGTTTACAATAGGCGCGCGCACACACACAGTACATCGTGCATTACACACACAGCAGGCTATGACACGCCTCGAGTGGGTGGGGAGATTCTGCAGCAGTTATAGGATTTTCCTTTCACAATCAGCATTAAGTGTCTGGGCTTATGGTGGATAAAGACGGGGGTTTCCATAGCCTGCAGTGTCATCTCTTACGGACCGGGCTTAGGGCGTTACAGTTAGGGCTTTGGAAGGTCACGCTCGTGGGGTCACGTCGAGGCACGGCGTTTAGGTCACGTTTAGGTAGAGGAGCAATATACGTCCCCCGCAGCAGCAGCCAAAACAACAGAATTAACGTAATAATAATAATAGCATTTTATATAGCGCCTTTCACACGAGGGTCACAAAGCGCTGCACAACGGCATGTCAACAACGACAGAAAACACAACTAATAAAAAAACGAAAGCAACAAAAATTAAATGATTAAGGCTGCTTCGAATACACTTAAAGGTTGTGAAACTGGAAAAACTTAAGAGCGGCAAAAATCTGCCAGCGTCCCCTAAGATGGCCGTCACTTCCTCAAGACAAACACGGAGGGAGACAGGGAGGGAGGGTGAGCGACAGGGGGAGACATAGGGACACAGAGATAGGAAGACGTAACGATGTAGGTTTTCACAACCAACAGTATTAACAGCAGATTTTGTTCAAAGGCCCACAGAGGCAAGCTGTACCTGGGTTTGAACTTAGCTCCACGGCTAACCCCACGGCAGCTGCAATCGCAAAAGCCACAGCCGGCAACAGAAGCAGCGGACAAAACAGTGTAGATATTAACAGCAGGAGAACAGGAGCAGAATTTATAGCAGCGGTAGCACCTACAGTACATCTGACCTTTATCCCAAGCGTAGACCCTACCCCACATCAGCAGCAGAATTATCAGCAGCTGTGCCTTTCTGCGTGGAGTTTGCACGTTCTCCCGCGTGTCCGCGTGGGTTTTCGCCCGGGCACTCCGGTTTCCTCCCACTGTCCAAAGACACGCTGCTGCTGCTGCAGAGTTGAATTTGCCTGCGAACTAAATTGCCCGCCGGTGCCCTGCGATGGACTGGCGTCGCATCCTGGGTGTAAGCCCTGCCCTGCGCCCTGTGTCTGCCGGGGCAGGCTGCGGCTAACCGCGAACCTGCGCGGGATTAAGCGGTTTCTGACAATGTATGGATGGAGGTACCTGCAGCTGCTGTAATAATAATAATAATTTTACATTTATAACGCGCACATATTCGTTCACCGTCGAAGGTACTCATTCGACGAGGGAATGGGTTTCACCCGAGGGTCACAAAGCGCTGCACAAGGGCCGCAAAGAGGACGGCACGCAGCAGCACCAGCAACACGCTCGTAACTCTCGAGGCTAACAACATCAAAAGATCAAAACCACCAACGCAGCCGATCGAGGAACCACGGCACCAAAACGACCGGAGCAAACCACTCACCCTCCATAGTGAAGCTCTGTTTGTGAGTTTAGGTCATGTGAAAAACGTGTGTAAGTGAAGTGTACCCGTCGATATGTTTGCAGCAAACGAGCGAGCACATGCATCACTTACCTTAAAAGACTGTACCCACGTTTCGCTGAGACTTACACTCAGCTTCATCAGGGCTTGGAAAGGCCCTGGGTGTAAGTCTCAGCGAAACGTCGGTACCATCTTTTAAGGCAAGTGATGCATGTGCTCGCTCGTTTGCTCCAACATAACGACGGGTACACTTCACTTACACACTTTTTTCAAATAATAATAATAATAGCAATTATAGAGCGCTTTCCACCCAAGGGTCACAAAGCGCTGCACAGGGCTGCGGAGAGAACGACAAATGACCTAAACTCACAAACAGAGCTTCACCATGGATAACATTGGTCGTGGAAAGCCTACGGGTTAATTTCACTCACCCTCCGCTTGCTGGCAGCCGAATCGTCGCCCGCGTCGGCGGTGGCGGCGACGTCCTTGGGCACCGCGCTCGCCGCCGGCACCGCCGCCACCTTGTCCGCCAGCCTCCCCGGCGACGGCTTGATGGTGATCTTGATGGCCGGCCGGCAGATGTAGTTCTCCAGGCTCTTCGGCGGCTTCTTGGCACGCTTGGCGGTGGCCTGGATCTTCAGACGGAGGTTGCCGCCGTTTCCTCCGTTACCGACGACGGTGGAATCCCTGACGGAAAATCCGGCAGCCTCGCCCGTGTCGGGGTCGGGCAAAGGTTCACCGCAACCGCCGCCACCGCCGCCGCCGTGCCCATCAGAGTCCACCCTCTCGCCGGATTCCGGAGGCTCCGCGCCCGATTCGCCGCCGCCGCCGCCGCACGGCGAGGCCGTCTCGGCAGAGGCGGTGAATTTATCCGGGGGAGGACTCGCCGCTGGCCGATCCATTATGAAAGCAGTCACAGAGTTAGTTTAACGGTAACCGTGCGAGCGGTGCGTTATGACGAAGCGGCGCGCGGCTGCAGGGTGAGGAGATTGCGGGTGAGCGAGAAGACGGGTTGGCCCGGCCACCGCCCCCCTGGGCGAGCTGGGCAGGCTGGGGTGGGGAAGAGGTAGGGGACGACTGTGCGGTTGCTGGTCCCCCTCTCTCTGGGTGTCCCCTGCCCGCTCTCCCCCGGTAGTGCGCGCGGCTCTCAGGCCCGCAGGGTCACCGGCCGCAGTCCGAGAAGACGCTTGGACTTGCCTTGGGAGGTGACGGGCGAAATACGGGGGGAACCGCACGCAGACACACACGCAGCCGTACACACATAGTTAAAAAAAATTCTCATTAATGATTTGGACGATAACATCATAATATATAGGAAGCAGTGTCTAGTGGCAATATGGCGCCGGCAAACCGCCTGGCTGCCTCCTCCGCTTGTCCTGGGTGAGGGTCGCGGTGGCAGCAGTCCAAGGAGCGTGGAGCAGACATCCCTTTCCTCAGCAACGGGATGTCTGGTCCACTCTCCTTGGACTGCTGCCACCGAGACCCTCACCAGGACAAGCGGTTTAGAAAATGGTTGAATATGGGCGTGTTATAAATGTATTATTATTATACGTACAATAATACAGACACCCATACCAGCACATACGTACAAAGATACAAGCTCACAGGCCCAGGCAAACATAAAAACAGATACATAGAAACAGGCGCAAAAACACACACACAGATAAACCCAAACAAGCAGACACAGACGTGCACTAACACACACACACACCGATGTACAAACAAACAAGTGACGGCCATCTTAGGGGACGCTGGCAGATTTTTGCCGCTCTTAAGATTGCCAGTTTCACGACCTTTCAGTATATTCGAAACAGCCTTAATCACTTAAGTTTTGTTCCTTTGGTTTTTATTGGTTATTTTTTCTTTCATTGTTGACATGCCGTTCTCTTCGCGGCCCTTGTGCAGCACTTTGTGACCCTCGGGTGAAAGGCGCTATAAAAAACGCTATTATTATAAGACACATATGGAAACACACGAAAATACACACAAGCACGCACACACACAGAGACGCGAGTTAAATGCATCGGAATACAAAGCATTTGTATGGCTATTCATGACTTGACCTCTACAGCGTAATAACAATAACAATGTCCTTTGTTTATCCAGGAAGGCCTCACTGGCACTGTTTACATGAAAGGATATAAACGAGTTGAGTGCAACCCTGTTGACCAGAAGGTTTCAACAGGGGCCAATCTCCTTGAGAAGGGTCATAATTTGTAATTCCCGTTAAAGCGTCTTTGAGACGCTTTTGGTGTTTCGGAGGTTAAACAGAAATTATTATTGCCATTTTGGGAAATACAAGCAAGCGGTTACGATACCCATTTTACAACGATGGACGGTTGTATGACATTCGCTGTGCACCAAAACTGTTCAGCTCTCGTGTGAAACGGTGGTTTACATTATTGGACTTTTTTGCCGTTGTACAAATAATGTAGATAATACGAGGTTTTACCGTTTCCGGCAATGAGAAAAAAGTGTTAAGATTATTAAACACTAAATGGACACCTTTTTGCATTGGGGTCCAGTTTGCAAGCAGCCACACATGCTTGTGGCAAAACCATGCAACTTAATGCTATGATAATAATAGCATGTTATATATAGCGCCTTTCACCCGAGGGTCACAAAGCGCTGCACAAGGGCCGCGAAGAGAACGGCATGTCATGCATTGTCAAAGCTGCTTTACAAGAGAGGGCCTGTCTCGCAAAGTCTGACCAGTTCCCTGACTTAACAATTTCTGCGAGAAGAAATTGGAGTGTTTTGTACAAATCTACCACACACGAGGAAGTAACAAGTCACACACACACAGCACTACTGTGTGTGTGGGCAATCAAAGACCGTGCCTCTCCAGAGAGAACACCTCAAGGGAAATGTTAGCGCTTTCCTCAAAGAGCAAGAGTGAAAAGTGAGATCGCCCCCCCAACAACCACGCGTCAGCCGGTTTCCATCTCAGTCCTAAACAGCAGTCTCTGACCGAAACGTCGGTCTCTGATACGTGTTGCAAACATAAGGCAAGTCATGATAAGCCTGTGACAAAATCACCCGGAAATCAACCAATCTCGTAAGATCTCGTAAGCTAAGCAAAATATGAGCCTGAATATTGCTTGGGTGGGTGACCAACTGTGTCAAGTGGTCATAAGCTGAGGCTGGTGCAACTAGAATGGGTGTTGAATTATACAGTACTTCAATAATAATAGCATTTATAGAGCGCTTTTCACCCGAGGGTCACTGTCAGGTAATACTTGGTATTGCCTGCGAATTCTACCAAACACTTCGAGGCCGAGCTGAAAGACAACGATGTCCAGAAGCTGACCATCGTGCTTCGAAGAATCGCAAAGAAGAAGACCCCGAGGGTCACAAAGCGCTGCACATGGCTGCGGAGAGAACGGCATGTGAACAACGACAGAGAACGGAAAATCAGCTGCCAAGCCTATGGATACCTGTCATCATCCAAGCCGAACTGACATGAGTGGCCAAATATTATAAAACAAGCCCCAATTCAGTCACGGCGTTTGAAGGCCTTCGTCCATAATCGTACGATTGTAAGGATTACAAAGCAGTGTGTTAACGCCGAAGAGTTGTTGTACATTCTTAAGAGACATCCTATTTGTTCAACAGTATCAATTATGTTTATTTACATTGCTCGAGTATAGTTATAACGGGCGACTAAAATGGGATTCATGACCCCAACTCAACCTCTGAACCCGACCCGCGCTGAGCTGTGAAGTTCAACTCAGGGTCAGGAGTCCCTCAATGCGAGCCCTCTCACCGAAAATAAGCGTATTAGCTCATGAACATTACCCCTTTACAACATTACCCCTTATCGATATAACTGTAGCAACTATTGCAAAACAAATCCCGACGCAATCATTGCTGTTGTTCTGATACAGAGATAAAACAGCGCTGTTCCTGAGGCACACTCGTGCCTGTCAACACGACAATCGTGTTTCGAATCACCGCCACAATAGTCCTCACATAATTGTACCGATTAAATTGATAACGTAAACAATTACTGACGCGATGGTCGTCAAGCAATAGTAAGCTACCACGTTGTAATGATGAGACAACGTCGACGTTCCGGCCAAACAGCCTTCCGCAGTTAAGACGTAAATACCCCACACAGCACGGCGTGATACCGATAACGCGACAATTAAACACAAGAGCGTTTGCTGCGTTCACGTGTATTACAGAATCTCGTCACTGGAGCGAAATGTACCCCCACACGCACGCGGAGAGACAGGTGAAACGTGGAGGAGACGGGAGGGCAGAGATGAGAAACTCACGGACTCGACTCGGTTGCATGACTCGGTGGTGGTGGCGATGACGGCAGCAAATACACACAAATCTCTAGCCGGCGCTCAAATTAAGCCATTCATTCTACACGTTTGATTCCAATCGATGAGAGCGTTCCGTTTGCAACAAGACGAACGGGGCCGCCCGCCACCACTGCCCTCTACATCCATCGACCTTACCCCCCCGCCCCAACAACAACACCTCCTTGTATTAGGCGGCTGCTTAGCGTTGTCAATGGCAAAACAGTCGCATGTTTTAACCCAGAATTAATGAAGACACTGGTAGGTGAGGGGCGGGGGCTGCGGGGGAGAGGAGGCGGGGCGAGTGGGGTGAACCCCGCCCCCCACACAACCGGCCCCGCCCCTCGCATTACATTCCACAGCGCGGATTGACACCCACCGCCGTGTCGCGACAACCCATTGGGCAATACCCCAACACCTGACGCCGCTCGAGCTAATGACAGCGGCCGTAACATCGAGCGTGCCCGAACAGCTGTAGGGATTTCGCTGCTCGCATTTGTTTAATTATTATTGTTGTTAAATCACCCCGCGAGCGAGCTGCAATGTTGCTGCTGCTGCTGCTACCGCGGCCCGTGTTTTGTATTTTTTTTCCCCCCAAAATATCTTTGGGTTTTTTTTATCCCCCCTCACGCAACACGCACACACACACACAACAGCCACCCGCACACCATCTGAAAATTCAACACGAGGTACGAAAGTTATAGCAAGCATAGGCAACGAGCGGCAAAACACCGGCGGCCAAATGTTCGTCACACAAATGTAAACGTGAGGCAAACGGTGGTGAAAACTGCTGAGGGTGCGCGGGCGGGAACCCTACCGGAGCCATTTTAAAACGACGAGGCGAAATGGCGGCAACTCCCCGCCGCGACGCCTCTACATTCCCTAGAGCGGATAGGCAGCGCGCGCATCGCTATTGGTCCGAGCTCCCCCCGGAGTGAGTGAGGAGGGGGTCGGTCGGGCCGGCCAATGGCTTTGGGTGGTGCGTACCCTGCCGGTGCGTGAGCGCTGTGGGGAATTTAAATACGGGGAGGGGGGAGTCGTGGGCTTGTGGAATTAGAATATGAGGGTCCGCCCCGCGAGCCACACCCACTCCCGTCGACCGCGCCCACTTGTCCCTAACCCCGCCCACTGGTACCGCCCGTTCTGCTCCTAACCACGCCCATTTACCCCTAATCCCGCCCGTTAATTTATCAGTCAAGTGTTATGGCAGTTATATGCCAAAGGTTAATTGTCATCACCATCATTGTCAGCTTAGTCCTCTACAGGGTTAGATAGATAGATAGATGTTAATTGGCCTGCGGACTAAATTTCCCCCGGTGCCCTGTGATGGACTGGCGTCACATTATGGGTATAGCCCTGCCTTGCGCCCTGTTACTGCCGAGATAGGCTCCGGCTCACCGCAACCCTGTACAGGATTACGCGTTTTCTGACAATGAATGAATGGATATCTGACCCACTGTCTTGCAAAACTGACTCCGCCCTTGAACCCCGCCCACTTACTCCTGGCACCGCCCACTGGGTTCCGCCTACACCCTTAGCCCCGCCTATTGCCTACACCCACCAACAATAACAACCGCCGTTCGCCACAGCGCTTGTACCAGGACAGGTGCACCTTGAGGCTGTCACGTGAAATGTCAAAGGTTCACTACTGACAGGAGGTCACGGGACAGACCCAGGTGTCACGGGCTGACTGAGATGATTGACTGGGGCAGCATCTATGCTACCTACCGTGCCAGATTGCTGAGATTTAGGCGCCTGGCGCTCGGCTCGCTGTTGTGAGCGTCGCTCTTCCGCCCTCTGTTGTTATTGGAGGGCGACTGCCTCCAACTGCCCAGTAGCGTCCTTCACGAACCTCCTCCACAGAGGGTCGATCTTGACACCGCCGGTGCCAGTCATCGGCAAGTCCAATCAGCTCCACATAATCCTGCGCCACATCCAGTCCATCTCTTCTCCAGCTCGTGCTGTGCTCGTATTTCCACTATACGACCAAACAGAAGTTGCCTACACCCACCAAAACACCAACCACCGTTCGCCACTAAGTGGCGGTGATGGCGCTTGTGCCAGGCCAGGTGCACCTTGAGGCTGTCACGTGAAGTGTCAAAGGCTCACCGATGACAGGAGGTCACGGGACAGACCCCAGGGGCTGACTGAGATGACTGCACCCCCCACTCTCACGGTAAAGCAAGCATGTCGTTCGTCAATAATACTGTGTGGTCTCAATAAAGGCGGCCGGGCGTGGTGCTGGCCACCCACTCCCCCTCGTGTGCCGTGTCGGCCTTCATAGGTGCTACTCGCTGGCGGAACTTGCCCCTACAATCCGTCAAGGCTATACAGGGGAACTTTGTCTTTGTGGTCTCAATATGACAAATATATAGGCGACGTTTCGAGCAAATATCCCTTCATATTAAAATGTTTTTTTTATATGCCAGTATTTTTAATTGCATCGTTATCGTGGGATAGCTGCTGCTGCTAAAAGCCGGTAGCCAGAAAAATTCTACATTTGCATTTAAACGAATTCAATTGTTTTAATTAACGTGTCATTAATTTTATACGACGTTTTGGGCAATGCCCTTTCATGACGGCACCATAAATGGTTTTATTGCCTGAAACGTTGCCGGTTATAAGCGTTTCCTTGAAGGCCACAGTGTTATTGGAAAAAATGGTGTTGAGCTTGCGAGTGTTATTTGTGCCTGCGCGCCAATGCCAAGGAAGCGGCATCATCACCAGATTATTTGTGAACCTTGGAAGACGCGGATAGAGAATGCACACGTGGAAAATAAAATAAAATGCGACTGTAGCTGCAAACTCCAAACTATGGACCATGGGACCTCACCCTGTCCCACATTGAACAGTGAATACGGCGTGTGAGTTAGTGGGTAAGTGGGTCAGTGGGTGAATGGGTGGGTGAGTGGTTAAATGGGTGGGTGAGTGAATGGTCGGGTGAATAAGGTAAATAGATGAGTGGGTGAATGGGTGGTTGAGTAAGTAGGTGAGTGAGTGGGTGAGTGGGTGAAGGGGTGAGTGTGTGGGTGAGCTAATTCATAATTTGGGGGGCATGACGTCACTGATCTTTAACGTTCACTGAAAAGCAGACAGCGTATGTTTGTTATGGTTGACACATCCGCAGTAATAACCAGGGCGGCCGCTGGAATCGAACCGCGAACTTCTGCCACAACAAGCAGTGAACGCGCTAGCACTAGGCCGTGTCACAGCGTCGGGAATTCACTCAGAACAGAGAGATTCAATGGAAACGAATTTGTGCGGGGCGATTTGTTGAATCCATCTGTGCGGACTGCCATCTGCTGGAAACGCTGTTACTGCCATCTCCTGGTCACCACAAAACTCAGGTCAAGAGAAACTTGGGCAGGTTTTCGCCGGGCACTCCGGTTTCCTCCCACAGTCCAAAGACACGCTGCTGCATAGCTTAATTGGCCTGCGGACTAAATTGCCCCCCGGTGCCCTGCGATGGACTGGCATCCCATCCTTGGTACAGTCCTGCCTTGCGCCCTGTGTCTGCCGGGATAGGCTTCGGCTCACCGCACCGCAACCCTGTATAGGATTAAGCGGTTTCTGATAATGGATGGATGTCATATCATATTTTCAGACTTTGGGGCGCCGTGGAAAAAAAATCCTGAAACACTGCGGGCGCCGTGAACCGAGAACGTTTTGGGAACCACTGCTGTACAGGATTAAGCGGTTTCTGACAATGGATGGATGTTGTAATTTTGTACTATTGTAAAAGAAATTAGATCACGTTTAGTACTCCGAGTGGAGGAGGAGTGTGAGACCGTTATGAACACGACAGCTGCTGCCTCTTATTATCCGATACAGAGGAAAAAAAACGGGTTCTCTATTCGCCACAATACAAAAGGTAATCTCACATGAATCGAAAGCAATTGATCGTACACGCACGACCCATTCAAACAGTTTATCGTCAGCCTAAGGATCAATGTATAGTAATGACAGAATTCCCCTCCCGCCTGCAACGCCCCCCACTATACGACGATGTCCAGAAGCTAGCCATCGTGCTTCGAAGAATCGCAAAGAAGAAGATCCCCAGGTCCGTCCATCCATTGCCAGAAACCGCTTAATCCTGTACAGGGTCGCTGTGAGCCGGGGCCTATCCCGGCAGACACAGGGCCAGAGGCGGGGCTATACCCAAGATGGGACGCCAGTCCTTCACAAGGCACCGGGGGCAATTTAGTCCGCAAGCCAATTAACCTATGCCGTAAGCCACGATACCCCAGCCGTAATACACCATCACCCCTTCACGATGGCGTGACCCCCTCCCACGCCACCCCACCATCCCCACTACACATTTGAAAAATGTGTGCAATCCTGCGTGTAAATTTGTTGTCGTTGCTTGATTTAAATTTGATTATTTATTAATCACCGCGACCCTCACCAGGACAAGCGGTTTAGAAGATGGATGGATTTATTGTCCATCCATCCATTTTCAGAAACCGCTTAATCCTGTACTGGGTCGCGGTGAGCCGGAGCCTATCCCGGCAGACACAGGGCGCAAGGAAGGGGTATACCGAGGATGGGACGCCAGTCCATCGCAGGGCATCTGGGGCAATTTTACTCAGCAGGCCATTTAACCTGGCAGCATGTCTTTGGACGGTGGGAGGAAACCGGAGTGCCCGGCGAAAACCCACGCGGACACGGGGAGAACATGCAAACTCCACACAGAAAGGCCATTTTTTTTTTCATTATTATTATTGTCAGCAATTCGCATGTTTGTTGTGTCAATGCAGGAGTCCCGTAAAGGGCTTGCAAGCTCACAGGGTATTTTTCCGCCGTAATAATAAACATCTTAGGGGACGGTGGCAGATTTTTGCCGCTCTTAAGATTGCCACTTTCACGACCTTTCAGTATATTTGAAGCAGCCTTAATCATTTAATTTTCGATGCTTTGGTTTTTATTCGCTGTTTTTTTTTCCTGTCGTTGTTGACGTGCTGTTTCTTCTCTCCGATGCCGTTGTGCAGCGCTTTGTGACCCTCGGGTGAAAGGCGCTCAATAAAATGCTACTATTATCTATCTATCTATCCTCACCGCCTAGCCCGCTCCAATGACAACCTTAGCACGTGGCTGCCCCTAGCGACAGCGGGCGGCTCCCACAATGCAGCGCGCGCGCTCCACCACCACCGGGGAAGATGGCGGCGTCCAGGGCGTTTTTGTCCACCCTCTCGCGTCTACATTCAGGTGGGGAAAAAAACCCCCGGCTCACTCGCTCGCACGCCCCGGGAGCCTGACCCCGGCTACAACCCTAATTCCGAGCCTTAGCGGGCCTGACACTCCACGCTGCCCTCACGCCGGGTCTCGCTGAAACTCCCACCCCCGATCAACATTGCGGGAGCATGAACGCTGCGTGACCTAGTCACACGCTAGGCCCGTGTTGTTGTTGTCATTGTGGATTTCAGTGTTGTGGTTTGGCTGGCTGAAACTTTGTGAGAAATTACTTAAGTGGTTATCTAAATTGCCCCCCCCCCACTGTGATGGACTGGCGTCGCATCCTGGGTATAGCCCTGCCTCGCGCCCTGTGTCTACCGGGATAGGCTCCGGCTCACCGCGACCCTGTACATGATTAAGCGGTTTCTGAAATGGATGGGGGCGGCACGGTGGCGTAGTGGGTAGCGCT
>JAZEWU010000056.1:740433-759775 GCA_036362915.1 Geotria australis | reverse complement strand
ATGTCACGGTTTACGCCGCGCCATGCCGCCGTGTTTATGCCGCTTGCCCTGAGGGTTGGTAGCGTCCCAAATAGGGCTCACTCGCCGCTCGTGTAGAGAACAAAATACACCGGCATAGGGACCCACATATCCACAGACAGATTCACACAGAGACACACGGGTGTTCACATAGAGACCCACAGCTTCAAATGGAGACCTGTACACTCTCATAGAGACCCACAGATTCACAGAGACCCACAGATTCACGTGGAGACCCGTACATTCACATAGAGACCCAGCCACTCACATGGAGACCCAATATACTCACATAAATATCCACAGGCTTACCGTACAGACCCATACAATCACACTCAGACCCATCTGCTCACACACGCAAACAAGCCTTCGTAATTCACATCCCCTCATCAATCCACTGCTGGATGAAAGCCTCCCAACGCCGAGCCCTCGGTGATGTTTGGTGAAAGGAGGATGGAGGAGGCCTCGGGCGAGTTGGTAATAATAGCATTTATAGAGCGCCTTTCACCCAAGGGTCACAAAGCGCTACCACAGGGCTGCGGAGAGAACGGCACGCCAACAACGACAGAGAACGCAAAACCAGCAACATCACTCAAGTGCGGTCGGGGTTGGAGGCTCACTCGCTCACCCCGAGCGCCACCGTCATTGGAGCTGTCGGTGGAAACGCATTCCTTCCCGCCGTAACCGGGCGACGGGGCCCGAGTGAAGGCGGGAGGAGACTCTCTCCTCGCATGAACGCCGACGAACCGGTCGGACGAGTCGGCAACACTCGAACCTCCGCCGCTCACAAGGAGAACAAATATTAATAATAAAATCACCCCACCCCCCCCTCGCCCCTTCGAGTCTATGAGCACCACTTTGTTTTTTGCCAGTGGTACAGATAATGTCAAAAAAAATATATACAAGCTTTTACGTTTACTAAAAATGTGTGCGTTCGGTATCTTAACGCCGGGGTCTGATATAAAAGGTATTTCGATCCTCTGTATGTCCTGTACATTATGGTTAGAGCTGACAAATAAAGTTGAATTGAATTGTCTCATTGTCAGAAAGGTAAAACCTTGTTACCGGATTCGAATCCTTCATAAGCGCTCATTTCATCGGGAGAACACGGAGGAAACCCACGCAGAACATGGGTAGGGGGAGAATACAAACTCCAAACAGAAAGGTGCCTGAGGCGGGAATTGAACCGCCTCGGGCAGGACCTTCTTTCTGTGAGACGGCGCAGATGTTACCGCTGCCACAGACAGCCGAGAGAGACACACAGAGGGGGTCACCGAAAAGGGACGGCCACTCGGCCAGGGTAGGAAACCACAGACAAAGCTGGTAAGCGGCCAGAACCCGGCACCAACAATTACACCGGCTCTGCGGTCGACCAGTAGGGGATGCTTAACCGTGTGTAATCCCAATTCAGTGGTATGCAGTGTAGGTTGGGCGGCACGGTGGCGTCGTGGGTAGCGCTGCTGCCTCACAGCAAAAAGGTTCCCGGGTTCGAATCTCGACTCGGCTGCCTTTCTGTGCGGAGTTTGAATGTTCTCCCCGTGTCCGCGTGGGTTTTCGCCGGGCACTCCGGTTTCCTCCCACCGTCCAAAGACATGCTGCCAAGTTAATTGGCCTACTGAGTAAATTTCCCCAGGTGCCCTGCGATGGACTGGCGTCCCATCCTCTGTATACCACTGCCTTGTGCCCTGTGTCTGCTGGGATTAGGTTCCGGCTCACCGCGACAGGTACGAAGCGGTTTCTGACAACGAGAGTCTGAGGGTTCAGGAGTGATGTGAGGGCCCAAGCGGCTCCCTCCTCCGCGTGCCCACGCACGCCCTTGCTTGTAAGGGCCCTCGCGGCACACCCAGGACACAGTGAGCTGGGGAGAAGCGGGGTAGTGGGGAGATCGGTAGAGGAATGCGACCGCCGTTACACCACACGGTTCCACGGCCGCACAGCTATCGGCAGAAGTTCGTGCCCGGGCAGGGCACCCTCAAAACCACGAGGGGTTTTTTCACAGTCACTCAAGGTGTAGCGGCTCCACTAATCGCCTGGCTAACGGCCACCGCTGGATGGAGGGAACCCTCCAATGGTGGAAACGCCTCCTGGATAGATAGATAGATGTTTATTATTACAGCAGAAATAAATACCCAGTGAGCTTGAAAGCTCTTTGCGGGACTCCCGCGACACAACAAACACGCGAATTGCTGCCAGTAATTAAAATATTTCCAAGAAAATAAGAAAATGGGAAACTGTAATTTAACATCGCGCTTCGAAGAATCGCAAAGAAGAAAAGAAGAATGAACCGAATTTTAAATCAACCGACAAAAACATTTACACGGAGCACTGCACACATTTTTCAAATAAAATAGTCCAAAATACATAGCATTGCTCTTTTTTTGTCAAATAACCATGTAAGATTAAGGCTGTGCATTGCGATAGTGAAAAAACCTAAGCATATTAAGGGTAAACGTAATTCAACGTTTACACAGAAGAAGGCAACAAAATTTGGAACCTTCAGAACACGAATGCAAACTCCAGACAGAGAAAGGCACCCGAGCCGTGAATCGAACCGAGGTCCTTCTGGCGTGAGACTGCAGTGCTACATTTTTCCCGTCGTTGCCGACATGCCGTTCTTTCCGCGGTCCTTGTGCAGCGCTTTGTGACCCTCGGGTGAAAGGCGCTCTATAAAATGCTATTATATTATAAATGCTATTACACACAGGGCGCCTGTCTCCCAGCCTTGCCGTGATTTCAAACACCCGGGTGAATCCTCGCTTCGGCCACTCTCCCCCCCACATCCCCCTTTCACGGAGGAGTGGTAGAGTCCCTCCCATTGAGAATCTGGTTGCCAGAGGAACAGTTTGGTCATACCTGCCCATCCCCCCCCTCGACAGGGCCCCCCACACACAACATTGTGATGACATCCGTGTGCACGTACGTGCGGTTTGCGAGTACCTGTGCGGGGAGCGGTTCAGAAACTCGCCACCTGCGTTGGCCGTGAGCGGGATTCGAACTCGGTCCCTGGCCAGATTCGTAGACCCAGCATGGCGCTAACCACTGAGCCACCGCTCCCCACCATCACGGCCACTCCAAAAGCGGCGGCAATCGCAAAGTGCCCAGTCTAGAGATGGCCACTCGGGACGCAAAGTGCTATGGGGGCGCGGAGGGCGGGCGATAGTGGGTGGGGGTCGCGTTTGATCACTGGGCCGAGGAGTTTCTTCCCTCGTCTCAAAGACCTCAAACCCTCATTGCGGGTGCGCGTCAGTGAATAATAAGAATAATAAATAATAATACAAGGTATAACGCGCCAGCGAGCAAATTCCACGCCTGGTCATGGACGAGACGTGGATACGGAGGGCGCGTGGAAACCGCAGAGGAGGGGGGGCGGTCAGCCAAGCGGTTAGCCGGCGCCAACCCGCCAGACACTGCTTCCTATATATTATGATGGTATCTACCAATTAATTGATGAGTGTTTTTTTTTAAATCTGTGGGAGGAAACCGCAAAACCGAGAGGAAACCCCACGCAGAACAGGGGGAGAGAACACACAAACTCCGCACAGAAAGGCGCCCGAGGTGGTTCGATTACCACGAACTAATATAGAGACCTACACCGAGACCCACACTGAGACCCACGGAAACCGAATTGCGATTAAATGAGATTCTCACTAACGGATGTTCTGAACCCAGTCGCCGAAGGACTGCACGTAAAACAACACTTCACGTTAAGTGTGACGCGTTACTTCCCTCTGGCTAAGTTCCAGCTCTGGGTAAGAAAACCCAAGGGTTGCACTGCCACGCGCGGAACACTGCTCGGATGTTCTGTTGCATCACAAACTCTCAACACTGTTCAGTCCAGGAGGGAGAATTGTTCACGGTGACTTCGATGTTCCATCTTCCCCCGAGGAACGGCGACGCCGAACAGAATGTTTTTTCTGCCATTCGTTGCCCCCGGTGACTCAAACATTCGCAGATTAATTTAACACGAACGCTTTCGTGACCAATGTTATCCATAGTCAAGGATTTGCTAAGACTTACACACTAAGACGTCAAACCGGAGACTCTTGTCACCGCTTTTCCCCAAAAGCCCTTTCGAATATCTGACGACGACGCGGCGGCCGGGTGGTCGGTTGCTGTTGTAAGTGGATGGAGAGAAGAAAAAACGGCACCAGGCTAGGAAAGGGTTAAACCCAGTAGCAGACGTTGTCATGCAAAACCCTAGCGTGGTTGAAGGGACGAGAGAGGGGAAAGTTCCTTTAGACGTGTCCACCCCCCCTTCCCCTTTGTGTGTATTTTCTTCTCTTTTTATTCTTCTTAAAGCCACACTTTGATTTTCGCTGCTGTGGGTGCACAGACGTGAGCTGAACACTTCACTGAGCAATGAGTGGCGGTGGTCCTTAAAGGAACACCGGTGGGGGAGGCTGGTGAGGTGCCTTAAAGGGACACCGCGGAAGAGCTTTATAAAGCAGGGGCTCTCAGACTTTTGCACCTCAAGGCCCACTTGGGTCGGGTCTCCACGGACCACTAGGTGGCCCTCGCTGCCCACTGATGGGCAGCAATCCACCTGTTGCAAATATCGGCCTTAAAGGGATATGGGTGGAGACACGGCTAAATACCTTATAAAGGGACGCAAGGGTGGGACCAGTGAAGTGTCTTAAAGGGACACTGGTGGAGACACCGGTGAAATACCGAAAAGAGCCACCGGTGGGAACATCTGCCAAGTGCCTTAAAGGGACACTGGCGGGGGTCACCGGAGAAGTGCCTTAAAGGGACAGCGGAAAAATGTACCCGCGTCCCTTTAAGACCACCGCTACACTGCGCCTGGCTGGGTTTCCAATTCACCGTTGTGTTTTGTTAGTTTCAATAAAAGACGTTTGTTCTATTTAAAAAAAAGTGTGGAAAATCAATTGGACGGATTAAAGCTTTTTACTGTGTTGAATAATTTGACAGCGTTCTGTCAATCCACCGCTGGGAATGGTCTCTAAAGTGGGAAGTTGCTCAACGTACCGGTGTATACAGCACTATAAATAGGACGATATTGAATTGAATACGTTGAGTCATTGGGGCGCCACGGTGTCTATGCAGCGGTAACATCCGCGCCTCCTCACAGACAGAAACTCCTGCCCGAGTTGGTTAGATTCCTGCCTCGGGCGCCTTTCTGTGTGGACTTTGCATGTTCTCCCCGTGTCCGCGTGGGTTTTCAACTACGTTCGCGCTATGTTCTCCGGTTACCTCCCACAGTTCAAAGACATGCTGCCAAGGTTAATCGGTTAAGTATCCTGGACTAAATTGGCCCCCGGTGCCCTGGGATGTTGTAACTAGCTTACCCCTCCCGGCTGGACAACTGTTACAAAGAGCTACATAGATAGCGCAACGGTTACATCCAGCTTAAACAATTGCGCAGCGGGCTAACCACTGCACACCGCACGGGTCAAATATCTGCCCCGACCGTTAGTCAAAGTTTCTCACACGGGCGATCTGACAGCAACAGATGGGCAAGACTAATGACGGAGCGTCAGCCAAAGGAGGGGAGGGAATGGGTCCCAGGGGATGCAGCCGTGACCTCCGCTCGCGTACTCGGGATGACCGTGTTGTATTCGCATGACCGTGACAGGTGGCGAAAGATTGATAGGGAAGGCAGTGAGTGATGTTGCTTTGGTTTTAATTGGTTGTTTTTTCTTTCGTTGTTGACATGCCGTTCTCTTCGCGGCCCTTGTGCAGCGCTTTGTGACCCTCGGGTGAAAAGCGCTATATAAAACGCTATTATTATTATTGTCCCGCCCCCCGACCCCAGCTTACTTTAACGAAGGCAGCCAAGCAGCTAGCCGGCGCCAACATCTGCCAGAC
This sequence comes from Geotria australis, assembly GCA_036362915.1. Lineage (NCBI taxonomy): Eukaryota > Metazoa > Chordata > Hyperoartia > Petromyzontiformes > Geotriidae > Geotria > Geotria australis. Next base: position 753,934 of record JAZEWU010000056.1, on the reverse strand, counting down.
CCTTCGTCCAATATATTACGATGTTATCGGCCAATTAATTAATGAGTGTTTTATTTTAATACTCGCCCTCGCCATAGGAACGTGGAATTACAGGCACCGGCTCAGGGCTGTCAATTGGAGATGAGCCCAGCGGCGATGCTCGTCTAACGATGATGAAGACGACACGGATTTCTACTGGCTTTCACGGATGTCTTTTGCTGGCTCTGGGTAAATGTTTAAGTGTGGAGACCCAGCCCCAACACAGCCGAGACCACAAGAATGTTAGCTGGCGCCCAGATTAAAGCGTGCACCGCCTTTGCATAAATAATAATAATAATAAAGTAAAAAATAACAGTAATTAACTCGGCTTCCTTTGAGCGCTTCAACGACGTTTCCCGGATTATAATTCTATTCTACTCCTTTGCGTATGTAGTTAACGTGTTCAGCAGTTAGATGCCAATGTTAAGGTCTGATAGCTACGACGAGAGGGCTTCAGGAGAGAGTTGAAGTGTCGCTGTTTCTTATTAGTTGGAGTTCCGACTGCGGTGTTTTACTTTGTTGATGTTTCGATGCGGTTGATGGATGGTTCCACCAGTGTTTACGAGGAGGAATGTCACAGCCAGGAGGATGTGATGTTCTCATCTCATCTCATGGTCAGAAATCGCTTAATCCTGGACAGGGTCGCGGAGAGCCGGAGCCTATCCCGGCAGACACAGGGCGCAAGGCGGGGCTCTAGCTATGATGGGACGCCAGTCCATCACAGGGCACCGGAGGCAATTTAGTCAGCAGGCCGATTAACCTATACAGCAGCACGTCTTTGAACTGTGGGAGGAAACTGGAGTGCCAGGCGAAAACCCACGCGGACACGGGGAGAGAAACATGCAAACTCCACACAGAAAGGCACCCGAGCCGGGATTCGAACACGGCTCCTTCTTGCTGTGAGGCGGCAGCGCTACTCACCGCGTCACCGTGCCGCCCGCAAACGATGTTTGTGTCTCGAACAAAGTAATTCGGGCGACATGTCTGTGTGTAATGGTAACATCTGCGTCTCGCAAACAAGTCCCGCCCGAGGCGGTGCCATTCCCTCTTCGGTAATGGAACTAGAATTTAGTTCGAAGGCTTTCATAAAAAGAGCTACTCTTTGGAACAAAAATTATAAACATTACCATCACGTCGCCTATATCGTCGCAGGAGTCCCGTAAAGAGCTTGCAAGCTCGTTTGGGTATTTTTCTGCTGTAATAATAAACATCTATCGAACACATTTAACAATAACTTTACAAAGATAATACACCACCCCCCACAACAAAGATAAAGATCCCCAGTATAGCCTTAACAGACTGTAGGGTCAAGTGCCGTTAGCGAGCACCTATGAAGGCCGACGCGGCACACGAAGGGGTGGGTGACCAGCACCACGCCCGGCCGCCTTTGTCTCCCTAGTGACGATGTTTACACACCGCACTAGGTACTCATTTGAGGCTGAGTCGACCAAGGGGAGGCCCAGGGACCGGTTCAGAAAATCGTCACCGGTGTTGGTGGCCGTGAGCGGGATTCGAACTCGGCTCGACAGATTTGTAGCCCAGCGCGCTAACCACTGGGCTACCGCTCCCCACACACACACACAACACGGCTCATGCTGTGCAAGACAAATACCGCCTCTCTTACTCACAACTTCCGCTTCTGGTTCAAGGAGGTCACGGCCGGCCCCTCCCACCGCGTTCAACATGTCCGCGCCCATGGAGCTGCAGTGCTGGCAGGGTGACTGGGGGCTGCCGTCCGTGGAGTCGGGCAGCCTCACCGTCTTGGTGAGTGAGCCGAGCCCCGGTAACCCACGGCCCCGCCGGGACCCCGCGGCGACCCACGGAGACCCCTCTCCCCGAGCCCCTCGCGCCGCGACCGGTTATGCTGCCAAAAGCCCGGACCGGTTATAAGGAATTAGAGGTGGCGGCCGGTGCCCTGTCTTATTCGGTTAGGTGTACGTGTTAAGTATTACTGCCCTTTCGAATTCGATTCGATTCTTCGAAGCGTGATGGTTATATGACAGTTTCCCCATTGCAACCAGTTCTTCTTTAGTCGCAGACAGCCCTGTGATGGCAGTAGTCTCGGTCAGCCCACGATGACACCTGGGTCTGTCCTGTGTCCTGTCGGCGAGGCTTCGACACGTCACGTGGCCTCAAGGTGCATATGGCCTGGTACAAGCGCCGTGGTGACGTCACCGCCACCTAGTGGCGAATGGCGGTTGTTGTTGTGTGTCTTGTGTGGCCACCCACCCCCACGTGTCTCCGTGATGGCCTTTTTAGGCGCTACTCGCTCACAGCATTTAGCCCGACAGTCTGTTGTCGGGTGGTCGGCGTCTGTCTTGTGGCCGCGCGGTCCTGGGAATCCCCTAGGTAGCCCGGGCAGAAAAATGTGAGCGTCAGGGAGAGTGTGCACCTGGCCTGGCTCAGGCGCCGTCACCGCCACTTAGTGGCGAATGGCGGTTGTTGTTCTAAACATTACCACTGGGGAGACAAAGGCGGCTGGGCGTGGTACCGGTCTCCATAGGTGCTCGCTACCTGCACTTGCTCCAGCGGTCTGTTAAGGTTATACGGGGGGGATCTTTGTGGGTACTTGAGGGCACACGGGGGTCGTTACGCGGAGCCACACGTTTCACCGCGATCCATGAACCGGATTGGGACCCACTGGACGATGACCCCGACACAGTACTGCCGGCCTGGCTGCTGACCTCGCACTACAAAGACAAAAAAGATCCCCCGTATAGCCTTAACAGACTGTTGCGAGCACCTATGAAGGTCGACACGGCACACGAGGGTGGGTGACCATCACCACGTCCGGCCGCCTTTGTCTCCCTAGTGGCAATGTTTACACACTGCACTATGTTTACACACTAGATACTCATTTGAGGCTGAGTCGACCTAGGGGGGTGCGGGGGCAGGACCGGATCAGAAAATCGTCACTGGTGTTGGCCGTGAGCAGGATTCGACCTCGGGTCATAGCCAGATTTGTAGCCCAGCGCACTAACCACTGAGCTACTTGCTCCCCAACCTCGCACTACGAGCCTCGTGCCGGCCAACGTAGACTCTGCGACAAAGTGACCGAAGTGGTCAGACACGTTCCTCAGTGGTCCAAACCGGTTACAACCAGACCCAGTCGCTGTCCGGTCCGTCTCAACTCAGACCCGACTCCGCCACGCCTGAATATTCAGATTCGAGTGCCGTACTTAGTTTTTCTCTGCAGACATTTCTCGGTATTTATGATTTGTCTCGTTTTCGCTTGGTTTGATTCACCGACTCCCTCCCGCCCCCCCAACCCAAGGCTTACGCCAAGTTCGCGGGCGCTCCCGTTAAGCTGCAAAGGACCAACAACCCCTGGTGGACACCGACAGGTCAGGGCGGCCACAGACCCCCATATCCGCACGGCCTAGCAGACAGCTGACGTGCATCTTTAATTAACAGCGCTAATAATATAATCTTCTTTAACGGGGCGATGCCTTGGATGGGCCTCCGCCGTGCGTGGCAGAGATTACAGGCTATGCGGCTATGTGGTGGGCAGCAGAGGACAGTTTGACCCCGGATTGGCCGGTCCCCCTCCCAATGGTGGGGGTATTGAAGCAGAATTTTACGGCTAGATGCCCTTAGTGATGCCAACTTCCTTTAGATAGATGTTCGTTATTACAGCAGAAAATTCCCAGTGAGCTTGCAAGCTCTGGATGCGGGATTCCTGCGATACAACAAGCGTTTGAACTAACCAACGGAAGGTCATCCGATCGCTATTTGTCTGCAACCTCCCCCCAGACCTGATCACCAAGGGAGGCCCCAGGTGATATAGCTCTGCGGTTCATTGGAACACGCAAGCCCCTTCACAATGATAAGGTTATGGTCCATGGGGGGCACAGCAAAATCAGTTGTACAGGACTAACATACATTACCACTATTCTGAATTAATTACAGTATGCATTCATGAATCTATTGTGCGGCAAGTGGGTTCGTGAGTTGTTTCTGCAGATATCTTGAGTGTTATTCCATGTTATGCGTAGTAGGTTTTCTCAAAGTGCACCGGTTACCTCCCACATAAAGCCGAACAATAATTGGCCAAAACATCGTAACACGGGACCCTTGTGAAAAATAGTTTTGAGGCTGCGTTTCGCACGGCAGCAAACGTGTTTGTTGTTTTCGCAGGGAGCCTGCCAGTGCTCAAGTCAGGGAAGGACGTAATAACTCAACCCTTACAAATTCTGGATTACCTTAGAAAAAAGGTACAGTGCCTAACTTCATCTAAGAGCGGTACGAATAATACTAATCATACAAGGGTTTCTTTCACCATGTACAAAAAAAATATATAATAACATTTCGTCTGACTGTGGGCCTTTTGGACCAGTGTTTACTAATAGACTTTAGACATGCTCCTACCTGGTTTTGAATGTTGTGATTTTCAACAGCAATGTGTTGCCCGTTTAATAAATGTTGCTCATTTTATAGGCAAGAGCTTTACGATGTGTTTTTGATTGTACTGTGCGTTGTTCAGCAAGTTATCTGACTTTAATATTACTTTGTTGCCGATCTACTACAACAGCTTACAGCCAATTTGTATAGTTTTATCACCATGTATGATGCGGGCAATACTAAGTAGCACTTAGGTCATGTCAGCGACTCGTAACATTGCTTGTGGCTTTACCGCTGTTTCAGAATTTCAACGCTGATTACGGCCTCTCTCCGAAGGAAGGTGCCGACACGCTGGCCTTCAGCTCCCTTATCGAGCAGAAGCTGCTGCCAGCACTCGTAAGAACCCGCTGCGCCATCGCACGACGCAGTAAAACAACAGCGAACTCACGGTTATGCGCGCGAGGGACGCGTAACATTCGGTGCCGCACGGGACTTGCAATCCAGACATCGGTGTCCGATCCGATCTCCCCGCACGACAGTTGTAACGGACGTGTTTCTTGAATCAGCTCCTGCCTCTGTGCACCCAGCAGTAGTTAAGGGTACATCGCTGTTAGTCAATCGGCAGTTTGCGTGTGGTGGAGTAAGGTTTGGGTACTCTGTCCTCTTTCAACATACTTTTTCCAGCGTGTAAGTCAGTCAGTCACAGTTTGAATTTAACTCGAAGGCTTTCATGACCAGTGTTATCCATAGCAAAGCTCTGTTTAAGGGGTTAGGTCATATTTTTTCACATGACCTAAACCCTTAAACGGAGCTTTACTACAGTCACAGTTTGTTTGCTACACGAAAAGTTACAATTAGTCAGTTACCCAGCTAGTTTGCAAGGGAGATCCGTGGTGCATCAGGACAGAACAAGAACAGTTACATTTTGCGGCTGCCAAACATTATAATGCTAGAGCACTCCGTATAAACTGCCCATAAGCGTTCAAACCTCCTCCTCTCTCTCCCGGTAAAAAAGTCAAAGGTCCCCCGTATAGTCTTAACAGACTGTAGGGTCAAGTGCCGTTAGCAAGTAGCACCTATGAAGGTCGACACGGCACACGAGGAGGTGGGTTACCAGCACCACGCCCGGTCGCCTTTGTCTCCCTAGTGGCGATGTTTACACACCGCACTAGGTACTCATTTGAGGCCGAGTCGACCTAGGGGAGGCCCAGGACCGGTTCGAAAAACCGTCGCTCGTGTTGGTGGCCGTGAGCGGGAATCGAACTCGGATCGCCGGGTTTGTAGCCCAGCGCGCTAACTACCGGGCTACCGCTCCCCCCCTTTCCCGGCACGCACGCACGCACGCACGCGATGCAGACGCACGCCATGTGGCTCGACCCCGTGAACTACGTGGAGCTGACGCGGCCGTGGCACGGGGAAGCCATCCCGTTCCCGCTCAACTTCATCCTCCCCAACCGCATGCACCACGCCGCCGAGGAGCGGCTGCGGCAGATGCGCGGTGGCGACGCCGACCCCATGGAGGAGACCGTCCAGAACGAGGTAACCGCGCAGACGTTAACCGCCGGGCGGCGGGGCTGTCTGTGCGCCGGTAACAAACCGCGCCGTAGAGCCCGGTTAGAATTAAGATTTCTGCCGAGTTGTGATCGCGAATCTTGATTTGTGGTTTGAAATGCTGCAGATGTCGCACTTGTTCCCTCTCAGTGTTGAATCAGCTACCTGTTATTTATTTTCGTTTTTCCCATCGCAGTGTTTTAACCGTATTTTTACTTATTTATTTGATCAATTATGTGCAATGCTGTGTGTAAATGTTTTTTCGTTTGGTTAATTTGTTATTTTTGTTTATTTTTATTTATTTTTGTCAATTCACATGTTTGTCGTGTCGCAGGAATACCGTAAATAGCTTGCAAGCTCACTGGGTATTTTTCCGCTGTAATAATAAACATCTATCTATCTATCCTCACAGAGAGAAGGTTCTGTTGAGTGAAGTGGGTTTAAATATGTTGATCGATTTATAAGTTAGTTAATGGGTTCTACGTTTCGTTTTCTCCTCGAATCCAGATTTACGAGGAAGCAAAGGACTGCCTCAACCTCCTGTCTCACACGTTGGGTGACAAGGAATACTTCTTCCACGACTCGTAAGTAGCCGGTGCGTGTGGCAGAGTAGAATCTTGATATAAGCACACTTATTGCGGGCAAGGTCGTGTGGTTATATCAAAAGCCGTGCGCTTGCATCAAAAGTTATCCCTTCCCCCCCCCACCACCAGGACAACATATGTGTTGCTTGTATGAGAACTGTGCTTATATGGTGTCCTTATATCCAAATCCTACTGTGATACCAGAATAAAGTCTGATGCGTCTACTCTCGGCTGCAGGGTTAAAGTGAACCCGTTACGTACAATGCTTACAAATCCAAAAACAATGATTCTGGCATTTGCCCGCTAACGTGCACGTAGTGAAATTATTCATTGATGTCGATGAAGCATTACTCCCCTGCTGTTTAGTTAAATGTAAACATTTGTGATCTGGGCCCCCTTCGTGTTGCCACTTCTGAGGTACCAAAAAAAACAGGACACATCACGGAAAGAAACTCGCAATTCTACAAGAGGGGAGAACTGCACACGTGGGCATTGTGTTGAGCGGTGTATCATTTCGCGACTGACAAACGACGGAACTTTTAACGTCCCAGAAAGACCCGATTTCCGAGGACAGCAGCTACCTCAACGAGAGGCGATTCTGTGAAAACCAAGACAGGTGGAAACCCCAACTCCCCAACATATGAAAGGAGCAGAAGCAGCAGGAGGCCGCCATACCATAATAATTTAATTTTTACATTTTATAACGCGCATATATTAATTAAATGTCAAAGGTATTAATTCAACGAGCGAACGACTCAGGCGCGTGGAAAGCGCAGAGGCGGAGGAGGCAGCCAGGCGGTTTGCCGGCGCCATATTACCACACACTGCTTCCTATATATTATGATGTTATCGGCCAAATAATTAATGAGCGTTTTTTTTTTTACATAAAAACCCCTTCCTGGTCTGACCTGTCGCACCCCCCCCCGCCTCTCGTACGCAGACCCACCACGCTGGATGCGGTGGTTTTGGGACACGTGGCTCCACTGCTGCTTGCGCCGCTGCCCAGCGCCAAGCTGCAGCAGCACCTCAAGGGGCTCGACAACCTGTGCCGCTTCTGCCAGCGCCTACTCACGCAGTACTTCCCAAAGGATGAGCAGGGTAAGGGCAGGGCGGGAGAGGCGGGTGGGTGGCTGCAGCCAATCGGTAGACTTAACATTAATAATAATTTAACATTTAATAACGCGCACATATTCATTCAATATCGAAGGTATTAATTCGACGAGAGGACTCAGAGGCGCGAGGAAAGCGCAGAGGGGCAGAGGAGGCAGCCAGGCGGTTTGCCGGCGCCATATTGCCACACGCTGATTTCCTATGTTATGTTATCGGCCAACTAATTAATGGTTTTTTTAGTCCAAACGCAAGCCTACCACCGATGCCCCTGGCAGAGGCACGGCCCTACGCTCCGCTCGTTGCCGTCATCGCGCGTCGTACCTCCCGTCACGCGTCGTTGCCGGAGCTTCACCGCCGCGAGCTGACCCAGACCCTGCTCTTCGACAGACGGCCCGCAGAGCAGGAATAACCAGCGACGGCAGCAGCCCGCGAGCTCGCCGCCGGCGCCGTCGGAGGGCGACCACGAGCCGCACCGGCTGCGGAACCAGGTTCTGTCGCTGCTGGTGGCGGCGGCGGCCATGGTGGGCTACGCGCTGTTCCACGGCCTGGTGACCATCGAGCGCGTCGGCGGCGCGGATACAGACACCGACATCCCCGTCGAGATGTATCCGGAGGACGGCGCCGGCGAGGCCGGCGATGATGACGAGGGAGACGACAGCTGAGCGACGCGTTGGGGGCAAACTCAACTTGGCGCTGGGCGACTGCGCGATGTTTAGTATAAAAGTAATAATAATTATACCAATCCTACTTTTATTTATCCGGAGAGGTTTTCGGCGAGTGAATCTTGGTGCTCTCTTACAAGAAGGTCTTGTTTGTTGAGATTTGATATAGTGGATTTCTTTTTTTCGTGTGAGAGGAAACCAGATACCTCTTTTCCACTGTACAACCGAACCACGCCAGGGCCGTGCCGCTGACATCATGTGCAATAAGTTTAGACGCCGTGTAGATGACGCAGTGACAGTGTTCTAATGCTCCACATTCAGTTGTCTTGTACACCCAGCATATCATGGTTTGGTTCTGGCTCAGCGCAGCAAATAGCCAGTGGAAAACCACCTGTACCGCAGAAGGTCGTGCGTTGGCACGGTTCGAATGTACCAGTGGAAAAAGACGCAAGCGTCTGGGAAAAACGCGTGCTTTCTAAGGGGATTTTGCTGAAATCTGTACATAGGTCTATTGCGGTCTGGTCATTTTTAGATCTATGAGGTTAGGTATCAAGTAAATATCTGCGTGATCTGATAACCCCGCCGCCAAAAGTTCTGGGTAGGGCGCTCACCACCACCAGTGACCCGCTCCTTAATCTAAGTTCCCATCTCACCTCCTGTCAACAAGGTACAGTTTTGTTTACGTTTACCAATCTTTGCCAATCAGGTGTAAAAAATAATGTGAATTCCCCACGGCTGTTGATTGGTAAACCTAGCAAGCTGGATTGTCTTGAGAGGAGAGAGGGGGCGCAGCATTTAGGACCTGCCATAGTCTCGGGATTGACCTTTATATAATAATAATAATAATAGCATTTTATAGAGCGCCTTTCACCCGAGGGTCACAAAGTGCTGCACAACGACAGAAAAAAAAACTAATGAAAACCAAGGCAACAAAGAATTAAATGATTAAGGCTGCTTCGAATACACTGAAAGGTCATTTGAGATTGCATGAGCCACACAAGTGGTTATTAACTCCAGTAAATGGAGCTTTTGTGTCCGCCCGATCTCTTATAGTTTATTTACTTGTTTGCATCTGCATGCAGATAAAGTCCCGACTGTGATAATTCACGTCTTGTCAATTCATGTGGTAAAATAAGGGGCCATACGGACTGCTGCTAAGTCATCATCGTAGCCTAAGGCACAAGCCACCTGATGGCACAGTGGCAGGCAGCGTGAGGGCAGTACCGCTCATTGATCCAAATTTAACGACACCAGGCTTAAGGGACAGGAGCGGTGGTGCAGTGTTGGCGTACTGCGGTACAAATACAGTGACCCAAATTCGAGTGTAGCTAACATCAGTAGTGATATCTAAACCAGACTTGGGCCATCGCTTCCCCGTTCCGCACTGTAACCAGCATGGCAACATAAGGTCAAGCAACCCCCATGACCAACAGAGCGTGGATGAGCTTTACATCCAGCAGTGGACTGACAAAGGGCTCTACACAACATGCTTAAGAGTGAACAGGTGTATCGGATGTAACAGTGCATCAATTCATTGTTAAATACATTCTTATTCGCATACGCGCACCAAACCACTTGAGGCCACTGCATTGACCGTTTTTCAAATTAGATTCTCAATTGCTTGAGAGGGAGTGCATTGTTACAACCTAATAGGCATATCACAATGTGGCTTAAACATTTAATTCGATGCTTGTGCTACAATATGTACATCCACTTGAACATTTAAGAATCTGTAATTTCTGACTCAAGTACTTGATGTGATTACATCATTAAAATACTGCAGCCATGATTCTACTTGCACTACCAGGGCAAACTATAAGTGATGTGTAAACCTGATCGTAACCGCAAATCGTGGCAATTCATTTAACTATGGAGTAGGGGGGGAATCGATGTATCATCGCTCGTGACCTCAAACCCAGATCGCTTGAATCAGCACTAACGAAACTTGTCAAATTCCCATTCTTACAGACCCACCACAATACACGCTTATAATTTACCAATTCTCCCCCGTACACATTAGTGGACGAGAAAATAGTGCGGTATATGATGAAAACGCGTCACAGAACTACACAGTATAATTGCAAAAACCTAGGCAGTATGATTAGTTGATTGCGCGAAACGACGTCGGCTCAAGACTTGTGCGGTAGCGGTTACAGAGCGTTTGGCAAAGCAGGCGCATGGCCGTGATGCTCATTATCAAAAATTTGATCGCCAGGGTTGGAGTCATTCCACGCACAGAGCGGAGTATCTCGGCTGTGGGTCGTGAGTAACATTTATTACTGGTTGTACTTTTTCAAATTGATACGTGTAAGTTGTTTCCCATTAGCTTGGGAAGGGTAATCACGCCATACGGTAACAATTCGCCGTGGGCCAAAGAGGCTCGCGCCGATGTTGCCTCCTCGCGATGAACGCGTTTGCACGACGACCATGATTCTCGTGGGATGTAAGGCCGGGTCCACACCTCCAGCTGGCCAACTTGGTTGCAACACCGAACTGTGGCATCATCAGTGACCCCATCAGTTACAGGCAACTTGGTTGGGTGCGTGCAACTGAATCACTTATGTGTGGACGCTTCTGCAGCCAGTTGCAAGCAGTTGCTCAACCCATTTGCTTACAATAGACACAACTACTTTGAAACGAACTGCTCAAGCGATATATAGCAGCTTATTCTGTAAAGGGCAGGACCAGACATGTTAGCTTATTTAGACGTATCCTTGTTGAGCAACTACTCAGATGTAGACAAAGCAGTTGCAAGTAATGATTAAGCGGCACGATTTCCAATGTCGATTTGGTTGCATAAGTTAATTGTTCAGGTGTGGACCTGGCTTCAGGATCTTAATCACATCCTGTTACTCATACCACCGTGCAAATTAAAAGTACAAAAACTGCTTCGAGCCAGCTCAGGTTTTTACCAGGAATCCTACACTCCGGTGTAGATGCAGCGGAGATACGAGCGAGGCATAGTTTATTTCTGCGCGGCAATTCGCGGCAAGTCAGTCGTTACAAATGCAACACTCACCTGATGCAATTCTGGAAATTCCAGACCTGCTCCTGTGTCTCTTCAAAATAAAGACTTAAAATACAAATGGATGTCTTCGTGTCGTCATTCTTAAAGGTGAACACAGCAATACTTCGACGTAACATTAGTTATTCATTATCACTACTCAATTAATCCTGTAGAGGGTCGTGGTGAAGCCAGAGCCTATCCCAGCAGACACATGGTGCAACGCAGGGCTATAGCCAGGATCAAATGCCCTTTGTCAATCTACTGCTAGATCAAAGCCTTGCCACGCTGTGTATTTGCGAGATTAAATGTAACAATGCTACAGAATATTACAAAACGAACGTCTTACATTCTAAAGTTACACCACATTATTGCCACCAATTGTGAATATACCAGCTAATCATGGTGGTAGCATGGACCCTGCTTGAGGCCATAAAGGCAGAATATGGTTGCAGTGATAGAGTGAAACAAGATTAGGTGATGTTAAATAAAAACGAATGTGATCGTGATATGCATCTATATCATACCCTTTATTTAAATCAAACTCTGTGTTATCGTTGAACCTCCACCAAAAAATATACACTGTCGACCACTTTATGCTAAGTAGAAAATAAAATACAGTATTTACACGTTTTAAAACCCTAAACGCCTGTCGCGGCTGTAGGACGCGGTGTAATTTCTAGCAACAATCGTCAACGTGACAACACTCCACTCTGCAAGTGGGACGGTTGTCGCTAGGTGGCACTGCACACTTAAAAATGCAGTGCGGTAATTTACTAGGGGGTAGGCATGCTCCCCATTCTCAACAGTGCAATCAAAACGAGTTTGGCAAATCCTCAAGTCTTCATCCACACACCGTGACATTTGCGACGGCATCTGTAGCCTAATTCTCACATACAATTCAATCACGTACAAACAAACTTTTTCAGAATTTCTCGACGCAGGAGCACGGTTAAGTATCATTTAGTGAATGTATAAAGTGGCTTTTAAAAAATAAGAAATATACACAAAAATAACCCAGTGTTAGATTTGTATACTTTAGCAGCAAATACTGTAAGTTGATTTTGAAGAGAAACAAGGATATATATTTTTTCAATTTCCAACACATTCACCTCTGCAGTGGGAATCACCGCTTGCCAGATGCTCTGTCGAAGAGAACAAATAAACAAGACATTTTCTGTCACACAAATCCAACCAAATGGGTCAGATTTCGCAGCATAATGTAGTACACAAGATCCAGTGACTATCGCAAGGTCTGTCTTGTGAAAGAAAATGAGTCTACAATTTGCCAAGTAATGGAAGGCAGTAACGGGACCCTTCAACAGAGCAGCGTGAAAGGAAACAATGCGAAATGTTCAAAATCTCAACGACTGTATAGCAGGTGTAGAAGCGTTGTTTCCCCCTCCTGTCTGTCTGTCTTCCTGTCTCTGTGTCCCTATGTCTCCCCCTGTGTCCCTATATCGCTCACCCTCCTTCCTTGTCTCCCTCCGTGTTTGTCTTTAAGTGACGACCATCTTAGGGGACGCTGGTAGATTTTTGCCGCTCTTAAGATTGCCAGTTTCACGACCTTTCAGTGTATTCGAAGCAGTCTTAATCATTTTTTTGTTGCTTTGGTTTTTATTGGTTGTTTTTTCTTTCGTTGTTGACATGCCGTTCTCTTCGCGGCCCTTGTGCAGCACTTTGTGACCCTCGGGTGAAAGGCGCTATATAAAACGCTATAATTATTATTTTATATTAGACTTGTAACACTACATCAATGAGTTAATCGTCTTTCTCTTGTGCATGCAGCTCACCTGGCTAGAGCATGACCGGCTTGTCACGCGTGCTGTCCTGTACGTAAGAGGTGAAGCGCCGCAGAAAGCGTGGGTATTCACGCCTTGCCACTGTGCGCATCACTGATGCTGGTGCCCAACCGCCCGGGTTCACTGTGGGACAGCAGACAACAACAACAACCGCCGCCATTCGCCACTAAGTGGGGGTGACGTCACCACGGCGCCTGTGGCAGGCCAGACAGCAGACAAAAGCACGCACACACACACATGGTCACAGCTGCCCAATCTCCAATGTAACGGTGCCCCGCATCCTCAAAATAGCAACAACGTAAAGATACAACTCTAATAGCAATACCGTTATCCAACTAATTTTGAGACTATATTCCCACAGCGCATTTAAATGCCATGACAGAACACCGGCAACACAAATGGCAAAACCTGGTGGAAACAACAGATATG
>JAZEWU010000056.1:720903-736500 GCA_036362915.1 Geotria australis | reverse complement strand
GGCTGACCATCGTGCTTCGAAGAATCGCAAAGAAGAAGACTTGACAGGGATCACAACGTGAACGCTTCTACCTTGATCCCCGCATGGACTATATAACACAGCAGAACAAGCAGCACACTCGCACCTTCATCTCCCCTTCCTCCACCAGCAGCTGCCAGTTTGCGTCGCCGCCCACATCCTGCAGGGAGTACTGCATGTGTCTCTGGATCACCTCCTCCACCTAACAGTGCCGACAACGCCACGTCAACGCCACGTCAATGCCACGTCAATTGTTTTGATTTAAACACATTCTAGCCAAGGTTGAAAGCATTCGTGAAATAGCTCTGCTCACTAGTATTGTAAAGTGCAATAAGGGCAATAGAACTTTTTTATACCACGCTCATAACCTTTGGATCTCTTCGCTGCTTTCAGTAAGGTCTGCAGATTCAGCGTCTATTTTTAAAGCATGTCTGAAGACATACCATGATTCACTCGAATCGCATGTACCATCAGATGTGTATTTCACGCTTTACAACTGAGATCGAAAGTGTTCATGCATTGCCTTTATCCGTCTATCTACCATGCCAAGTCCATTTCTAACAATTAATGAAGGCTGCTCTGATAACATATTTTATCATGGGACTGTGACAGATGCTGTCGCGGGATTCCTGCGACACATCAAACATGCAAAGTGGGCTGACCATATCAAGTTGCTACACTTCAGAAGCATGATTAAGCACAACTCGGTCTACAGAAGTAAATGGGTGTATGTGGATTTATGCATCTCTACGTAGATATATAGGTTTTTTATGTAGGTCTGTAGTTCTCTATGTAGAGTACATCGGTTTCTATACAAGTCCATGGGTCTATCTAATGGGCCTAGACAATCAAATTGTTACACTTGAGAACCTGGTGTAATCACGGTTGGCAGTAAAATAGATTCAAACTCAAGTTTCTCGGGGGTGTCAGCTCAGCGCTGTGACCCCTGAACCACGCATTCACTTTCAGCCACATCATATTTATATGTTCCATCCATCCATCCATTTTCAGAAACCGCTTAATCCTATACAGGGTCGCGGTGGACACCTGGGGAAATTTAGTCAGTATGCCAATTAACCTTGATTCAATAAAACATCTCAATTGGATATTAAATAATATTTGGGAGAACGGCAGGACCATTGTTACCTGCTGTGTATAACGATGCTGGCCAGTTGTCGTGAACGACTCCGTGGAACTCACTGGTGACAGTGGGTGAGTCCGTGATCTCTCCACTTGGTACTAAAAGGAATTTAACACAAGCAAAGCGTCCCTTATGAAACGTCACGGAGAAGCAACTCTCGACACAGCTATCCCGAACAAACGGCGATGGAGAGCAATTCTCCTTCATTGAGCCGTGAAACCTCCATCAGTACGTCCCTTATGAACCATAAAGCTTATGACAACAATTAAACACTCTGAAAAGAATTTGTACAGAGTCCTATATTAATCCACTGCACAGATGAAGGCCTCCCCACGTTGTGTCGGTCATGGGGGTTGTCTGGCTATACTTTACTATGCTGGTCAGTGCAGGTTGGCGAAGGAGTGTGCCCTGGCTCAGTTTAGATATCACTCACCAATGCTATTATCTGTAGCCGAGACTTGAACTCAGGGTCACCAGGTTCATAACAGAATGCATTAGCCACTGCGCTACGTTGAGAAGAATAAAAGGTCTGCATGTATTAGCATTCACAAGTTATTCTTTCGGACCCCTATGATCTGATCAGCTGCCACCATTATGGATTCAATGCACTCCTAGATGAAAGCCTTCATATTCCGGGCGGATTATGGAGCTTATTTCACCATACCTCACGACACTGGCCAATGCGGGTGAGTGAAGGTGAAAAGCAAAGATGTAAAGTACAGCAATGGATTGCACTGCTCTTTGCTGCCAACCATGTAGCCGTGCAGCCTATAACAACCTGTTTGTGCATGGCTCAACCCTGATTAGCTTCCAAGATCTGACAAAATATCATGAAGTCATAGCCTTAAAAGTAATATTTACTTAGCATTTGCACACATCACAAATATTATTCTCACACACGCTATTCAGTGCTTGTACTGTGAGCATAACAATTCTAAAATTAAACCAACAAAGAAAGATGATGTACATTCCAGTATATGTAGTCTGCCTACCTTTGTAAAAATCACCAGAAATGCGCTCAATCCCATCTGGATTATGCTTCAACAGGTGGCAACCACACATACAACTACTGTTATAGGCAGCTGCATGGCTACATTGTGGGCTGCAGATGAAAGTGCAACAACATAAATTGTTGTCCAGCACTTATATGCTCTCATGTCGTGCACCCAGGATTTAGCACCTCATCCAAACCGGCGTGGTGAAGCATATGGTTACATAACACCTATAACCCGCACGGCTTTGGAAGGCTCACATCCAGCAGTGGATTAACGAAAGGGACACACGTATACATGCAGTGTATGGGTGCACTCTGCACTGGTACCTGTTCCTCGATTTTATCTTGCCTATCCAGAGCAGCCTCCACTGCATCAAAAAACTCATCGTCCTTAATGATGCTGTTGGGCCCTTCCTGCAAGACAACACACAGCGATAAACACAATTAGCGGACCAATATGAGAATTGGACAAGAGGAATA
The DNA here is from genome assembly GCA_036362915.1 of Geotria australis. NCBI lineage: Eukaryota > Metazoa > Chordata > Hyperoartia > Petromyzontiformes > Geotriidae > Geotria > Geotria australis. The sequence goes on along the minus strand of JAZEWU010000056.1, from coordinate 733,867 downwards.
AAAAATCCGAGCATCCAAAATGTTATATAGTCTGAATGTCACTTATCACAATGCATGAAGGGTCCCGCATTGCGATGTTTTGCCAGTTGAAATAAGGAGTGTTTTCCCTGACAGTAGTCAGAGAACATCCACATATACCAAGTTATAATGCATAAACGGTCCACACAGATGATTTCACAACACGATTGGGTTTTCGCCGAGCACTCCGGTTTCCTCCCACCGTCCAAAGACATGCTGCCAGGTTATTTGGCCTACTGAGTAAATTGCCCCAGGTGTCCCATCCTGGGTATAGCTCTGCCTTGCGCCCTGTGTCTGCCGGGATAGGCTCCGACTCACCGCGACCCTGTACAGGATTAAGCGGTTTCTGAAAATGGATGGATGGATGGATTGCTGTACTAAAATATATGGACATCGTGCTGAAAAACGTTGGACATCATGTTGACGGCAACCTGAACACCTGTTGGAGAGCTGTATGACTTATTATGTGTAAGGACTGCAGTTTGTTATGACAAGGACCAACACTCCCCCAACTCAATCAAGTTGCAAAATAATCGTAAACCATTCAATTATTCCATGCCAAGCGTCACCTAACACAACTCTCCCCAGATTAATTGAGCTTCTACCAACTAAAACAGGGGTGTCCAAACTACGGCCCGCGGGACAACTGCGGCCCGCCATCCATTTTTAATTGGCACGTATCAAAGTCTAAAAATATAATGGTCTATGGCCCACACATAATATTTGCGCTTAACTGTATTGTGAGTGGCCCAGTCCTTCGTATATTTTTCTGTATGTGGCCCTCAGGAAAAAAAGTTTGGACACCCCTGAACTAAAACCTACGTGGAGGGTGTTTCCTCTAGGGCACGCGGGCACGCTGGCATGCCCAAGCTGCACACAAATTTCACTTTGCTTACTGACAGGCGAGTGAGTGTGGCTTGCTGCCAAAACTGAACGCAACACAATTCACTTCGTACAGTGCGCCATGGCTGGGAAAACACGTTTGTGTTGCATTACATCTTTTCAAACGTTATCGTCATCATCTGTTTCGTTCCTCCTCTGCTCGAGTTTGGAATACCATCCTAACATCTCGAAGGCTTTCATGACCAATGTTCTTCTTTGCGATTCTTCGAAACACGATGGTCAGCCTCTGGACATCGTTGTCTTTCAGCAATGTTATCCATAGTGAAGCTCTGTTTATGAGTTTAGGTCATGTGAAAACGTGTGTAAGTGTAGTGCACCCGTGTAAGTGCTGTGTGTGCTCGCTCGTTTTCTCCAACATATCGACGGGTGCACTACACTTATACACTTTTTCACATGACCTAGACTTATAAACAGAGCTTCACTATCCTAACATCTCTTTTCCAAAGTTGTTATAACCTCCCTCAATTCAAGAAGAATTATACCTTTAACTCTTACATATTATATCATTAATGGTGCTTGTTGTTACTTGTCACTTAGCATTTTGGGCCTATGCTTAACTGATTTAAAATAAATTATCAGTCATGATCAATACACTGTTGGATGAAAGAAAGCCTCCCCAGGCTGTTGCAATCTATCAAGATCCTGAGATATAATAATCCACCTAGTACCTGCACACCGAGTACTTTTGTGGTAAACATTTTTAGCACGTTCCATTTATTTACATGCTTGCTGTATGTTCCCAGGTCGCACCTCCATTCGATGGGTGACAGAGCCTTCTCGCGCGCTGCTCCAAGACTCTGGAATGCCCTTCCGCTGGAAATTCGTTCAGCGGAGTCCTTGACCATCTTCAAATCTCGTCTCAAGACTCACTTGTTCCGTAAAGCTTTCAAGTCCTCCGGCTAGGACTACTGATGCGGCTCAATGCTGTCGTGCCAGGATGTTGGCTCTCTTCCTACCTGCGCCTTCACGGGAAAATGTATTCCTTCCTCTGGCTTGGACTGTTGGTGCGGGTCAGTGGTGCCGTGCCGAGACGTAGCTCTCTCTCTCTCCCAATCTGCGTCTGCTCGAGAATATCTGTTACCTCCTTGCTTGTTGTAGAATTATTATTATTTTTTCTGCTGTCTTTATGTCCTATAATTTATCACTATTGCTTGACTCTCAGTTAATCTGTCTTGATGTTGTTGACATGCCGTTCTCTCTACGACCTTGGGTGAAAGGCGCTCTATAAATGCAATTATTATTATTATTGGCTGCCACACCTATCATTATTCTAGACTATTGGCCATCATCTCTTCGAGTAACATATCCTGCCCATATCTACTTATATTTCTTAACAGTTAACATAGAATTAGGTCTTTAACCTGCATATTTTTACCAATGTGTGTTCCTATTTTCGTCTCTCAAAGTAATTCCAAGCAAGCATCTTTTTAAGCTTCTTTGGGCACTTGTCATTTTACGTTAAATTCTCTTCCTTAACAGAAATAGCAGCTCAATAACACTGCTCGCTTGGCACTTTTGCTGGGGCACCCAACCACTTGATTCACCGATATTTTGAGAACACGCTGTACCATCCACGCAGTTGCAATTTATCTGCTACTAGAACTTATAATCTCAGGTAATCAGTGAAATTCGTGTGGGTATTTACTACTCTTATTGCAACAGAGCACACATTCTGGTCATATGGACTTAGCTCTGGACTTATATCATGACACAGCAACCTAAAGACTGACCTGATACGACGTGGCAGGGTGGCTCAGGGAAAATACCTAATCAGAGAAGCTGAACAATTGCTGAGCTTCTAGATTTGAATCCACCCACCCGTGATTGAAACTGAGCTCTATTGTAACAAGTTGGTGATCTTAGTCTGGGCAACAATGACTGCACAACAACATGATCAAACTGGTTTGTGAATGTATTTTGGATATTACAGCTTTATGAATTAAACGTGTTGTTTTATTCAGACACAACATATACAGTTTGTGGACCATATACAGGGTGTTCACCTTTTCTGGGCATTTTTTTACCGTAACCTTACCGATTGTTGTACGTAAATGTTGGATACTTGTAAACACAACATTCTCTCAGATGGTAATTATCATTAGGCTCTATATTACTGAAGTTTAAGCTCATTGAATAACGGAGAACTACTTAATAATAATAATAATCTACATTTGTAACGCGCGCATTTTCTCCGGGCGTGTTGCACCCGTTTATTCGGAGTCACTTAAGTGACTTCAGGAGTAGTGTTACATGTTGCTTCCTTGGGCAAAATTCCGACCTGTTCAGAAAACGGCCAATTACGTCATTAGTCTTAAACTATGACGTGATGCTCACAGTACAATGCCCAGAATCTAGGCGATTAACAGACCTCGTAGTCAGGTCCGTTGAAGTAGTATTTTTTCTTGAGCTCCGCCAAGGTGTTCCTATATGCCTCTTCCGCCCGCCGCCTCTTCTCCACCTCCTGTTGAGACACGGTGACGAGTTAGTGGAAGAAACGCGCTCACCACTGTGCCATTAAATATGGCCCCGAAGGTTACATTCCTGTCACATGCACCGTGTAAACAAGGATACATGAAAGGAAATTATCTATTCTGTAATTACTCGCTCAAACTCTTCTGCTGGCAGAAAAACATCTACTAGAGCCCTCAAGCGCTCTTCTAGAAAACAATTATCTCCACACTAGCCAGACATTTTGGGAGAGGTGGGAGTACCCATCTATTACCTCACTATAAATGACCTACCAGTTGCTTATACTGCTGGATGGACAGAGGTGGCAGGAGGATCTAAGAAACGTATTGCCGATTGGTAAGATGGAATGGTATCTGTGATCTCTGGCTTGATAGATTGGTGTGCTAATACAAGACAGCAGCATCACCCCATTGCAGCATGCTCTAAAGAAACGCCTATGAGCCTGTAATATCATACGCAGGGGAGGCATTTCTAAACCTGTAGAATGAATTACAAATACACGTTAAAATGTTAACCATTCTGTTCCTTGTATAGCTTACCCACGTCTCTCATTTGGCCATAAAGGAAGCATAATTGTGAAAAACAAATCGGTTTTCCTACCTACTGGTACAAGCCACATCTTGGATGCTTTTCCAGCTAAGAGCAAAGGAAACCATGGCCCATTTAACAAAATTACACTCATAACTGCAGCACATGCGAACCCCCTGGGGCCAGATTATGATGCGCGCAATAGCATTCACATTCTCACCGACCAACTTGCGCAAACCGCCCTCGAAATAACAAGGAGCCTAACGACTCATGTGGCTGGCTAGCTCTGTAATATATTCTCTGGTTGCACCGTGCATGGTTCGGCATGATGTCCAGCTTCACACACTTGCAGCTTCTTCAGGAACTGAATTCCATCCATCCATCCATTTTGTAAACCGCTTGTCCTGGTGAGGGTCGCGGTGGCAGCAGTCCAAGGAACTGAATTGAACGGCTCATTTCTCCACCAATTATATAGTGTTGCCTGACGGTCTTTTATAATCAAGGAAGAAAGTCAGCGGCTCAATTAATTTGCTGAAGAAGCTCTCAGCACATGGAAGGAATCATCGGCATCATGTCGAACAACGCGTGGTACAAGCCGAAAACACATCGGATAGCCGTACAACACAGCTACGAAAACCTACGCTGTAATATCACGCTGGACGGCAGTATCGTGTGTGGGACCCACCCGGTCAAGTCGCCTCTGCCAACTCGCGTCGCACTTGCTCATGAGCTCCACACAGTGTGACAGCGTGGCCAGGATCCCTGCCGTTGTCGCTTTGAATGTGATGGCCTCGCCCTTAAAGTCCAGGCCGTTCACGCGGCCCCCAGGGCCCGTGAAGCACACTGCTGGCACAGTAAGGGGTGTGACAGTGATTGAAAGGCCCATGTCAGTAATGCGACTGTCGATCTCCATGGTTGCGCTGTACACCTTTCAAAAGTATTTTCAGATTCTACCGTGTGTTGTTCGGCATGATGTCTGACATTTCACGCCATATGCTAGAGAGCTCCCAAGAGCCCTCCTTGTTTGTTGTGTCGCAGGAGTCCCGTAAAGAGCTTGCAAGCTCACTGGGTATTTTTCTGCTGTAATAATAAACATCTATCTATATGCTGGAAGCTTCGACTCAATTTCAGTTCCAGAAAAAGCTCCCAGCACGAGGAACGAAACATCAGAGGACAATCATGCCAAACAACGCATATTACGACCCAACAACATATCAAAAAGGGTACGTGTATATTTATATGGACAAGGTGAATTAAGTACGTTTGGAAAATATAAGTAATTTTACTTTAATTGGACTAGAATAGACAATGAGACATTTCCGTGAGCGAGCTGACGTGTTTCTGTCAGAGCTGCAGCAGCAGAGATGAAAGAATGAAAGGTGACGTGTAAAAGTTCACAGCATGCGTAGAGATCACCATGACATTTCTAAACACCTTTCGGGCGAAAAACATGCGCACACTGCAACATTTACTTGTAATTGAAACTACAAATGTATAACTTGTTGTAGATTTTATTGTGTCATGCTTTATTCATACGGCTATGAAATAGCACTGAAATGCCTTTATAAGTGGTTTCACAATGTAAATATTCACAAACACAAGGTAAACATTAGAACTCCGTCATTCCATATATCCTTATGATAATATATATCTAATTCGACAGTACGCGCCTTTGCTCACAAAGATGGTTTTGCTGACAGTTGCATGCCCTAGCAGACAGACACAGATCTATAAAGTTGGCTGGTTGCGGTAGCAAACAAAAAAGGCACTCACTCTCACGTTTCTCCTTGTGTCCGCTGTTGCCATTCAGAAGGTGCGGTCCATGCACACCCGTCCCATGCAGAATGTCATCGTCATCGCCCACAGCTGCAGAGAAATACGTACGATACCTTTACAATAGTATACTATTTGGATAATAATAATAATAATAGCATTTATATAGCGCCTTTCACCCGAGGGTCACAAAGCGCTGCATCTAAAGATGGGACACATACGCAGTGTGCACACTATTTTGTAGAAATAGGCGATAGTCATAGGCACTCAACCGCCTGAGAACTAGAACGGGACGATCAAAAGATGCTTTAGTCAGATGGGGCTACAAGACCGGCCCAACCACCTGTGAATGTGGAGAAGCAGACCATACTATGGAACGCTGCCTTGTCTGCGCTCTACTACCCAACCTCTACAGCTCAAAAGACCTTGCAGAGTTCAATAAAAATGCAAAGAACTGTGTAAAGAAATGGGAAACTGTAATTTAACCATCGCGCTTTTAAGAATCGCAAAGAAGATTGATACAGTTACAGAGGTAGGAGGGGGACAGTGCACTCTCCCGAAGCACCTCACCGCGATCACGTTGCAGGGCATCGCGGCTGCTGGGGTCGGCGCAGGCATCAAAGTACTTCTGCAGGGTCTCCACCTGGCGGCACAAGATGTCCCGGAACGTCTCCAGCTCTGCCAGCTTCTCCCTCAGCCCCCGTGTCCGCTGCAATTGCAGAATTAACAATACTAAATTAACAGTCACAACTTATAACGCGCGCGGTATTCGTTCAATGTCGACGGTATTCATTCGAAAGGAGAGAGGCGAGGAAACCGAAGAGAGGTGGGGGGATGGCAGCTATGCAGTTAGCTGGTGCAACCATTTGCTAGACACTGTGTCCGTTATGTTATGATGATATCAACTAATAATGAGAGTTTTTTAGTTATGGAAGGAAACGAAGGAACAGCTAAGGAAAACAGGTCTCACACATAGAGCTGTAAAAACCTACATGATTACAATATACGGATTTAATGCATAGATGTGAAAAGCTGAACTTTGAAAACGATACAAAGTCTGCACGTTCAGAGGAGATTAGACACGTACAAACAACAGAGATTGTGCGTTAACCTTTTTCTAAACTTACGTGACCTTTGCTCTAAAAAGATATTTTAGGGTGGCTTTGAGAGATCACGCAACATGTTTAGCAACACAAATAAAAGATCAGTTATTCAGTCACACTCATCTCTCAGATGTCCATTGTGTGTGCAAGAGAAGAACAAACGCAAGCAGCAACAAGCCCAGCCCCATCATCAAACAGGTGGCAGTGACAACATGGCATACTGATAATGGGGGATTGGTTGACCTACATCACTATGATGGTCAGTGCAAGTTGGTGGTGATTGGCGGGGTGCGGAAGGATGGTTAAAATGTCAGTTGCCCCTGCCGTTAGTCATGGCCATATATCATACCGACACCCCCACCACGAATGATAACAATATTAGATATGTATCATAAGCCATTACAACAATAATTAATTTTGACCAGGGTCAGGATGTCATGTAGCAATGGACTTCAGGAAAGGATTTTTTTGATTGGGGTCATTGTCATGGTTTTCATTTGAGCTATTTTTGTTGACACACAACTACCCACCTTGAAAGAGGATACGGAGGTGGTAGAAAAGGCACTGGTGGTCGACAGGATGGAGGCCAAGGAACCATAGCGGCGCAAGTTCACGTCTGACCCGCTGATAATTTCTTGCTGCAAGCCGTGGACACGTAGCACAGCAAGGCACACGAGTAAACACACGCACACACAACCAGACAGCTACCTTGAAATTAAGCTCAACACATTCATAAATAACACTGATGTGAAATAAAAACAGGTAACATTTCGGGTTAGTTCTTCTTTATAGCAAAGGCCTTTGCCCAAAATGATTCACATTATATGACTTATGTATATGTTCCATTCTCAGGGCACTGTTATTGATCAATGCACCGAGTTTGTGTAATTTGTGTTTGTGCTCCACTGCCAATGCAGTGTTAAAACATTTTCTTACATACCATTAAACTATGTAATTAATGGGTTTGATCCCTAATTCTCAAGTCATCGGTATTTCCATTGAATGTGCTTTTGGATATAAAAAATATGCTGATAATCTATTGCTTAGTCATGTTTAAAAAAATTCCTCTTAAAACAGCTGGACAAAAAGTGACACTAATATAAAGCATGCACATGCAGGGTAAAACTGGCATACAAAAACACTTCCTTCTTTAAAATAGTAACCTATTTTTTTTATATGTTTATTTACGGAGTGCGTTGGTATGTTGTGGCAGCCTGCATGCAAATCCTAAATACTCAAACAATTATCCTGGTAAAGCAAACACTATAATAAACACAGTTTATATTTGTCTCCAAATAATGTACCTTTCTCCCCGCAGTATACATTTTCTAAACGTCGGAAATATGACTGTCAACAGGCGGACAGATGCAACCATTAGGATCATAAAAGTGAAAAATGCTTCATGTTTAAAGCAAAGCTCTTTTTGTGATCAATCATTGATGAGGGTAGCAGGATTTTATGAAGCCTTCCCCTTGAACAACCATCTGTTGAATAAGTAAACACAGTGGGCAGACACCTCACCTCACCCCCAGCAGACGACTGAGTTAATGAAACACAAGCTCACTGGCCAGGCAACTAAATCAGTCTACAGCTACATAAGAGCAAAGGCTGAAAGAACACAGGGCCTTCCAGTTCATAACAATCATTAAACATACACATCAGAGTTGGCTGTTCTAAACAAAAAGCACCACTGCTCACCACTTGACGGTCACCCAAATTAAACCATTAAACAAACCCCTTTGAGACTGTCAAAGGCAAACGGCGTCTCTCGCAGTTCACAAAGAAACAATATAGCTGGAACATCAAATAATTGATAGAAACAGATCACAAAGTAAAGGTTGGTCAGAGTTTTTCACAACTGTTCTTTGGTAACTAATACGTTTGGAAACTCATTTGTTAAAAGGTTTACTTTTATGCAATGTAAGCAACTTTATAGAAATATACCAAAGCATCTTACAAAGCTTGTAATTTATTAAACTATCGATGCGATAAGCGTACTTGGCTTTGGATTGTTCATGTTATGACATGCTGAATCTCATCGGCTTTGTGAACCTTTTTTTTGCTGCTTACGTGCTGTAGTTGTGCTATATGGAGCTCTAATATATTACGGTTGTACAGTGTGTTGTTCGGCATGATGTCACACATTTCACTCCACAAACCTCTTCAGGTATGGAACAATGTAACAAAAATATAATCTTGCATATGCAATCATCATGTAATGAAATGAATAAATCTAATTAAAACGGTGGCGCAGTGAATAGCGCTGCTGCCTCACAGAAAGAATGTCCCTGGTTCGATTCCCGGCTCGGGTGTCCGCGTGGGTTTTTGCGGAGTACTCCGGTTTCCTCCCACAGTCCAAAGACACACTGCATAGGTCAATTGTTCTCACTAAATTGCCCAAGGTGCCCTGAGATGGTGCAACTTGCTTACCCCTCCCCGCTGGACAACTTCTTCTTCTTTGCGATTCTTCGAAGCAGCGCGATGGTCAAATTACAGTTTCCCATTTTCTTACACAGCCCCTTGCATTTTCATTGAACTCCGCAAGGTCTTTTGAGCTGCAGAGGTTCGGTAGTAGAGCATAGACAAGGCAGTGTTCCATAGTATGGTCTGCTTCTCCACATTCGCAGGTGGTTGGGCCGGTCTTGTAGCCCCATCTGACCAAAGCATCTTTTGATCGTCCCGTTCTAGTTTTCAGGCGGTTGAGTGTCTTCCACTGAATCCATGGTGCATCTGAGCCAGGAGGGAAGTCTTCAGCAGGTGGGATTCCCATGCCAGTTGCAGGAGGGTCACTCTCAAGCTTTTCCGTCCAGAGCTGGAGTCTGGCTTCCCCTCGAGATGTTGTTAGGGGCTGCACATGGCTGAGGAAGCTTTTTCTTGACTTCAGTCGTTGGGCCGGGGGTTGACGTCCATGAAGGAGGTGGCGTTCATCGCTAGTAGCCTTTGTCATCTCGACTCGACTGGCCACTTCCCGTCTGATATCAGCAGGGGCAATGCCAGCGAGGAGGTACAGGTTGTTTCTGTGTGTGGGTTTCAAGCAGCCAGTGATCAGGCGGCAGGTGTTGTTCAATGCCGGGTCAAAAATAAATAATAACTGACTGACCTACACAGCTGTGCAACCCTTCGTGTTATAGAATGGTCCACATAAGGGGATTCCAGAGCTACTTTTGAGATCCCTTACAAGTGACCTATAATCCGCATAGGTAGGGGACAGCACTTTGCCATCCACTCATGTCAAAGAGTAACGTTTGACGCATGACAGGTAATCAATAGGTTTTCACAGCTCGATATTTGAAAATTCCTCTCATAAGCGTCTCTTATGGGATAGATGTGTCGAGCACTCCTCTTTCCTTCGTGACGTTTCGCCTCCAAAAGAAGAAGGAATGCTCGAAATGGCTATCCCAGAAGAGCGGCTCTGAAGAGCTATTCTCGGTTAAACAATATTTGCAATTCTGAAAATTGAAGCCAAGGTTGACAATATCAACTCGCCATATTTGAGAGTCCAGTTGACTGACAGGCAGCTGCCTGGATTCAAACTGAGGGACTCAGCAATGCCTGTAGAGCACGCTCTGACCTCTGAGCCATCTCATCACCTGATTTCGTAAAACCTCGAAACAGAGTACGTCACAGATATGATAAGCAATTGAGGTGGGTTACATGCGTTCATGTTGCAACCTTCAACATAAATGAGAAGAAAACAAATTCGCGCCAATCCCGCGCCCATCCAGTATGACCAGTTTCTGTATTACATGTTTTAAGCTGCCGAAAAATGCCAACAATGTCACCAAGGGTTTGTGATTCTAAGGACCTAAAATATATCCCATTAACTGTAAACTGCAGCAGCCACTCATCGTGAAACCAAGTACAGTACAACATCACAAACAATGTGAGAAGCTATCAGTTATAATCGTGTATTTACTGCAAGGGGCAATTGTGTTGTGAACCCTTTGGCCATGGGAACATTTATGAACGTTGCATTATTTTGAGATAGAGGAATCACATTATTTTTTTTCAAGAATAATTTACACTCTCTCTATATATATGACATACACCCCTTGGTAAAGTCAGTCCTGTTTGTTATTAGATCATACTTCACTACAATAGTTGATGTGGGTTGGTGAATGAGGGGGAGGCAGAGTAGGCCACAACCAGTCAAAAAACACACAATTGCCATTCATGTTAGCTGTGGCCAGCAATTAAATGTAGGTTTATGGGTTCATAGCGCAATGCGTTAACCACATGTCCCACTACTCCAACCCACACTGTATATCCCATATGAAACTTGACCAAAGGACAACCTTAAAAGTTACCATTTACTGGCACTCGAGTTAACCATACTGCATTACATATTAGCTGGGTAGTAATTTTTCCATGCAAGCCTAAAACTTTCAGTCAGAACTCCCCATGGATGGTGGTGATACGACAATCATGCATATAATATCTTTGACTAATATGCTCACATGGATACAATACTGTTAAAATGCAATTTATTTTTATACAATGAAAAGCACATACAGGAAATCTTACTTCAGAGTTGAACCAATTAGGTTTAACCCTCATCTATTATACTAATGTAGGTTTTTTTAATCTTACGTTATATAGGGCTGTACCCAAGTCCCACTTTTATGTGGGGGTCGTAATAATCTTGTAAATGACGCCGCCATAAAAGCCATTAGAGTTTTTTTTACAACTACACATTGTGCTCAGACCACATCCTGGTAATCAGGTTTAAAAACGAGGCTCAGTTAAATGTCACGAGTGACAGACTTGATTTTTGAACACCGTGTAAAAGCATTTGTTAGAGACGTTTTCCTTGGGACATGGGGTACTGACCAACGTTGCTGACTCAGTGAAAGTTAGGCCACGGTGAAGAACTCCACTCAAGACTGAACAAACACACGATGGTTTAACTGAGATTTGGCAGCAGAGGAAAGAGTGACCTCTGGGCTAGCGCACTCATGTTTACAGTGCAACGTGCCAGTTACGGAATGCGTGCTCCTGTTTACCCACTATGTAGAGGCAAGCTGTCACTCATGCACAGGATGTTCTTGTCAACAGCAATGAACACCTTTACAAGTGCTTTTGAATAACAGAGTTGAAGCAGTTGAATATACAATCTTTGTAATGTGGACAAATGTTTACTGCACTACGGTTTCTGTATGGCAGGGGACAAACAGAACAAACAAAAGCTTCTCCTTGCTAGCTCTCCCAGCCGCATGAAATTCCAAATGTCGTCTCGGAAGAATGATGGCATTAGTGTAAATACTGGCTGATTGTGGCAGAGAGAATGAATTCGTTTGGCTATGACGTATCAAGAAGTTAGAATATCTCGCCAAACAATGACACCCCTCTGTTTGCTCACAGACCACTCGTGGAGACAAAAATGAAGAGTGCACCACCAATTTGTTCACTGCAATTGCTAAGAGAGTGTCGGAGTCACACCTCACTACATGCCATACACAAAGCATTCACAAGTGTAAATTTTAGTTAAGGTTACTGAATCTGTGAACACAAAGCGGGTTACAAACTCACTACAGTATGTGATTTTGGACCGAGCTTGCGAGTGCATGTGCGTTACCCAGTACATTGGAGGTAAAGGATGGTAAGTCCGAACACCTGTTATCCTGCACTCTTCTAAGTCAAGTCCATCATTAATGCGCTTCACAATCTTCATGCAAAACTGCAAAACTCCCAAACCTACAATAACTAGAAATGGCCTAATATTCTAATGCTGAAGCCACATGAAAAAATCTAAAAGTTCAGTAAGGCTGGACAATGAAATTACTTTACAGTATTGTTTATACTATTATACAATAGACAAGAGTCTGTTTTATTTATAGCAATAGAGTGTACCTTTCAGGTGTGCACTTTGATTGTATTAAACATATAAAAGTCTGGATGTGGTTTTGGTCATTAAAAAACCCTTATGGTTCCTTACAGGCTTCTGTGCCGACAGAAAAGGCATGCAGTCAAGCCAGTTTTCAGAAAACAACCTACAAGCAACCCGTAAGCACTGCAAGCTGACACCCATCGGTAACGCCTGCGCACCAACTAAAAACACTTCATGCCGATAATGTCATTAGCAATTACGTAATTTTAACATGAACTGCAGCTAAAGGCACAAGCAAGATTTCGCCCCTTGTCTAACTCAAATTGCCACCTTTTGCTTTACG